>VNJM01000055.1:0-572500 GCA_008042475.1 Drosophila kanapiae
GAGCAAAGTTTACTACTCTATGCAGTTGCTCAGGTGTGCCATGCTGTAGACGGAATCCGAACTGGAATTTTGGGATCGCTTTTGTAACGTTTTCCAGTGCGAGCAGCCTGTTTAGGATCAGCCTTTCCATAATTTTGCCATTTCGATTTCATAACCATATTTACTCTCACCTGTGATGTATTACCGTCGAGAGCCGCCAAGAATGTGACAAATGTGAAAAATGATTGAATGTCTTCCGCCAGTAATTTGAATGTGAATTGCCCGAACATGGAGCCGGAAGCAGACGAGACGAGGCTTTCGGCTCGATTAAAGTTTGTCCACGGAGGAGGGGGGTCTTTAACCTTTGGCTAACCCATGTCAAAGGGCCAACGCCCACACTCGGCCCTTATCCATTTAATTTGCCTGACTTATTGTCTCGCAATCAAAAATAAATTTCCTTAAATCGAAATTAGACGCACAAAGGCCATTAATCTTTTGCGCCCCGCTCGGCGTCCATTATCAGGGCCCGGAATAGCAGGCCAGGACTGGGTTTTTGTAAGCAGCTAATCTGGCGAATGGCGAATGCAATCTAAACACACACACACACTGCTCACACACGCGGCTCTGGCCACGAATTATTTATTTAAAATTGCAAAATTGTCTGTGGCCAAATCGGTTTTCATATGCTCTCTGCCCGCCCTCTGCATTTATGGCTATTGTTTTATGCCGTTCTGTTTGTTTTTTCAACTAGACAATAATAATAACAAAAACACACAGCAGTCGTTTATGGCCATTTATGTGACTTTATTTACGGTCTTGTTGTCTGCCGCTTTTTGGTTTTTATAATCTTTTTGGCTTTTTTTTTTTGTCTTCTTTTTTTGTGGCATTTTTAATTTGATATTTATCAATTTGGGTTTCATCTGCCTTTGTATTCGCTTCGTTTGTGTGTGTCCCACATAAGTATGCTCTGCTGCCGTCTGGAGTTTTTCACTGCCAATTACATTAGTCCCTTGGCTGGCTTGTTGACTTGTCTAGAAATGCGTCAAATGGCTCTTGAGCCAACAAGAGAGGGAGGCCTGAAATCTTCGATACCCTCGAGATGGATATTTGCAGGATGAATGCAAGCTTAAAGATTAATTATTATTTCTAGAATAAGAAGGTTACAAATATCTGTTTTTTTTTTTTTTTTTTTTTTTTTTTTTTTTTTTTTTTTTTAAATATTTTATTTATTTGATTAGCGCTCTGCTACCCAAGTGGCAGCTTAATCTAATACATTTACAATTTATACACAACATTGGGTCATAAGGCTTCCTTTGACAAACAATTTAAGGTAAAGTTCCATTTTAGGAGAAAATATTAACACAGATTTTATTTAGGTCAAATATCTGGTAAAAGGTTACTAGCTTGTTGGCTCGAAATCAGTTCATTCGTTGCCCTTATTACCAATTTATTCCCGTAGAGTATTTACTTAACTCGATGTTAAACCAACCTAACCTATGCTGATAACCAGACATTAGGAACAACAACAATGGCTGTAGCCCGGCACTCATTCATTGTTTGGCAGTAGTTTCGCCCCCAAATGTCATTCAGATTAAATTTGGCGTGAAAGTAGCATTTTAAAATTGTACAAAATACTTAAGACGGCGAAGGGATTGTGGGTAGGAAGAGGGATGTTGGGTTTCAGGGTTGTAGGATGGCAGGATTGTAGGGTTCCTGCGTTGCTACGTTGCTGGGTTGTGTGTGAGCTCGCGCATAACAACGGGAATGACTGCTGGTGCTGTTGTGGCTGACATTAAAGGCAAAAGGCGCGAGTGAAGCAACAGTCGAGCTCGGGACGTGCCACACACACACAGCTGCACAGCTGTACACGGGGCCCCATAACTTGTAGTCTACTTTGGGGCAAGAACACACCCACATGGATGTTTATGAGAGCCAGCACGTGACGGGAGGAGCAAAAGGACTAGCAGCTCGCAGCTCACAGCAGCTCAGGATGGCTCAGGACCTCTGGGCTCAGTGGCGGGCTTTCCCTTCTGCCATTCCTTTGTGGCACACGCACTTTGCCTTAAACAATTGTTTGCACCAGCCCTCTTTGTGTGAGCCGCTTTTCCCGGCACTTTTCCCACGTGCCCGTTTCCAGCTGAAAGGAAGGACTCCGCTCGCCGTGTCCTGGGCCCCATTTTGCTTTTTACGTAAGACGGCGAATCTTTTGTTTGTTTTTTTTTCCCCAGCCGGTCCTCCGCTGTCTCTGCTGGGGTTATGGTTGAATCAATGTTACGGATTTACCGCCGTTTAGGCGTCCAGTTTTGAGGATTTTTCGGATTCTTAGGATCCATCGGATTCCCCGGAAAAGACGAACTCAGCCGGCCCTAATTGATGCGCTTGTACCTAATGATCGATTCAAATTACTGCGCAAATTCGTGGTAATAACCCCAAAAAAGCTTGAGCCGTCAAAGCAGATTTATTTCAAATGTTGTTCGGAGTGCAAATCCGATCCGATAGCGGAGGACCTCCCGGCAGACACATCAAAGCAGTTGCCTAGTCAACCAGCCGCAGAAAAATGGAATCGTTCCGGGCCGCTCCCTTCAATACACTCGGCACTGCCTCCACGCCATCTGTTGCGCCCGTTGTCCTGGCAGCCACATGCAAATGTTTTGGGATAAAGGCGCCCGGGAGCTCCCCAAACACAATTGTGTGGGGCTACTTTGTGTCTGATTGTCGGGCTGTGAGTGAGTGTTTGCGGGTTTATTCCCCTGCTTTGTGGGTTTATTTTTGGCGAAAAATAAGATGAAAATATTATGTCACGGCAGCTACCTTTTCCGATAACCATATTTACGCCACATCCCGGGGGGCGTGCCGCGCCAGTCCTTGTGCCGCCGCCAGTCCTTGTGCCCTTCAAAGGGCGGCTGGCAACACACAGACAGTGTGCTGTGGAGGCGAGTGTAGTGTGTACATAAAATATGGGGTCATGTTTTGGCCAGCCATCGGCATTATTTATGCCGCCATCCGCCTACGTGCATTGTTTGGCTAATAAAGCAAAAAGGGAAGCGCACGGCGGAAGCTGTGGGGGTTATTTTCGGGGGAATATTTTTGCAGCTAAAAACCGGGGACATGCCACCGATACAGGATCCCGCACACAAAACGCCTTTTCACACCTAAACGAATCCATACACAACACATAGGCCGCGGCAACAACAGCTGCAATAACAATGCAAAATGCTAGCAATGGGTGTCGGCGATGGATTGAACAAACAAGGCAATGCTTTCGATCGACCGCTGATTCCGCAGGGATCAATGCATATTACAACTCTGAATAGCCGCCGAAAAATGGGAAAATGCTTTGAGATGCAATTCAATCAATTACAAAGCGCTAACTTCTCGCTCAATCATGCTCGATCAAACGCCACATTGCAGGGGCTAGCAACTTCCACCTGGCGACCATCGAGGCATATCGAGTCCTGCCTCCCCCGCGGAGCTGTTGAAAAACACCGCGAACGGCGACACGCATACTAATGAAAGCCCCGAAACGGAAGTGCGTGCGTACGTACGTATGTGTGCTGTGAGTGTGGGTGAGCACTGACGACATTAGCGCCATTTTGTCGTAATTAATGTGCGCCATATTAGTTGCTATTTGGCCATTTTTCACACACACACACCAACGACGGAACAGGCGCTCGCAAAACAGTTTTGTGGGGGAAAACTTTTGCAATTTTAGTTGAAGAATTTCGCACAGCTGCCTGTTTCCTGTGGCTGGGGTGAAACTCTGTGAAAGCCGGGCCCAAAATAGCTGTCTGCCTGTATGCGTTAGCGTGTGTGTGTGTGTCTCGACATCCATCTTCTGACAAAAGGGGCCACACACATATACACACCATAGAGCTATACAGCATTTTGAGACGAGTTTTTATTGCCGACATAATTAGCCGAACTGTAGCAGGAGGCGCCTGGCCAAAAGTCAAAGGAAAACACCAACGAAATGCCAGAAGACTGCGGTCGAGTGGCTAGATTCTGGCCGGAGGTTGCTGTCCTTGAAACGCGTATCTAATTCACAATATTATTTTGGCCAAGGGACAGAATCTGTACCAAGGAAAAAGTAACAGGCTCACAATTTCGGCTATTGAAGTTATCACATACATATGTTCCTACCGAGTACTAAGAAATTCTGTGAAAAATGTAGTAACAATTCTAAATAACATTGTTAGTTAGCTTTCACTAAATGAACTCTGAACTTATTAGGATGTTAACTTCTGTATTTTAACAATATGCTAAGTAAATCGATCTGGGTTATATGTAAACACACGTTTCCCTTGCTATTTAAGCCAGATAATACAACCCATTGAAACGAATTCAACTCTAGCGTTATCCTTGGAATAAATAATAAAAACAAACATATAAGAGGATTACATATAATATCATTACTTTTTGTTTTAGCAGAAAGTCTGGCTGCAGTTCCTTGTGTTGATATTCAACAGCATATAAAATGTAGTATACGATATCGATCATTACGCGTAGTATTGAAAAATGCGTTGCCAGATCTTGCTCACATATATTTATTTATGTCAATTTTTATCCATTTTCCATTAAAATTTGTATCTCACCAGTTCTGGAACCACCCTCGCCGGATGCTTCCATTCAGCCTGCTTATCTCAGGCTGCCTTTCACAAGGTTAGTTAGCCAGTTTGCCGCCCCTTGCCCTTACACCCTCCTCTATGACGGCGTATATTTAAATGATTTGCTGCTAATGCGTCTGTTTATGTTTTATGTTGATGTTGCCGGAGTCGGTGCCTACTGATGCTGCGCAGGGCCTATCCCTATTTGACTTTGTGCAATATTTATTTGTGGCGCTCACACACGCAAACACAAACACACACACACACACGCAGCAGGTACACCGACGCAGGGCAGTGCCGCAGTGTTTATGTTTGAGCAAACACACAAGCAACGTGGTCACATGTGCGTGGTGCGCATTTAATTTCTATGGCCGGAAGTTGACTAGACAGTTGACTGCCTCCTGTGTCTGCCACAGCCACACACACACACACACATACTCTTTGTATTTGTGTAAGCTGCTTTTTTTTCTCTCATTTTTTCATTTCTGAGCTGTGCTGTGGCCTCGATTCCGCCGCTCAGTGTGTCAATATTTGCCGATGGGCTTTGGAGGTCGCGGCAAAAGACAAGCGATGAGCTCGGCTAATTGCCACCAAAGTTGTATTGGATTTGGCCAAGCCGCAGCACAGGTTTTTAGAATATAAAATCCATTTTCCAAGAGCCATTGAACTTGAATGCAATGCTTGTAAGTGCAGTCAATAGTTCTATTCAAGATTTAAAATAATACAGCCAGGTAACTTATTTAAAAGGAAATAAAATAGAGAAGTTACTTAGAAGTTAAGAAGAATACTTATCCCAAAACGAACCTAGACAGAACTCTATATTATATAATTCCACTTCCTGGAAGTCCACAACCTTTAACTCATTAACTCCATTATTTTAAACGATACTTAATATAACTGCTTAATGCTGTTATCCCAAACTGTTGGAAATGTCTACTTTCTTGTGACTTTAGTTTCCTCCTTAAGCTGTTTTTTAACGACCCACACTATCGATTCGATGGCTTCAACCGATTTATAGCCACATTTATTGCCATTACTGAAATATGCTGCATTAAAAAATTGGTGACTTTCCCCCCAATCCACGGTCGCCATAAATCAACAGGCCAAGAGGAAAACTACTTAAAGCGCCATTACAACAAATTTAAAGCAATTTGAAACTTAGGCCAGCCGCACACGCCCCGAGCGTCCCGCCCCACGCCCCCGACCATCATTTTGGCTGGGAAAGTTGTGCCAAATAAAAACGGCCAGTGGAGAAGCGGACAAAAAGCCAGGGACAGGGCAGGGTGAGGCAAAAAGAAAACAAATGTTTTGGACACTTTATTATGCGCATTATTCACTGCTACCATGTTTTATCCCTTTTTTTGGGGGCAGGACTGTTGCTGCGGCCGCTCCCGTTGTGCCGGCGATTTCTACTCCATTAACTTGACCCAAAGGTCCACTCAACGGGAAGCGCTTCAAGAAATCACTCTCACACTCCCTCCTTACGGCAAAGTCCTGTATAAATCGAGCCTACGACATACTGTTGTTGGTGCAGCTTAAGCTTATGATATGCCTCGATCCGGTTCCCGATTCCGATCCCTTTGTGGAACCAAGTCAAGTCGCTTGTGCAGCTGAAGGCTTTCGGGGTTAGGACTCAGAAGGCGAGTTCAGTGGGCCTGAATTGCACAGGCACAGTCCCCGTTTCCAGCTGAAGTAACCGCCGAGGCCGCCGCCCATCATGTGTAAAATTAGCTTATTCTGTTGGATAACCTGCCAGCCCCCCCACTCGGTAGCAGCCGCTGGGCATAGAAATAGATTGCTCCGGTCGCTGTTGCATAATTCTCGTTGCGCTTAATGCAATTTTTATGTAGCCTGTGCATTAAGTCATAGTCAGGAGCCGGAGGAGGACACATTTCTTTTGCCTGTTGGCGCATTAAATTTATATGGGAATTGCGCTGCCAGCCATATGGGACACCGGCAGGAGCTCCAGCAGCACAAGCAGCATTCAGCAGCAGCAGCAGGAAAAGTGGAGAAGGAGAAGGGCCATACCCCACAAACTTTACCTCGACCGCAGCTCCTTCCTATTTTGACTTGCTGCCAAGCATAAATTTTACAAAACTCAACAAATAACCCTCGGGGCCGCACGGATAAGGCCAGGATGTGGCCAAGGGCCCCAAGGACGGGGCTAGCGTGGACTCCTGGACACTGCCAGGTTTTTAGACCGATGCCATCTCCATGCCCGCTCGCTAAATTTATTTTGTGGGCGTGCAGTTTTCAATTTGGCAGCTGCCTGGCCCAAAAGTATACGCCGAAAGCCTGCCAAAGGCGTGTGTTCAGCAAAATCAATAAAAACACATTTAAAACCGCACCAGGACACTAACAGGACACAAAAACGGGGAGGCTCTGGATGTTTTTGTGTCGAGTCAGCGGCAGTCCGCCGGAGTCCGGCACAATGCTAATTCCAAGCGGATTTGGGGGCGGGTGCTCTGGTTGAGGTAGAGGCTTCCCTGCTACGAATTACTGCCTCTGGGCGAATGTTAATTCCATCAAGCCTTTCCCACTCGCTATTTGCCCAAGCTCTATTGCATTAGGATCTACGCTCCCTCGCCTCCTCCCGTACACCGTGGCGTATACGCATTGTTGCGACTTGAGTGCGCGGCACATGCACTCTGCACTCTGGCTGAGTCATCCGCTTTCGATTTACGTGCCGCGCTTTAAAGGATGTTTTGACCCACTTACAGGGCGTGGCTCTCTTTAAATGCATTCGGCATTCGGCATCCGGTACTGCTGCCTGACAAAAGTATCCTCCATTTGCGTGCATATCCGCACGTGGCAATAGGAGTTTGTCAGGCATTTATGTTTGCAATTTAAATGTTTTCCACCCTCCGCCCCACCAAGCTGGCTTTTCATTTCAGCCCCGTTGACATACTGCGGGGTTTGCTCCTTGTTCTTCTGCGACGAACTTCCACCTGAAGGACTCGCTCGCTCTCTCTCGCTCTCCTGGGCATAAATACTTTCGTTTGTCTCCGCCGGATGCGGATGCGGATGCAGATGCGGCTGCAGAGGCGACTGCAGATGCGGATGCGGATGTGTTGCATAGTTTCGAGTGCCATTCAATGGAGTGTGCATCCCCGAACCACTCCACTTATTTATGCATTCGTGCGCACTTTTTCTCTGCCGCCTCTGACGTTGTAGTGCATTTTAATTTCGTTTGCATATGACAGGCCGGCTCCCATCGCCTACCATCCGCCCATGGAATCCAGCGAGACTTTCATTCATTTGCCTGACGCTGCTTAAATATGCACGAATCCCCGGGCCCAAGCCCACTCACTTTCCCCATGTTTGCCGCATACAAAATTCATCGAATTCATAAAATGGATTTATGAAGAGCGCTCTCGATACGATTCGAGTCGCTACGCCACTGTCTGGCATGGCGCAAATTCAAGAGATGCCAAAAACAAATTCGAGTGGATACATTAAGGCTTTGCAAATGTTGTGTAAGCGTTGGAGATGTTCTCGCCAGCTTTTCAGCTCAAACATTTAACGTCTGTCGGTGATGGAGAATGCAAACAGTGCCAGCTGCAGCCATTATTTTATTTTCACGAAGTATTGACTCGCCCAATCGACAGGCGGTAAGGTCAGGGGAGTTCATGCGTCCTTCGATTTACTTTCAGGACACACACACGTGCTTAATATGCAGTAATTATAATTGAAAGGTTGCAGATAGTCGTAGAAATGTTCATAAATAAGTACAGATTAAATATTATTGCAGAGAAACAAGTTTTATAACTATAAAGTAATAATATGGATTATAACAATAGGTTTAAAATATATTTCCGCATGTTTTTATAATGCCTTAAGCGTTTAAGATATTTTTTGCCATATTATTCTGTTATTTCCTTTTCAAACATTAACAATTGAAGCAGCTGCACAGTTGCTACTACCAATGCCTGTTATTTACATCAATTCAAATTGTAAATACATAATAAAACCATTAAAAGGTTCGTATTATTATTACAAGGACCTACTCCTTTTTATTTTCGTTTTTATTCCACTTTTCAAGCCCCCCCAAATGCTGTTAGTCATGATGCCCAAGCTGATATATTAAACATAAAGACTTGAGAGCATTGAAATGTAAGCACCGAGGCTTTTATAACCTTTTTACAATCTAAGAACCCATCTGGTCAATTATCCACAACGGGCCCCTTGTTAGTCCCAATAAAAATGATACAAATTAATGAAACATAAGTCAAAAGCAGCGACGAACAGACATAAAATGCCAATCAAAAGCCTATCTGCCGAACGGAACCAGACAGCCGCCGCCGCCGACTGTCCGGCGTGGCCCCACAAATGTTTGTAGCCCCCGAAAAATGGCAAGGACTCCCTTCTCCACCCGTTCCTCTGGCAGGACACCACTTCAAAAGGCGTCGCAACGTTGCACAGTCAATTTGCGTTCGAGATTTATAACAGTCACAATGCGCCGTTCCATGGAAACAGTTGACTCGGCACCCGTCAGCCTCCCTTCCACCTCGCACCCCTCACAACGCCCACTGAAAACGGGACCAGGAGTGTCCTTGAAGCGGGCGCCCATCGAATCATCAACTGGGCCGCTGGTCCCGTTTCGGCGAGCGCTTTGCCATAAATATTTTTTGCTCGATCAAGTGTACTAATTTAATGTGTTGCCATGGCTCTGGCTCATGGCTATATATGCCATATACCTAAATATGTGTGTATGCATGCGAATCGATGACTCGACTGACTTTACCAGGGCCCCTCCGCTTGCCCCTGCCTCCCCTGTCACTCCCCGTTCGCTATCAGCGCTGGCAGGACATTCAAAACAAGATTTATGACAGGCGTGCGCTAACTGGAAGATGGCGGTGCCCATGGAGGAGGCAGACCGGGCAGACAGGCAACAATAAAATGAAATCAACGTTACGAAACAAGAGAAATGACAACGTTGCTAAATGGGCTTATCTGAGCAGCTAGCTAGCGGGTTGGAAAGAGAGACAGTCAGCCAGCCAGCCAGCCAGCCAGCTCGGACCGTGCAAAGTTTTTCGATTGTCTGCCGAGCTCAACTTGGAGAATTTTTCGCTTGAAAATTTGATTAATGCTTCGCTCCTCTGACTGACGGCTATTAACAAGGAAGGGATATCCAGCGACAGGGCCAGAGATCAGGGGCCTTGGCCGGGTACTGGGTGTGTGTGTGTGTGTGTGTAGCAGGTCATGATTTGCCGACTGAGATTTATCTTTGGGGATCCTATTAAATTTCGAAAAGAGCAACAAGCCATCGGGGTCACTTAAAAGTCCATGATGAGTGTTGTTTACGCCGCAAAGTGCGGGAAAATGCCACTTTTTGGATTACACTGGGGAAAACGCCTAAGTGGGCAACTCACAATTCAAGAAATCAATGTTCTTAGCGTTCTGGTTTTTAATTAAGTATTTAAATGGTGATAATGATCATAATAATTCAATTTTAAATACATTAAATGACTGAACTTTAAACTTTTTGATACAAAAACCTTTGGCCGACAAATTGTTAAAGAATTATGTTAATTAGAAACTATTTCTCCTGGGAAATATAGTTTAAGTTAAACCGATGCATGCTTCTAGGAATATTTAAGTGTGATCCATAAATATAACTCACTCCCCTGTTGAAAATCTGGAAAAAGTGCCTAAAATATTATAATTTTTGTTTGTGTTTTTTAGGACCTTCCGTCTCTTTGTCTTCGTTAAATTAAGCCTCCTTTGGGCTTCTCGTTTTCCCTTTTGTTCCGTTCTTATGCAACATCCTTGTGTGCGGATCTGGGTGCACGGTGGCAGGTGCAGTTCAAAGCAATTTCATTGCTGAAACAAAAACCCGATCCTCTGTGAGCTCCTTTCCCGTGTTAATTATGTGTCCTGTGCAAGTTTCGCCAAGCATTTGTCTTTATTATGGGCTGAGCCTCAGCCTCGGGACGATGATGCTGCCTGGTGACTACCTGGCAGCAAGGACATCTGCCGCAGCTCCTTGCCAGCCCGAGCCTGTCGCCTTTATTATCATTGTTGTGCCCTGCTACCGCTGTCGCTGTCGCCGTTCCCTTTGTTTTTCCGCACTGACATTGCGAGGGAATGGGGCCAGGGTGTGGAATTCCGGGAGCATAAGCTCGGTAAGCTCAGTGGAATGGAGAGGCAACAATACATCATGTATGCAAAATGATGTATGCATGTAAATGACGACGCCGTCGACGACGACGACGACGCACAAGTGTTGCGAATTAGGCCAAGGAGAAGCATTAATAAACGCATTTAGTGGGCGCTGGCATACGCGTCGTATGCGCAATGCCAAAGAAAAGGCATCATGGGAGGTGAGGAATAAGCTTAGATAATCGCAGGCGCAGGCAGCAGAACAAGGAGAAAGGACAAGAACAAGAACAAGAACCAGATGATGATGATGATATAGACGACACATGCAGGCTTATAATTTGCACGTGGCAGGCTCCTCTTGCCGCCATATTTTTCCCTCTGAGCCTGTGTGTATATGTGTGTACTTATTGTGTCACTGAGCTTGACATACTTTCCACTTATTTTTCCCCCTGCAAGTTTATCATTTGCAGCCTTAGTTATGCATAGTGTTACGGCCCGCCCGCTAGCCGCCAAGTCATCATTGTCTCCTCTCAAGTTGCTTGCTCAGTTTTCTCCAGCGACTCGAGCCGAGTCATGCCGAGGCGACATTAGTCGTAATATGTCAGCCTGTTACTTTTAGCCGCCTAGTTTTTAAGTCCTCTATCTGCGCGGAGAGTGAAAATCGGTGAAAGCGGGGCGCTGCATATCTTGGGGCGCACCAGGATCCACTTTCAAGACCGCTTTCTATATATTCTTGCCGGCACACAGAAACCATTCTAATTAACGCCGTTCGCTCTGCTTTAATTCGCTCGCTTCAGCCTCCCTTTATGCCCCCACTCAGCCACGCATAATTAACGTATAAATTACTTATAGTGTGACGTTAATAATCCGGGCGTTAATAGATTTTTCCTCTGTTTTTCCGGCCCATTTCCATTTGTTTATTCTGGCTAACGCACACGCAGGCTGCCGCCAGCTGCGGCTAAAACGGAACTCCTCCCCTCTGGTCCGACGTCCTAAATTATCGATAATCAATGAATTTGGTCCTTTATTGTGTGTTTTCCCAATCGCTTTCAGGGGCAGAGTCTGTGTGTGTTGGGGTGCGGCAAAATAATTGTTTATCGAAATAATGGTAGCATTAATTTCCGCTTTATTGCAGTTGGCTTTTTGTTCATACTGCTGACTACCTGTGACTATGTTTTATGTGCCAGACCCCTAGCTCTGGCTAAGTGATGCCGAAGGGATAATTAAATATTCAAGGGCCCCAGGAGGCGGGGACTGTGCGGTGCCCCTTTCAAGCTCTTTATTAAAATCCAGCGCCCACACGCACGCACCAAGGAGAGACTCATTAAAAATCCTCACTCAAAAGTCATGTTGCTGCCCTGTCAAACATTTTGTAAGCAATTTAAGTGCAAAATCATGCGACAAACTATAAACCAACAAGCCGCAGACCCTCCTCGAATGGAAGGGGCGTGTCCGACAACTAATGAGACCCACAATCATGGCTGACTAGAGTGTGGCTGAGCTCCCTTAGCCATTGTCGTTGGGGCCGTAAGGCATTTGAAAAGCAAACAAATAGACATTAAAAAAAAGGCAAAACCAACAGCAATAATCAGTTGAGGGTCTGGCATTCTAACAGTCTACCCCTGCCTTCGGTATTATCACTATTCCTAGACCGAACCGAGCCCCCTCCCGACAAATGGCACCAAATTGTAGAGGTTGACGTTTAATTTGCCACTTTTATTAACAGCGCTCATATTAGGGACTCATTTATCAGCTCCACTGTCGCTCTGCCTGCTGGTTGCTATTGTTGTTGCGCCAACAAAAAACAAACTAAAGGAGGTGGAACGCGGCAGGCGGCAGGGGATTATACCCTCCACCGGCAGACATGACACACAGTGTAGCAGTTGTGGGAATTATTTAATTTAGACACTGCGCTCAGACCTTCTGCATTGCTCTTGGAAATAGGAAGTGGGACGAGCACAGTGGAATGGAATGGTAAAATAGGAGGCACAATTAAACGAAGAGTGCTTTGTATGCTCTTCGCACAACCTCATTTATTATTACAGAATATTCTTATCGGACTAGAAGAATTATAATTTGATCTATGATCAAGCTATTCAGTTATAAGATTGTAAATATTTATTTACAAATATGTCAAGTTCCCTTTTATTTTTAATCATTAGTAATAAATAAGTAATTAAATTAATAATTAAATAAGTAATTAATACAACAAACTTTAAGATATACTGTAAGCTGAAGAAACGTAAGAAAATTGGCAAATTTTCAAAACAAAACAGGAAGCAATGGATAATAAAATTCATAAATGAGCTAGGGATGTTTTGAAATTACTGGCGTTGCATTTATTAAGGTACCTTGTGTCCTTTTGAGCTACTCCTGTTGTCTTTCCGAAGTGCCAACTGCTCACTCAAACTGTATTGCTGTTACAACCATTGTACAAGGGTTCCCAGAGCTGGGAGCACCCATTTAACTGGCAAGTTGTTTTTGCACTCTCATGATGCCACTGCCACAGACAAGGACTAGGAAGAGGACCGGGACCGGGACCTGGAACAGGAACAGGAACCGGCCCGGGCACAGACCAACTCCTAAGCTATTGCTTTGAGCTCGAGCCGGGCCAAATTAATGACAATGACTCTGAACGCCGGGCCAACAGAAATGGCGGAGTGGTATGTCGGCGTCCGTGTACCCACTGATTGTTCGGTGGGTTCTCCGGCCCCAACTCGACTCCGGCTACTTTTTCAGTGTTTGTTTGTCTGCATTTGCACTGACACATGACAGAGCGTTTCATTTGTTGTGCGGCCCTGGAGTCGGATGGGCGAGTGCTGGAGCATGACACGAAGGAAGTGGGCTCTGATGCCTGGCCAGGATTAAATATTGCATTGCGAAAAACTCAAGGGTTCGAAGGGCAGTTATGAAGTGCCTGCCTCTCCCCGACTATTCCCCAGTTAATTGAGAGAGGAAGGAAGGAAGGCGGCGGTTGGTCCAGTCACTTAGCCGCTTATTAGCTGGCAAACGATGGGGCCAAGACACGCAACCCGAACGCGGTTAACGCTTCACTTATGGGCGGCAGCAGCGGATCCCATGTAACCAATGTAATTGACTATCCGCTCACGTTCGGATTCCTCATCTAAGGATACACATTCATCATCGCAGAGCCGGCTAATTGGCCGGCTGGCCAGCATAAATGGTTAGTGGTGGACGCTAATGCCAATGTGCATGCCAATTCTGCGGCTGCGGCTAATCAGTATTAAGCTGCGGCGCATGTCGAACAGGACTGACAATGCGCCGAGCTGTGGGCTGTGAGCGGGGAGCAGGAAGCTCCCCTGTAGTAATGGGAATTAAATTTCGAGATTAAAAACTTCCTTTCACAGATGGCGGCGAATCGCTTCATTGGCCAAATATTTGCTGGCTGCCAACAGACGCATCATCAAAATGTTTTCCTTGCCGTATTTATGGCCGTGCAATGTAACAAACACATCATAAATGGGGCACAACACATACTTAATGAAATATTTATGTGCCTTCTGTGCGTGCGAGTGTGCGTGTGTGTGTGTGTGCAGTGAGCACATATTTGCCATACATTACGCACACATTACGGTCTGCTGTATTTGTGTTTGCCTTACTCTGGGAGCAGCAGGGATATGAATTTTTTCTTTTTTGTTTTTTGGCCCACGTTGCGCGCCAAAATAAAACAAAAGATGCTGGGAAAAAAAGAACGTGCTGCATACTTTGCTGCGCACTTTGAGGCCAGAGGCTACTGCTCTCTACGGTTTCATATTTTTTAATATATTAGCTAGGAAAATATTATATTATATTATATTATGTCGTACGGCATAGAGGGAAAGATGTATGCGCAACGACGACTGCCTTTAAATGGGCATGTAAATTTTATTTGTTTTTTACGAGCGCATAAATCAAAGAAAATTGTTTTTATACAAAAAATATGTGCGTTGCCCCTTTCAATGGCCGGACATTTCATATTTTATGCGGTCGGCGACCCTTTTCTGCAGGCATTTGCTACCAAAAAGGGAGCACGAATCCCAAGAAATCCAGCCTGAAATTCCAGCAATCCCGACGCCGCTTTTCATGGCTCTCCTTATGTGCCTTCACCATGCAGCGAATCCACCTACGATCAAGTGCAGTCGATAGGAGGATTCCAATCAATACACGAGTACAAAATAAACGCCTCCAGGCGTCGTTGCTCCCATTTGAGACCCTACGCATCTGGCCGGCCCCATTTGGATTTTTTCCTCTTTGTTTTTCCAAAAATTGATTTCATTAATTTCTAATGCTATCTGAAAATATACAAGGAACAACAGCCGCCGGCTGTTTGCACAATGGCAGAGAAACAGAGTCGGCAATACATCAATGGAGAATACAAAAAAAAATACAAAGCGTAGGACGATGTATATTTTCACAGAAAAACGAAAAAGCGCCACGAATTATATCGAAAAGCGAAATGAGCAAATGAAATATATGAAAATGAAAGATGAACATTATAAAATAAAAGTATACCCTACAATTTAAATGTATTTACTTTATTAAATAATAAAATATACAACTAAAATAGAAACACTTTAATTACTAAGTACCACTTGTTCTGTGAATAAAAAGGATATACATATTACTTTCCTTAATATCAAGGTCCTATAATTATGCACATTCTGGTGGACTCCAAGAATTCCCTAACAGAAAAACGAATCAAAACGTGTCAAGTAAAAATGAGATGAGGAATTAAATAAAATAAGATACTCTTGTTGAAAATTTCATTTGGAAATTCCTTGTGCAGCAATTAGGGGAAATTCGTTTGGGTTGTTTTTTTTTTCCTTAATTTGCGTTGTTTGTGCCATCTTGGCTTTTGGTATAAGCAAATTAATTTAGCCATGTAATTGTGTTTCGTTTTTCTTGTTCTCGCAAGGACACTACAAATCCTTGATGGCAATTTCCATTTGTCCTTCGCTGCTACGTTTTCATTATGTAATTATTTCCACATGCTCACGTTCGCACATCGAATTCATTACTTTTTTTCTTTTTTTGGTCTATCAGATTCACCTTTTTTTTCGAGGACCAAGAAGAAGAACTAAACTAAAACTAAACCTTGGCCAAGCGTTTGTCGAGTCAGCAACGCATTACCCGATCCCACTTTTAGATAAAAGTAAAAGCAGCGACACGTAAACGGTCACGGATCCGCACACAGGCAGGACTTGCTCCCAAAAACTCACACAGATTCGCACACAATCACTGTAATACACGCAACGTGTTGGCACCCCTTTCTTATGCAACAATTTTCCAACGCTGGCTGAAATCACAGTCTCTCAGACGGGCACAAAGAGCCGGCTTAATGGCCCCGGCGGATAGAATGGGCCAGAAAGGACGAGTGGACGAGTGGACGAGGCAGAGACCCGCATAAAAGGCCCTCCAAATGCAGGCGGCCCTTTTAAGTATCTATAAAATGAAAATGTTTATAGAAAAAGTGCTCAAGTGACTTGATTTGTGCATTAAAGATATGTGTATAGGTTCCACCTGACACGGAGTATTTCCTTAGCCATAAAATGCAAGAGATACCGCTAAGCCCGGTGCCCACGTGCTTGTATCTCTCAGATACTTATGCTCGGTGGCAGGCATAATGTAAATGCGAAAAGGGTAGACCGGCACACACACAGACACAATGGCCACTAAAATTCGGCCGTTAAGAATCCTTTAAGGGGCATCGGGACCGGAAGTGAAAGTTTTCCGTAGTCAGTCAGTCCGTTACTCAGCCATTTACTGCATTTTTATGTGACCGGCGTACGGGGCATATGGAGATTGGCCCTTGCCATTGATGGTTTATGTAAGAGCCGGTTGTGTGGCCAAGAGACCGAATCGTTATAGTTATGTATGGGATGTAAAATGAACAGACGACATGGGAACTCTCCTCAAGATGGGGCAAGTCCTTCTGCCGAAATGAAGTGTATAACATTTTATTTAACGAGTTTGTGTATTCAGTTTTGCTGAAACATAATGAATACCATTTGATGGGTCAATAAAACTATTGATTTGAAGACGATTGGGAATAGTTTTGTTCGAATGTTGATAGTATTTACGGAGTAATTCTTTAACTAAAGTACTGAGTACGTTACATGCAGTTCTCTCTTAAAGGGGCTCAGTTCAGGAAGCTGTTTTTGGGGTACTAGATACCTAGTACAATATTACTTGCCTTTGCTTCTTGTTTGTTAAAATATTACACCAATAAACCCAATGATAGCTTGTGTTATACACCTTTATTGATCCATCAAAGAGTTACAGAAGCTTCAAAAGCAATTGTCCTGTTTAACTTCCCTTTAAGGGAATGTAATACCATTGCTTCTCGCCCGTGTTAATAGGATACAAATTAAATTTAATATAAAATTCATTTGGCCAAATCAAGGGGACCGAGACAAAGCGATTGCCTGTTACACTTTTCGGACTGGCCGAGCACTTTCAATAATTGCCACTTTGGCGCACATTAAAGCCAACTTATGTCCACGATTGACTGCTGCAACAGCCCGAGGCCTATCCTTGGCCTTTTCTTGTTTCTCTACGGCTCTCTTTTCTGGGCAGCTTCCACCTAGAACGCATAATCATTATCGTTACAGTTTATTGCACATTAAAACTGCGTCGCTGCCGCTGTCGCCCTTTTGCTTTTATGCCACCGTCGTCGCCTGGGCCAGGCCAAACACTTGGCATTACATAAAGCAAATGGCCATAAAACGGAACTGGGAACATGGCCGAAACGAAAGGAGGTGGGAGGCAAGCGAAAGAACGGGGATCTCTCGACCGAGTCTTGACCGACTCGTAATTGTCACCCTCAGCGCCTTTTGTTGGAATTTACACATGAATAGTTGCCGGACCTCCTGCCAGTGGGAATTTAATTTAATTGCGCCTGAAATTTGCTTCCATCTCGAGCACAACCACTCTTCGTGCCTTTGAAATTTTTATTTGATTTTTATTTAATTTTTAAGTACTCCCCAGGCGGCCGGAGTGTTTCACAATTAGCGGAATGCGTTTCAATATGATTTGCTGTTGGCCAGATTCATGCTGATTCACCCTTCCTTCCTTTGCCAGAAAACCAAATCCAATAAAACGGGGTTAGAGCTGTCACGCTTATTTTATTTGATAGCCCCATGATTTTAGCAAATTATGCAAATGTTTGCACTTATTTGAAACAACATTTTTGTTACTCATATTGAGTCGCACTCGCTTCCTTCGCTTCCTTCGGTCTCTTTGCAAATATTGACAAGAGTTTTATTTAAATTTGGCTGCCAATTCCTTGGCAGAGGAGTTTCCGGCAAATGTCACTGCGCTGCTTCCCCAGCTGCCCCTCCTCCAGCTGCCACGTTCTGCGCATATTTTTGCGAAATCAGCAAATGTTGCCGTTGTCAACTGAGTTTGGCCCCTGCCATGTCTCGATTCGCAGATTCGACTTGTATTTTTTTCTCAGCCATCTTCTCCGTGGAGGAGCAGAGCAAATGCCACTAATATGAAAGCAAATTTGCATAATAATTTTTGCCAGATTCTTTTGCTAGCTGGCTGCCTTCATATTTAACATGAAATTCCTTTAGTTTTGGCATTTGAATATTCTGATTTTTTTGCTTCGCTTTAATGCCGAAGCACGTTTGTTTATTTCCATTGCGGTCAAAGTACTTGCCACTGCTTATTAAATTAATTGAATTTAATGGCATTTAATGAGAAAATTAATTAAACTGCTTTATTTATTACGTCACATTAAATCGTTTTATATTTTTTCTAGCCTCTGACAAAGAGAGGGGTTTTTTTGTTTGCGGCTTGTGGTTAATATGACAACTGTTGGAAAAAAGGAGACTTTTCTACTATTCACAGTTTGTTTTTAAATTTTTTAAGAACTTGTGGTTTAATAATTCATAAAATAATTCCTCTTAAAGCTGAATTATATCAAATATTTCCCGTATTAAAGGTTAAGGAACTGATTGTGAGTATAATAAAATAAATGTCCTCCGACCGGCGATGTTAAAGTTCATTTATCTACACACCTTACGCCTGTTTGGTCCTGTGGCAATAAAAATAATTGGCTATAAATGCGCTAAGAGTCAAAACAAAATGCCAATTGTCAAGGAGCCAAGGAGGCAACGGAGAGCTTCGCAGAAAGGAAAACGGAAAAGAATAAGAAATCAACACATTGCTTTTAATTAATGGAAGCTGCAGAGCACTCACACACGCACTCACTTCTCCGTGGCCGTGGAAGTGGCAGTGGCAGTTACCATGGCGTTTTTATGACTTTCCGCCTGGCATCTGGGAATGCCATCAAATCGGAGCAAAGTCACCTTGTCGCTTGTCAGTTTCAAGTGCGTTGAGTTATAATTTTATGTGCAATTAATTTGCCACCACACACACACTCGTTTAATGCGTTTTCCGGCATGTACGTGGACCAACTAATGAGCCACACACAGCCACTGCTTTGCCACTACCGCTTCTTGTTTAGCCTAAAACAATTTTAATGGCCGCCGTGTTCTGGCAATTAATGTTGATGGCTTTTTTATAGTTCAAAGCGGCACGAATAAAAAATTGGCGGACGGACCTAAGCAGTGCCGCTTCCAATGCAAGCCTAGAATGCAATTCGTTCGATCATTTTGCGTTATTCAAGCTGATGGCTGGAAAACAAATCAGCACAAGTGGACAAACGTGGCCGAAATTGCAAATTCCAGCAGAAACCACGCACAGCCACTGGGTATTTTGCGATTGATTTTTGTTGTGGCAGAGGGGCAGGGGGTGGCAAAGTGGCAGGAGGGGAACGTACTGCGTTGGAACCGAGCGAAAATCTCTAATTAGCTAATTGCTATAATTAAATGTTTTGCCAATGTTGGCATTTCGTTTAACTTGGCGCAAGGATAATGTAAATTCTGAGAGCTGCCCTCGCAGCTACACGGGCTGCCTGGCATGAGTGTGTGTGTGTGTGCTTTGTTGTCCTTCCTTCTCTCTCTCTCTGTGTGTGGGGCCGACGTCATCATCATTACCATCATTGGCATTGTTATTATTGCGGTTGCCCTCGTGCCTCGGCACTGGCTGTGCTCGCTCCGTAATGGCAAATCGAACATATTTGCATATGAAATGAGCGAAAAAATCGAAACATGGCGGCAGCCAGGCCCGGGCCATGTGGCAGCAGGCCGGCAGGACAAAAAAAAGGGAACCCGGCGATTTCCGGCTTAGGAGCCATCACATTTTAAACGAGTCTCTGCCCGATTATTATGCAGAATCGAAAGTCAGGCGGCAAAAGCCATTTATAATCATTATAAATTATACATTGCATTATCGCTGCCGACTCGGTGGCTACTACGGAGTGGCGCAGCTTGGCTTCTTTTTTCTCCCCCCAGATGATTAGCAACTAATTCCGTGGCGGCCACGCGGCGTATGAGTAATATGCGCTGACCGCCTGCAGTTGAGTTGTGAGTTGGGTTCGCAATTAAATCATTTTCTCTTCGCCAGTGCATGGGGTAGATTCTCAACCAAAAACTGTAATAACTTTGTTTGGGCCACGTCAAAATGCTGAGCCTTTCGAAAAATGCAAATGAGTTAACAAGTGAATTTAAATGAGATACAAACAACGAAGGAATTTCGTGACGAGGGACCGTCCGTGGACAGACAGCAGCCGAAAAGGGCTAACAAACTTTTCCCGCAAGAAAGTAGGCTGGAAAGGAAATTTTAAACAGGCAAATTAGACCGGCTCTGGGCCAATCTTATAAAATTTAAATTAAAATCAGGCCGAAGCGCGTGCAGAAATAAGCTTGAGTCCCGAAATTAATGTCAACTTCAAACAGTAATCTCTGTCTCTCGTTCTCGTTCTGCGCTTTAAACAAAGCGGCCAAAAATATGAACGAACAAAGCAACTGCGAATAATGAAAAGGCAAACGAATCTTAAGTGCAGGCCAGAAATAACACAAATAAATGCCAAGCAAAAGGGAAATTGTTAAGAGCAAAGACTCGGAAAATAAGCCAAGCCAAAGGACATAACTCAAAAAATGGCTGCAAAAGTAACACAAAAAAACGGCGAAATAAGAAAAAAAAAGTAAAAGAAAGGCAACAAAATAAAAGAAACGAAGAAGCCGGCGAAATGAGGAAGAACAATCCCCGCGCCGCCTTGAAAGCCGGACGAAATTAGCATAAAAAAAGGATTTGCTCGCTAATTTCACTTTAATGTGAGAGGACGAAAGAAAAGGCGCAGGACAGCGATGAAGACGTCGCGCCCATTACGTCACTTTTATCTCGCCGCCTTCGCCCCTCGATTTCTCAACTCCCCTGCCCATCCCCGCGCCCAGCATCTAAGCCAAGCCCAGTCTTTTCGCCTTTATTTATAGCATTATTAGTTGGGCCAAGCGAAAGATCGCAGCACGCTCCCCGCAACTTGGCTTTTTGGGGGGTCTCTGGTCCCGGTCCCAATAACAAAGTGCTAATGCCCTCGGCTAATTATACATCATTTGTTAGCCACATTTTTTCCAGCCACTTTCCTGCAGCTTCTACTGCTGCTTTTTTTTTTCCCACTTCCGTCTCGTGTACTGGCCAAAAAGCGACGTTATAAATTTCTGTCTTTGGATTTTAACTGAGCTCGAGTATTGACTCAAGCTGAAAACATATAAATGTCACCTTTCTAGAGTTCAAAACGGGGTCAATTCGTTAAAATATTACTCAGCTTGACCTCATGCGGGTATATATTTCTATAATTGCCGAACTATCTCTGAATAAAGCCTCCTTCTTTAACCCTTTTTATACGCGGCACTCATAGGGTACAAGGATATTATAGAATGAAGCATATCCAATCTATAAGGTTTTTATATTCGTTATTAGCATCACCAACCGAGGCAGATTTTAGAGACTATATGAGCTGGGGCTACCGACTTTGGTGACAACATTTATATACATATCTTACACTCTGATAATGTTAGTTTTAAATTTGTTTTTAAGTGTCCGCCTTTTCTTCTTTCCTTAAAAATCATGAAAAACATATATAGCTAATCAAAAGTAGGTAAATTCAAGAAATTAGACATAAAATAAACACATTTTTGCGGACGTGCTGTGCAATTTTCACTAAAATCTATTAATAAACATGGAAGTTAGTAAACAATAAAGTTTCCTTGCATGCCAAACTACTACAACATCCGATTTCTGTTGGCAGCACATAGGGTCGTTGCTCAACATGTTCCTAGCAACATTTGCCTTCACTTGCAAAACATTTTCGTCTGTCTTCTGCCCTGTTTAATTGAATTTGTTAATAAATTTGTAGCTTTCCTACTTCTTTAAATTAAATTTCCTGCCTTTATTACTAGAGCCAATACTAAGAGCCCACTTTCCATTAATTTACTTTCAGGTCCGCCCGTGCTATCCGAGTCCATAATGGGCACTGTCGGTCGACTGCCCTGCAACGTCACCCCGCCCATCTATGAGGATCGAGTGGCGCTGGTCATCTGGTACAAGGTCGGCCTAAAGACGCCCATATACAGGTGAGTCGTGTCTCGTTTTGGTAGAGTTTTTCAATAACCTAAGTGCAATGGCAGTGGCATGAACAGGGGGTGGCCTACTCTCTGAATGACACTTTTTCAGAGGCGCCTTAAATCTTTAAGCCGTCGTGTCAAATGCAGAGCCACAAGCCGCAGAGCATAGCAGAGCGGAGCGGAGAGGAGCGCCCACCTGACCGCAAACATTTCAACCGCACACACTCAGACAGACACGCACGGGGCCATAAATAAACAAAATTGATTACCGCAGACAACTTTTGACGCACTCAACCCGGTCGCCATCCCCGTCCGCCACTCGCCGCCACTTGGGGCAGCAACACAAATAAACAGATGAGGCGGGAAATTGGTTCGGAAGCCGGAGACCTGCACATGTCAGTTGCCGCAGTTGCGGGGAGTTTTCATTCTGATTTAATGGCGGCTAATTAAGCCGATTTTTTTCCCCAGTCCGAAGTCCGTCAGCCTGCAGACATGAAATTAGCATAACTAGAAAATTATACACAGGCCGGGGAGCAGCCAAAAACTGGTCGCAAAAGTTTCTCGGCGGCAATCCCGACTCGGCTCCCAAGGTTACATTTCGGCAGCAAAAACTTTTTCAATTATTCATGTCTAACATTATGTCGTTGTGGCGGCTGCGCTAGTACCGAGTATTGCGAGTATCTTGTATCTCGCAGATACACGTCTACATCAAAGGCGTGAAACTTTAATTGGATTCGTCTGACTGGTGAGGATGTGTGTGTCAGTGTGTGTGTGTGTGTGGTGATTAGCTGATTGCCAGGCAGCCGTCCAGCTAACCCGAGCAATCCACCGAGCCATCCAGCCTTCCAGCCATCCTGCCAGCTAGCCATTGACATGCGGCCAAAACTAATTGAACTTCGGGCACTTCAAGGACTTGCAAATGACTCGAGCGAAAGTAGTAATTAGCGTTGCATAACGACCGGCAGAGCCACGCTCGAACTGAGCTCAACTCTTGTTTGTAATTAAAAACCACTCAGCAAGTAAATTAATCATAAAAGAAACCGCTGGTCCAGGCCACGCCCGGTGGTAAAAATTTAATTTTTCGCCCAGCATTCTCTCTGACCCTCGACATTGACTCTTTATTGCCCGGTCTGACATACGAGCTCCAACGTTCTTCTGCAAAAACCTCATTATCCCTTCGAGAGCACCGTATGCTAGGAGCAAATCAAAATTGAAATGCAATAAAGCACAGAACTTTCAATTCGAGCTGCTGTCGAGCAGGACGAAGGATGTATGGAGATGCAGGCGAATTTATGGCGAACTTCTGGCAGCGGAAAATATGTACTCTCGCAGCCAAACAAACGGCCGTTTGTCGATCTAATTTAGGTGCGATTTTCCGGAGCAGCAATTTGAATTTGAACTCGGCAGAGTCCCTTGGGGCAGGCAGGCAGGCACTAAATGATTAATTCATAAGTTATAGCATATCAGTGGGCGAAGAAGAGGCAGCACTCAAAAGCGGACTCCGAACTTGATTCCCCCCGGGCAAGGATTACTCTGGATCTCAATTAAAAACGCTTTCGGCCGCTTTAAGGTTGGCCAAAATAGAATATTATGCCGGAGCGTGCATAATTAACTATGTGTGGCCAAGAATGCCGAGCGGCGAGAGTGCTTTAAACCCAATTAACTTCGCCACTCGGCTAAAATGTTGACCTAAATCGGGATCCACTGCTCTCCTCTCCTTCTCAGCTGGCTTGAAACTTTTTAAACCCAACGTGTAGCCCCAAGTTGGAGCAGCACGGACACTTTAAGACCGACCATTGATTGACCACCAAAATGAGCTCATTACAGCCAGTATCGGCAGGATGGAATAATCAATAATTGGGAATTTCAAGCGAAAACAATAAATTTACAGCGTGGGCGGGACAGGGCGGGTCGTGGGGGCGGGTGTATATTATTAATTCATTGCAGAACCCAATTACGCCGGTGGCGATAATAAAAAACTTCAACATGGCGTGAGAAAGTAATGGCAGTGGGTCGACTTTTGTTTTCCTTTTCGGCTCACGCTGATACACAGAAATTCTTTTAATTTTTCCACTGCCACACTTGCAGAAAATAAGCATACTAACATTTAAAAAAATCCTTTTGATTATATTGTGAAAAATAAGAGGAAAACTTACATTTGTAAATATCTACAGGGAGTCTACGTATTGTAATTGTAAATAATATAATTTACTAAGTATCTTTATCTTTAACTTGTGCCTGTTTTATCCATTTCAGTGTGGATACACGCGACTCCAACTTCGCCCAGGGCACGCACTGGTCGGATGAGACCTATCGGGAGCGGCTCTCCTTCTACGTGGAGGGACGTGCCGGCACGCTGACCATCAAGGCGACCACGGAGGAGGACACGGGCGAGTATCGTTGCCGCGTCGACTTCCAGAAGAGTCCGACGCGTAACTCCAAAGTGAATTTAACTGTCATAAGTAAGTACGGGCCTCAAGCCACTCGCCTTGTTCGCCTCTCTGTTTGTCCACGATGTGCGGGGCAGCATAATTGAGCAGCTAATTTGTGCGGCGACATATCCTGGCCGCGTCCTGACGCCGCTCCTGACTCCATTCTTTTGCGTTCTGGCCATGGCCAACCACCACGCCACTCAGCTCTTGGACAAACACATTAGTTACAGAATAAGACGCCAACTATATGTTCGGGTTGCCAACTTTTCCCTTATTTTAACTCCCTCCTTTCTCGCCAGCTAGAGTCCTGCACTTGGCAAACAGATTTTAAAGTGCCAACTTGGCGAGAAGTTTAAACTTGGCTGGTTAAAGCTGCTCGAGGAGCAGCAGCGGGTGGCGAGTGCAAAGCGCAACTTTTGAATTGAATTCCTTGCCTCTTAAATGGATTTCAGATTCGAATTGGGCAAGGGAATGCAACGAAATGGTTAGGATTTTTCCAAGGCAAGGATTTAAATCGATGCAAGTCGAAATTGAGAAAAGGATTTGCAGTTTTAAGTAAATTCACTAATCTTTAATCGCATTGTTTTCTAAGAGAAACTCAAAGTAATGATAAAGATTTATTATTTGTAAATGAGTTTGAATTAATTACATTGATTACCTTTTAAAGCTCGGATATATTTAAGTTATTTAGACTTAGAATTCGGGGGAATTAATAATTTCTGCTTCTTAGTTTATAATTTAAACCTTTTACTTTTAAGTTAAAAATTCCCTTGCAAGTAAAAGGAACTTTCTTACAGTTTTCTCAACCCCAAAGATTACCCGTGGGGATTGTCCAGAACCAGTGGCGTATACTTTCCGTTCTTACCACTTCCAGATGGAATTTAAGTCCTGTTTTTTTATACTTATCCTCACGCAAGGATACCTGGGCATTGAGACGGCCACAGCTTGCAATTTACCATTAAAATTTATATGCGTTTCCAGCGGCGTTTTAGCTGAAAATATATGGCCAGCAGAGTTGGCCTGGCCAAATATTGTTGGTAAATAGTTGCTGCCAGCGCTGGCGTCGCTGTTGCCAGATGAAGCGTTGGGCGGACGAAGGGATATAGGGGCGTGGCTGTGTTTTACAAACTTCTTGAGCATGTTCAACATGCTGCCGCTGTGTGCGTGTGTTTGTGTCTGTGACATGTGAAGCGTAAAACCAAGGCAGGATTTAGAACTTTGTCGGGCAACGGCAAAGGGAAAAAAGAACAGAGGGAAAAACTTTAAAGAAGATATTAGATTAAAAGTTGCCCCAGTTCGGGGTGGACAGTTTGGACAACTTGCCGCTGCTGTGCTAATACGTCGGGCGGGGCAGGGGGGCAGCAGGAAATTCCCAGGACTTGATCAGGCCAAGCAAATTTGCCAGCAAAGCGATGATAATCGGGTGGGGCTCCAAATAGTTGGCCAAGCGCCCACACCGAAATAACCAATAATAATAACGAAGATTCCAGTAAGAAAAAAAAGTAAGGAAACAGAGTAAAGCAGTCAAAACAATCAAGTCTTTAGAGGGAAAGTAAAAAATGATATTGAAATAAGTGATACCTACAAATAGCACTAGCGTTTATAAAACCTTTATGAAGGTATCCAAAATTATGCTACAAAGTTGTACATCTTAAAAATATGAAATTTACGCTGATTTTGTTACTTCAAAAATGTTATTTCATAATTTTAGACACCTTCTTAAGGGGTTTAAAAAGAACATTGCTTTATGGAGAACAGGGAATCTGCCAGAGAGAAGCTAAAATTGTGTTTTAATCTAATATACAAATTTAATAACAATTAAACTAACTAAAGTAAGACTAAAACCTTCTCAAGTAAGGAGTCTTCAATCTCTAATAAATAAACAAACCTACTATTGATGCATATTTCTAAAACGTATAATCCCTCTATCATTGTTGTTTTTACAATGATTTTGTATTCGATTTGTGTACTGTACACATCCCAATTAAAAAGAATTAGACTTGCTTTTTAAATAGATAACTAAGAAAACAATATGCCTGCCATTATTCGCTAAAAATACGAGGTACAGAAGCATTACTTTGGCTGAACTTTGACTGCACCTGTCCGGACGAGCCATTCTTTTCTCTGGCTTCTCTCTCTGCCGAAGTGGCAACAGCATAAGCAGCTCTTTAAGGCAGCGACAGCCAAGCTCTTAAGGAGCTTGCTGGCCAAGTATTGAGCTGACAGGACGAAGACCGGCTAGGTGTCATCGCTTTGACACTCCAGAAACTGCAATTTAACGAGCTGCAAGCTTTGCTCTATGATTTCCATTTTCGTAACTCAATACTCAAGCGCTGCGTTTTGTCCTTCTCGTTTGCAGTTCCCCCCGAATCCGTGATTATATTGGACAGTAAGGGAGCCACCATCAAGGATCACACGCTGGGACCCTACAACGAAGGCTCCGGCATCAACATCACGTGCGTGGCCATTGGCGGTAAGTCCCAGATATATATATATATATGTAGTACTTGCAGGATTGTGTGTGCTTGGGGCGAAAGTGTTGATGCTGGGCTGCCGCCGCCGCTTGTGTCTGACAATTAAAAGTGATGAGCGTGAAAATGCAGGCGAAAGATTTTCACATTTTATTTAATTTCCACCCGCCTGTCGGCCGCACGAACCCGGACTCGAGCTGGAGCCGGAGCCAACGTGGAGGAGCTCTGCCACACACGCACACACACACAATGCCCACACAAATTGCATTGAGAGCACTTGAAAATTGCTAAAAGCCAAACAAGACAACAAATGAAACAGCGAAAGGCACTTGTACACACACGCAGCCAGCCACACATCTGCCAGAGTCCACAACATACCGACACCCACATCCACACACCCACCAGGAGACACTCATCCACTCCTTGCACTTGTGAGCACATAAACAAACAGGAGAGACCGGCTAAAACGCTGCCGGCTAAACGCCAGAGACAACTCCGGGTCTAAGCCGTATGGCAAACATATCAGTTGCACACAACACACCCGCACACAAGTCCCCGATAATTCTTTTTCTTACCCCAAAACCAATCCGTACAATCCTTGCAGGTCGCCCCCAGCCCAGGGTCACCTGGCTGCATGGCAACACCGTCTACAAGGACGCCAGTGTGGGCCAACCCCTATCCGAGCGCCGCGTGGCCAATGTACTGTCTCTGCAGCGTCTGGAGCGTCAGAATCTTCACATGCAGCTAACGTGCCGGGCGGAGAACAATAATTTGACAACGCCAATTATCAGCAGCGTTGTCCTCGACATGAACCGTGAGTATCCTGCCTCCGAATGCCATCCCCGATCCTGGGCCTAACTAATTAATTCTATTGCTTCAACCCACCTCCTGCTGCTGCAGTGCGTCCTTTGATTGTCAAGCTGCAGGGGGAGAATCGACCATTGTCGGCGGGGAATTCTTATCAGCTGAGCTGCGTTGTCATCGGAGCACGTCCAACGCCGACGATTACCTGGTGGAAGGGCAGTACCCCCATGAAGAATACTCATGAGATTGTAAGTGGCAGCGAAGCGAAACAGGGCCATCCTCGACTACACAGTGTCCTTTGCAGTCCCAGATACGGGTGGTCCTTAAAGGGCTTTCTAAGTCACTAACACCGTTACTATATATGGGAAAATGTTCCTTTAACTTGAGATTTCCTTATTTTTCTTACAAAAATTCGTTGAATGAAAGAAGAGACAGTTCCGATTCCTTACTTTTTTAAAGAAGCATATGAGAGGTTGTATTTTATAATTTATAATAAATATAATATGTTTTATTATATAAATATGCACTATAATATCCGTTATCCTTATTCTTTTATCCTAATTCTTATGCTACAAAATACACTTTTTAACTTAAATAAATATCTTCAATTAAACAGATACCCTATCCTCTTCCATAACCTCCTTGATAGCCCCTTGCTACCCTGTTCGAAATGTTTATAAACATGCAAATTTCAAATGCCTGTCATCCTTGTTAATGGCCGCCCCGGAGTACAGTTGCCACTCCCCGATACCCAACGGCAGCCGTACACATGCTTTGTGGTAATTGAAGTTCCTCGAACGGCAGTCACGTACCAAGGGCCTCAATTAAAAGCCACCCCTATCTGGGGCCGCAGGACGTGCCAACCCCTTTGCCGATTCCTTTGTCTTGGCCCGTCTATTAACTTACTGCTCGCTCTCTCCCCCATCTCGTTATCCAGGCGAATCCGGAGGGGAATATGACCACCTCGGTGCTGACATTCACGCCAACCATCGATGACCGCGGCAAGTTTCTGTCCTGTCGCGCCGAGCAGAGCATGATACCCGAATCCGGCATGGAGGATGGCTGGAAATTGGACATCTATCGTGAGTACTTCTGGAGACGACCCCAACCCGCTTAATATTTAATACGGCCAGCCAAAGTTTTTGTTTAATGAAAACGAAAGCACAAGGCCGTTGCGAGACGGCTTTAAGAACTGTGTAAAATATCGCTGCACCCCTTTGGTTCCCCTCCATAGCAGCTCCATATTTTTCTTCGATTCTCCTCAGCTGCGGCAAGTTTTGGCAAATTAATTTCCAGCGGCGGCCCGGTGAAACTTTTGCACAAAACTTGCGAAACTTTTTAACCCGCCACAGGCACCGCCGCACCGCACCGCAAGCAGCGAAGCCGGCGCCGCCTGCAAAGTCATCTTTACGCTTTTACAGTTTTCGACCTGTTTGCACAAAATTTAAATGGCAAAACCACCGCCCACCCGAAAGCCGGAGAGCCCGGACCGCTTCCTGTTTGCCTTGGGAGTGCGGTTTTGTTGCTTACCTTTTAACTTTTCCCCTTTTTTGTTGCCGCGCGGAGGCGCCTCCCTCCCCACGCCCAGCTCCCAATTCGATTGAAATATCTGGTTCATTCACCGCGAAAAGGAGCGAGCGGCTGGATGGGGGGCACTGTTTGCCCAATTTGATAGATTGCTTAATAAGCTTAATTGATTCGCATTCGCAAACCAATTTTGAATTAATCAAGTTAAAATTTTGCCCAGTTACCAGTCCCTTTTACTCCGCCGCAACAACATTTCGAAGGCCTAATTGGAGGCGAAAAAAAATCAGAAACATAATAATAAACAAACAAGCAGCTGGCAGGCGGAGAACAGAGAGAGTCCCTACAACTTAAATTGTCTAATTTGTGCGGCTTACACAGTAATTACACCTTCTGCCGGAATTTTATTTGCCTGCCAGCCTTATTATTTGTCTGGCAGGCGATTTAAAGTAATTATCCCTCTTCTGGCAGCCATGGCAGCTAAGTCATGTCCCCGTACCCCAAATAGATACTACTTGTCTATATATAAAATTCACTTTTGATGGCTTTTTCGTTCGCAGACATACCGGTGGTGAGTCTGGAGCTGGGCACCAATTCGCTGAACTCCACGCTGCGCGAGGGCATCGATGTGTTCTTCGAGTGCAACATCAAATCGAATCCGTGGATATATAAAGTTAGCTGGCGGCACAATGTAAGTGACAGACAGATGCCATTTTACCCAAGTTACCGCTGCTCTTAACACTCCACTGCCTCCTCCCCGAAAGGAGCGGGCTAATTTATATGCCACTCCCCAATCACTGACTTGGGGCACCTTCCAAGAAGAGCAACACGCATACATATAGGGCGGCGCTATTATTATTATTATTTTCATTATACGCCATACATACATTAGCCTGCGGCGGCGAATCCGGCCGAGATGGAGCGCATAATTGCTGCATATTTTAGGGCTGCCAAAGGGCCAAAAAATGGAGTTCTCTACGCGTACGCTCTGCGCGCACAATTTATTATTGAATTACCCGGCAGTGGGAGAGCACTTAACAATTTATGCAGGCCGGGCCTAATTTATGCAGCCACCGGGCCTTCAATCAGCCAACCCGCCCGGGCCGCCTGTGTGCCTGCGGGGCGTATGCGCAATGTAACGCAACATAAAAGTGTTATTAGCTTTTGAGAAATTAAATTTATTTCAATTTAGCAGTTATCGGTAAATTGAATTCGATTTCAAATAAATTATTGTAGCCAGCGTATATGCCGAAGCCTTTTCAATTTGCGTTTTGCTCTCCGCTTTCGATTTCAGGGCGAGATCCTGGCCAACAACCCCGCCGAAGGCATAGCCGTATCCAACCAGAGTCTGGTCCTGCAGAACGCCAGCCGGGCGAGGAGCGGCATCTACACCTGTGTGGGCAGCAACCGGGAGGGCGATGGCGAGAGCAATCCCGTCCAGCTGGACATACGATGTGAGTAATTTGCCACCCAAGTTGGCCCAAAACCAACGACTCGGGCTGCAGTGTGTTAATTTACATAACAGCTTAATTAAAACGAATTGGATCTTTCGATTGCAATTTGTAACTAACACGTTACACAATGCAATTACAGCAGGACTCAACAGGACGAGTGGACGTCCGCCTGTCCGACTCTGTGTTTGCGACTTATCCTGCCAGGGACAAATTGAGTTTTTCCCTTTAAATCAGACAAATAAATCAATTAAACAGCAGCAGCCAGACAACAATGCCGGCAACATTTTCTTTAAATGTTTAATGGCCGTGTGCTGATAGATCTAGCTGCGGGCGCTGCTCTCAAGTGTTTGGCTTAAACCGGAATCGAACCGAAGTTGTCCAATGTTTTCCTTTAATTATGCAAAAGTCTTGGCTACCTATCTCTCATCCTCTCGCTTCTTTTGTATCCTTGCAGTTGCGCCCGTGTGCCGACCCATTCAAAAGACCACTTACAGTTCGGGCAGGTATGAAACCGTTAAGGTTGCCTGCGAAATTGATGCCAATCCCGCGGAGGCCACCTACGTCTGGAAATTCAATGCAACGCAGGGCGAAACGGTGGACATACCTGCCTCGCAGGTGGCCGTGGATCGGGGACGCAGCATTGCCCACTACACACCGATGACGGAGAATGTAAGTGCTCTCTATCCGATACCCCCAATCCCATTTCCATTCTCACTAGCACTCTCTCCTGGACTCCTCTTGGAGGTCAAATAAATCAGTCCGTGGCACGCCCTTAAGGGCCGGCACATAATTTTCCAAACGAGTTGCGGTTTTGAATTTTCAATTAAGGTTGAAAAGGTGTGTCGCCATCGGCGTCGCCATCGCCGCAGTGCATGCATAAATTAAGCCGAACGAAATGCATTGTCACTCAGCCCGCACCACCCCCAGATCCTTCACAACCCCACTACCCCACCCCTATACACCCCTATATGTATGCACAACCAACCCACAGACTCATCCGCCCCTGTGTGTTTGCGATTTCTTCTTTGCATTGCCAGGACTACGGAACACTGCTGTGCTGGGCCACCAACGAAATTGGCGATCAAAGTGAACCCTGCGTATACACAATAACCCCGTCAGGTGAGTACTATCCATGGGCAGCTGCGGGGGGTGGCTCTATGTGAGTGGGACTATGTATAGCCATTGCCTTGCGGCTAGCCTGCCTGCAGCTTGGGCTTTAGTTCAGGAATTGCAGGGCATGCCAGGTTTGTTCGGTATCAAAGGTGACAGAGATACCCAGGCTGGGCCATAGCCCCTTATCGAATCAGATATTAATTTCTGAAGATTATCCTAGTTTAGATGTAAAAAAAACTCTAAGTAATGAGTTACCATTCATCCAATTAGCTTTCTTCTTTAAAATACTTGATTTTATTTATTTAAGGGAACATTAAAGCATATAATTCGATAGTTTTTTATTTATTTTAAAACATTTCCATTTATACAAACCGAATTAATCACCTTGAAACATCTTCGTGGGGATATTGTTAGCCACACGGTATGTGCAACTCCGTCAGGCTTGGCTTCTAGCCGTGGGAACAAACTCGGGCTTTCAGCGACCTTTGTTTATGTTTTGTTTTGGGTTTTGCAAAGTCCTGCTGTGCTGATTTGCCGATGACTTTGGCACTTTGGTGCTTTTGGCTCTTCTGGCCACCGGGCGCTGCCTGTTGGCCTGCTGTCCTTCTGGATTAGTCAAACCGAAGCTGCCAGCTAGCTTATTGATTTTGGAGCTACCTCGGGAAATATGTACACGCAAAGCTGCAGACAAATGCTCCGAGTCCGTGGCATTTGTAGCTTGATCTGCCTCTGAGCCGGAATAATAAATATCCTTTGCACTTTTTTTTGCTCCATTTTTGGTGGGAATGCAGGCGAACCGGATCCGCTGTTGAACTGCACGGTGCTCAACCAGACATCGACGGGCTTCCAAATCGAATGCATCGAGGGCTTTGATGGCGGCCTGCAGCAGGACTTTATAATGGAGGTTTTCATGAATGGAACGAAAAACAATCCCAAAATTTCCAAATCAAAGTGAGTACGATAGTAGAGGGTGCTGGAGCTGGAGCAGGAGAAGGAGCAGGAGCAGCCAAATGGACACAGAGCAATCAGAATCACACGCCATGTGACTTCTGCATTACAACAAGCCCAACGAGGCGTGGCATCGAACAGAACGCACAGCCATGGCGATGTCCATGTCCACATCCACATTCACATCCACATCCTTTCGGCTTCGACTGCTCCTCCTTGTGAGCTCTGTTCGGCGCTTGGCGAAACCCATTTGTCCGGCTCTTTTGGACTTCCCTTTTTTGCGGTTCTGCCGCTCTTGATTTGGACATTCAAATATCGATTCAACTCCGTTGCAGGCGGCCGTACTTTGAGGTGAGCGGTCTGGTGCCGGGCCTCGGCTACAATGTCTTCCTCATCGCCCAGAACAGCAAGGGCCGTAGCAACGCCACCATTTTGCAGGTCTACACGCTCAAGGATCCGGAGAAGCAGACGGGTGAGTGTAATCTCTGGGGAAGCCAGAGGGGGGCTCCAAAAATGAATCCTGATGCGGGCTGCGTATCTCTCGCTCGCTCGCTCTCTCTCTCTCTTTCCCTTTCTCCCTGTGCGTTTGCAATTTCATGCATGTCCTGGCTGCGAGTCCTGGCGCTCTGCCTACAAATTAATTGGCGAAGGTCCTGCACTTACTACTACAGCTGCTTCATTTGTCTTTTAATTTGCTTTAAGTTCTGCTAACATGATTTTCTTTCCTTCTCGGTTCTTCCTGCCGCCTTATTTCTCGATTGCACGCCTTCTTTTAGTTAAAATAACATTCACTAAGTCCTATCAGAGATTCAGGCCCAAGCCAAAGGCGACGGCCACCACGACCAGCGACTGCATTTGCGATGAGGATGAGTTCCTTAACCTGGGCAAGGGTCTGGGCCACGACGCCGGACAGGACGTTGACCAGGAAGAAGGTAGCGGCGGATATTATTTTCATTTAATTTTCTATTAATCAACTAACTCTTAGTTGTCTTGTGTTATTTAATTATGTGTTTCTTTATTTGTTTAAAGCTTAGATCTTTACTTTTGTTTATTATCTTTTAAACTTGTTTGTAGTTTTCCTTTGAGTCTTGTGTAAGTTTTAATTTTAACTGCCAATGATGTTACATTTATTTTTCTTTTCTTGTATATTTTTTAGCAATTTCTATTTCGTTTTTAGCACTTTATTTGTATTTGTATGTTAATTGTGACTAATTTTGTTAATAACTGTTTTGATTTATTGCCTTATTACTTGGTTTTTGAATAAATTTCACTTTACATTTTCACCACAAACACTCCGCATAGCACAAATAAATCCGGATGCCAAATGGTTTTATTTTTTCCCTCCTCTGCCCCTCCTTTTTATTCTTCGGTTGGGTCTCTAAAAATTCCGGGCATGCCGACAAGGACTGGGACAAAAATTAGCAAGCTGGGGATGGGAGACCGAGGCGGATTACAACGCGCAGATATGCACAACTACACTCACATACATGCACCCACACTCACACACACATGCAGCTCATTAAGGCGGCACTAAATTCGAGGCACGTGCGCCAGGACCTGCCACCGACAACAATAACAACCGAAGGACACAGACTGGACCAAGAACGGAACGTAGTTAGCAGCTCATAAAACAATGCAGGCACAGGGAAAGAGCGAAAGAGAGATATGGGGGTGTACACTTGGGGAAAAATCGGTTACATATTCCCGCAGAAGGTTCATCCAACGTCCATTAAAGTGTAATAATAATGTGTATTATAATCTATGGATCATGAACTTAATGGTGTACAGAAATCTCCAAATATAACTACTTGCACTACAAATATTTATGAAAAATATCTGCTGAAGCTGTGTTTTTCTTTTATTAAACTAAATTTACAACATAAAACTTTAATAACTAGTATCGTTTATTGTAAAATACTTCCTTAATATCAGAGCAAATAAATTATTTGCAAAATCAGTTCGTAAATGGAACTCTTTAAAGATTCCTTGAATCCCTTACTATAGATAACATTACACAATTAAATTTCTCAGTGCAGAATGTAGAAATATGTAAATGGGAAAGCACATGCTTATCCTCCAATCCTTGGTCTCTTTCCGGCTTCCTTTTTTTTCATTCTCGCCGCTCTCTCGCAGACCTCTCGCTGGCCTATGCGCCCGTCATCGAGGACATCCGGCCATTCCTCGGCATTCTGGCCGGCATCGTGGGCAGCGTTTTCCTGGTGGCCCTCATCATTGTGATTGTGGTGCGTGTGCGCGGCTCCTCGGGGCGCGATCGCAATAATTACTCGCATCCGGGCAGCGGCGTTGTCGGCGTGTCCGGCTCCACCGGCACCGGTGGCGGGTGCGGCGGTGGTGTCGGCGTGGGCGGCACCACGGCCAATGGGAACGGCAGTCTGGGCCTGTTAGCCAGCAACAACAATGGCAGCCTGGTCATCGGCACCATGGGTCACAATGGCGGGCAATCAGTGCAGGACATGCACCGCATCGGCCGTGAGACGTGCCACGTGACGAGCAGCCTGGACAGCATCGACAAGAATCCGGACATCATACCGCAAGGTGGGTTGGGTGAGTTTCCACAGGTGGCCTAGGATGTCACCTCCTGCTCCTTCTGACCTAATCCCTAACACCTGGCCATGCTCTCCTCCTCCTCCACTTGCAGACGGCCATGATGTGGACGATGAGTGGACGACGAAGGGCCATGGACGCGCCTATGCCACTGCCGCTCTCGCCGAGCAGAACGCCGTGATTAACTCCGGCACCTATGATCACCTGATGCCCACGTACGCGGTAGTGGACAAGAAGACGGTCCCGCCCCCGGGCCATGGGCCCTACATCCAGTACAACACGCTTATCCCCGTTAGCAAAATGGGCGCTTACGCCAATCAACAGCAGCAACAGCAGCAGCAGCAGCAGCTCCATCATCAGCAGCAGCAGCAGCATCAGCAGCAGGCGCCGCAACAGAAGGTGAGTTATGGACACCCTAATCCACTTCCCCGTCGGACACTAAACCTTTTACAATATGCCCGAGCAGCCACCGCCACAGTCTTAATTTACGGCCCGGGGACAGGCCAGGTGGTGGTCATTCCTCCCTGGTCCCACTTGGCTGCTGCTGGGCTCCACATATTTTGGTTTAAGTGGTTTTTATAGCCAGCAGTTTGTTGCTTAACCTCGGCGGTTGCAGGCGATAACATAGTTTATGGAGTCCTCTCAAGGAGGCTATTGGAAAAGTTCTCCATACTCCTTGAAGTTGATACAAAAAAAGGGGCTTTCTTAAAGCAACTATTAAAAATTATTGCCAAGTAAATGCTTATAAATTTAAGACAAGAACTACTTGGAAATTTCTTGTGGAAACTTTTGAATACTGTCATTGAATAATGGCAAAATATTTCCCCAACTAACCGAAAGGAAAATCCTTTCTTAAAAACTACTGAAGGTCGTCGGTGGTGTAAGGGAAAACAACAATGGCTTGGTTTGGAAAATAGAACAGCAACAGCATCAGTTGCAGTTGCAGCTGAAGCGAAGGAGAAACCAACATAATTTGAAAATCATTTAAGGAGAAATTTCTCTTTGGATGCCACGCCCCACGAGGCGAGAGGGCAGCCGCAGCAGCTGCAGCAATATAAATTTTCCATTTGCGAATTTAATAAAAATAAGTTGCAGGCGGATCCAGCGCGACTCGACTCGAGTCGAGACTGCAAAGCAGAAACCGCTAAGGATGCAGAGGATGTGCGCATCCTGCTGCCAGCTCGAAATGCAATAAACGGCCAAGTGTGTGCCTCGTTGCCGGAAAGTGGAGACTGGCTGTTAGGAGGCAGGGCTAGGGCAACAGACACATTACGGACAGGCGCCGCATGTGGGTGTTGTCTGGCCTAAACAAACAGGCCAGCAGCAGACATAAAGCTGACAGAGGCGAGACGAGGAGTGTAGTAAATATCCGCTAAAGTTTAACCTGTTCGGAGGAAAGGAGGGTTTAGAATGATGGCTCTCGTCACTTAACAATTATATTAAGCCCGAATAAATAGAAAAATATCTAGAAGTTCTTTTCAAGTTGTTAAAAGGTGATACATGCCACCTTAAATAGTTGCTGTATCTTATGACTTTGATTAGGTTTAGCCTGCTGGAAATCGAATTGATTGAAGAACTAATACTTTTCAGAATGTTGTCTTTATATTTCTTAATTTATATAAATCTTCTCGTCCGCAGACTGAGCTCAGCTATAGCGAACTAACCGCCCCTCTGGTGGGCAGTGCGGTGGGCGTTCAGCGTATGGCCCCCTATTGCAGTGCGACCTTGGGACGGCCGGGCAGACAGGCGGAACTGAAGCGGGCCGAACCGAATATCTACTCGCAGGTAAATGTGATGATGGATGACGAGATACTGGCCGACTTGCAGGCGGCCACAGCCTCCGGCAGCAGCTATGTGGCCGGGGCCGTGGTCGACAATGTGGGTGGCGCCGCCAATCTCTACGTTCAAGGATACGCGACGCGGGTGTAGCATTTGATTCCATTTAGCTTGTTATGATTTTGTTATTGCCCTATTTACATATTTATTTCTTTGTTAAATAAATGTTCTTTATTTCCATTCACTGCTTATTTTTTCCGCTTTGTGTTGAGTTCGAGCAAACTTTAATTACATCTCGGTGGGTAGTGTGAGGGAAAATTACAAGATAAAAGACTGGCCATATCAATAACCGGGCTGAAAGTTTCAACCACTTGCTGGCCAAATATTTGTCTTCCATTGCCGGGCCTTTCTGAGTACGAGTATTACACATGCGCACCGTAGGACAAACAAAATCCAGCTGCAAGCAAACAGAATGCTGAAAACTCAGTTTACGCAAATCTGCGTATAAGGAGAACGCCCGACAGACGTAAAATAATGACCGAGAACTATGCTCGGTAACAGCTTCCAAAAGTATTTGATGGGATTGGGCCAGAGAATTGAGTACTTGGAGCGGCTGAGCGCTGATTTGCAAAGAATCCGACTGCATGAGGGTACAGACATGATAGATATCTCACAAGCGATGTGCTTACGTGTAGCTACCCAGCTCGGCAGAGAGCATTTTTCAAATTTGTCTGGCCATGGCAGACAAGTTATGTTCCCATTTTGTGGAACAATCCCAACGGGACATTGTCCAGGTCTTCTTTGTTTATCGAACCTGCTGCCATGCCCCTCAATAATTGAAATGACTTGAGTTATGGTCAAGTGCGGGCGAATCGATGTGTTTCCCCTGCTGGCCAGGCACAAATGCACTTAAACAGGACTCGGCTTGGTGGGAACATGGACGTTGGGAATACAGAGCTGAAACAACAATTAAGGCCGCAGGAGCACAGTCCTGGCAACCATATCACCTAATGACATTGTTCGGCTTTGTTGTCATTTATCGAAAAGTTTTACACAACATGCAGTTGGCTCTCGACTTTCTCTGCTCTGCAAAAAAAAAAATGCAGGCCATTGATTTCAGTTTTTAGTTTGGCATTTATTTTGCGGGCAATTATTTTAATTCGATTTTATAGGGTTCTTGTTGGGAGCATATTGTCGTTTGTGTTATTCCCCGATATTCGCTCGAAATATTCTGAAACTCAGTTTTATTAGCCAAGTTTTTTGATGTTAGTAGTGGCAAAACTGAGACCCATTCATACATAAAACCCTTTACAGAAGAGCACAGTCAATATAACCAGACGTTGTCCTACTTGTTTACTTACCCTTGCCATCAGTTTTAATATATATATATGGCGCTAAAAATTAATTTCATTAAAATCTCGTTGAGCGCATTAAGACAACAACGTAAATATGCCTCGACCAGGCACACACGTTAATTACGGAAATAAGCATATAAACATGCCGCACATACACACACACCCATTTAAGCCAGCTCGCAGCTACATGGCCCACCCACGGGCCAATTATTGTAGTAGCTCACCACATACGGTCCGGGCCCGGCCTCTTGTACGCCACAATGGCTACCATGTTGGCTAAATAAACGCCGGGCGCGTTGTTAACTATCAGAAAACAACGTCACACAGGGAGAGAGTGGCGGCGGTGGAACCGCAGAGCCTGCGATGGCTGCAATATTCGTGGGCAACCACACTGGCATATAAACACACTGGCACACTCCTCAGATATAACATATAATTACACAAACGAATAATAAGTTCTCGCATACACATACTTCAATGTTGGGTTACTTGTTTACTTGGCATAACATCACGTTGCTTTAAGCAGGTGCCAAATTAATAATAAAAGAAATAAATATGAAAATATTATGGTTATCATGATGTATATGAATGCAAAAACCATAACTAAACTTTAAATAATATGCTAGTCATATTTTAATAAATAAATAACGATTTTAAATTATATAAATACAAAGTTAGAGACTTCGTGGAGTAAAAACTTGCTACAGTTAGACGCAGCACATTCAATTAACATCGCCTTTCCTTTTAGCCAAGAAACTGGCCACATATTACTAGAATAATGTAGGTATCGGGATGTACATATATGAATACCAAACATTAGCATTTACCTTCCGTTAAACTACAATTTAACTACTTAATATTCTAATTATTGTTATGTTTTTATAAATAATTACAAGGAGAGATGTATGAATTAGTTAGAAACAGTATATATTTTAGTTTGAGACTCCACGTAGGAAGTAGTGGCTATGCGTAGAAGCAACATTATCATTTTGCCTCCACTTTGATCAATTACTTTTGTTTTCAACCAACGAACTCGAAACGTCAGCAACTCGCGACTAACTCGCAGCATATAAATCATCACATGACTAAAACCTCATTACCTACTCCTCTACCTTAACACCGCAGATCGATCTGGCCCATCATCCCATGCCCATGTACTCGACGAGCCCGATGTTTGGCACGAACACCACCATCACTGGAGTCACCATGTCACATCCATCACAATTGGCCACCTTCTCGCCGACGCCGCCGCCGCCCATCTTTGCCCATAGCGTGGTGACCACCGGCGATGGCCTCCTGCAGCCCGTGACGTGCATGGGCCTGGTGGCAACATCTTCGGCAACGGCCTCGGGCCCAATGCCAATCCCCCAGCACCAGCAACAGCAGCAGCTGACGGCGGCCAATGGCGGAAACGGAAGCATCGTCGGCATGGGCATGAGCCTTTATGGCAGCGATGTGGTAAGTGTCAGTTTGATGTACTCCCCAATTCCTGGACTGGACGGGAACCGAGCCGCTGCTGCTGCTCCTTGTTGATAGCGCTCTCCGGTCGTCAAGGCAGCCTCGCCTAATGTCCAAAACGTTGAAAGCATCAATATGCAAAGTGGATTTTCAGGCAAGGATTTTTGGCATCGCTGCAGGCAAAGGGAAGCAGAATGGGAACGGGGGGCCTCGGGAGCCGGCAGCAGGAAACATTTATCTTGGGCCCCCGTCCGCCCGTCCGCCCGCATTCGTGGGCATCTTTTGTGCCCAATTTTGTTTTCGTTTTTCCCTTATAAATGGTAGCCGCTGGGGCGGAAAATGGGTTTTTGCGGTTGGCCTGATAACTGTTCAAGTGATTGCAGCCGCCGAAAGGGTATCCAAATGTAGAAAATTAAGAGCGGAAACTGTTCAAGCTCAGATATTTAACAGCAAAAAAAGCATACGCCCAAGAGCAACTTAATTTTGGGAACTCGGAAAGGCACCGCTTCCCATTTCAAGGCTCGCCCCATCAGTGTTTCCCCAACATTAGCTCCCTGTTTTCAATCGATTAGCCCACCCAGTGCGTCATCGATCAACAGATGACTCAAAGTCGAACTCATTCTCGTGACAATGCAATTTTCTGGCAATCCATAACCCTTGATCCCCTTCCAACAGACAGCTTTAAACTCAGCTCGAGAGGGCAGACTTTGCCCGGGCATTTTCAATGGGTTCGGGGCGGTAAATGACCTCTGAATGTGCGCCGACACAGCAGCGACAGCCGCAGGATAATAAAAAAAAAATCTCGCTGCCGCCTGTCCTGCTCTAGCAGCTAGTGCCCGCCATTCATTGTCTCTGTCAGCCGCCTTATAAATACGCCATTATGTATACTCTCGACGCAGCGCAGTGCGTTCGTCCTGGCCCCGTCCAACTAGTCGTGGACCTGGCCAACAGGCTTCAGTTCCTGCATTGTCCCTGCTGATATTCGCTCCACAAAAAGAATTACGTTTTTACAACAATTTCATGCCAAAAGGACACTGCGGTGTGGCAACTTTTGACTCTAATGATTGCAATTATTATGACCCAAATAAGAGGAAGAACGGAGCAGAGCAGGAAAAAAGACGCGACGAACACAAGCAACATCATCATCAGCAGCAGCAACTGAATTCACAATGTTTTATTCCTCCTCTCTGCCTTCGCTGCCAGTTTTTTGTGTTGCCTTTTCTTGAGCTGCTCCTTTTGTTTGCCACTGATGTCTCGGTTGTCCTTGTTTTTCCCGCTCGATTCCCAGCGGCGGCCCAGCCTGACACTGTTGGCCCAAGGGAGTTGGCCAAAACACAGCAAATGGCTCCGAGACTTGTTGGTTTCTTACTTTTGTTCTTGCCTCGCTGCCGATGCCTCTCTGCCAAAACCAAATATTACGCATACGCAACGTTTTTGCTCCTGACATTTTCTGGGGAACGTGAATTCGTAAAGTGCTGCAAGAACTCAAGTAATGTGCGGCTCATTAATTTTAAAAGCAGCGCTATTTAGTGTCTCTTGCTCGGTGCCCTCGGCGGGTATATTCCCATTGCTAAGCGGGGCTTTTTAATTGTTCCCAATTCGTCCCTGAAAATACTTATAATTTGGTTCCCCTTCTTGTTTCAATCCTTCGCAGGGCAAGCCACAGCAGCTGAAGACCGTTCCCGAGGAGCTGCACCATCAACTGAACGGCGAGGATGTCCTGATCGCCCAGGATCGCAATCTCGGAGTCGGTACACGCTTCTGACGCTAAGCTCTCTCGGCCAGGATGAGCAACCAATCTGAAGTCAGAGCCAGAACAGGAAATGCAAATCAAAAGAGCAAACTATGGAAAGCTACAGAAAAAATCGGGGAATAATTGGTAAACAAATTGACTATAAGTTGTATGTGATGTGGGCAGAGCAGGAAGGCAGCAGCTAAACGAAACTGGAGTTGATTTTAAAGGAGCTGAGCTGCGCGAAAAAGAGCAACCTTAGTTGGCACTTTTTTAACAAATCAATGAGCATTATATGAGCAAACCAAACGGATGGGATAAACCTGTAAAAAAGATAACAATAAACAGTGCTTGTAAATTGATTCGATGCGAATGTGAAGCTCAGCATTGGAATTCCACTAGGCCTAAGCAGACACATGTGTACATTATGGAATACAATTAACATTGATAGATATTAATTACGACTAACATTAAATCGAAGACACTGAATTGTTAATATATTTTTAAACAACAGCTTTAAGCGCCAAAAAAAAAAACGAGAAAGAAAAACTTTTAGCTAAGTAAACGAATTCATAATTGTTGTTGACCTTAGTTCGAGTGACCTAACTCCCATTACCATATAGCTTGTAACCTAGGCTTAACTACGGCATTTACCACATCTAAATCAAATTCATCTAGCTGTAAGCTCAAAACTTAGCATAGTTCAAATTGTAATTAAAAGATCATAAAGAATTTAAAGAAACACTAACCCTAAGCTAAACTAACTAAATAATGAACGATTAATAAACGACTCTAATTAGCCAAGCCACAATTGCATTTTATACGTAACAAAAAAGAACGTGAGGCAGAATCCCAAAGAGGTTGGCCGATTAACCCGGAAAATCCAGGAAAAAAACCGAACTCTAGCTTAAGTTGGAAATGCATAAAATGAGTAAAATAAAAGTCTAAGGAACTGCATGTAAAATATTTAACTGAATATTAGGCTAAAGTTAATAAATTAAATTTAATAAAATGTATGAAACAAGAACGCAGGTAGTGTGTTGATTCAGAGGGAAGGTTTTACCTATTTCAGGAGATCGTAGAACACTTTAATGATTGGAGAATGTTATTAATTATCTGAGAAGATGAGAAATCTAAGGGTCACTGATCTCGACCCCACTAAATTAGGCCTTTTTGGGCGCTAGCTGGGACAAACATTAGCGAGCTGAAATGTTACTAGCGGATGTCCACAAACACAGGGCCCAGGGCCGAGTTCTGTGTGTTCGGGCCTGCCTTGTAGCAAACGGCAAATATTGACAGGCTGCGTGAGCAAACAGTGACGGAAGCGGAAGTCAAGCCCGGCCACGCAACCACCGCACAGGAACAATAACAAAAACAGGCGACAATCTGCATTGAGTAGAGAGCAAAGGCAAAACATCAACTAACTGAAGCAGCCAACATGGCCGATACAGCGCTCAAAAATTGTCAGGCCATGTAAATTTTGTATGCGAAAGCACTTAACACCGTTTTCGCTTAAGCAACGCAAACACAGCGGGCCGGGAAATAGAGGCGGCCGAAAAGGAGCTGAGTTAGATCGCAGTCACCAGCATTTATGGCAGGACTCCGAGGGCCTGCATGGCGGACAAATTATGCAAATTTTGACCGCAGCAGCACTGTCACCGTTTGCTGTCGCAGTCGATGACTTGTAAATTTTTGGGGAGCCGACAGCCTACCGTTTCCAGGAGAGTCTGTATCCTAGAGTACCTGTTTAGATTGCAAGATATGCCATGCCATAGGCCGAGCAAACGCGCTCACCTATATCTGCCCAGTTCAAATATTTGTGCCGGGAGCCCTAAGGAGCCGCCGCCGCTTCGAATAGATTCGAAATTGAAGTGGACCACATGTCAGGCCGCAAAGCCGCAGGATACGGAGGAACGGAGCTGGCAGCTGGCAGCCATTAACCCGCCAGATTGAAATCAATTAATCAAAATACACCACATAAATTATAAATTAAACGCTGTTTATGCTCACTTCGTAGCCGTGGCCGCCGCCAAGTCACTACTATGTCGACTTCCCCCACCGAGGAGGCGGCCATCAATCAGGCGGCGGCAATAAAGTCAGGTCCAACGGGCTGAAATTCATATTGCCGCTGACAGGGAAAATGGCATTCGATTGTATTCTAAATCATAAATAAATATTAAAAATCAATTTGAATGCGATTTGCGCCCCCCCAAAGCCCGGCATAAAGCGGAGAAATATAGTTGCAGCGCAAAATAAATAAACCGAATAAATATGAAAAGAAAATAGGAAAGCGAATAGCTTTCCCAGGCTGCTGCACTTCCAGTGGAATTTTCTTTTTTTTTTTGTATTATAAATGAAATGAAAATTAGACAATGGACGCATATAACTTCGTTTTATTCCTTATACAACTTAAAAAACATTTCGATTTCCCTGTGGAAAGTATTCCAAATCAGTCAGACATTTTTCCAGCCACTCGGCGAGTTCATTTATAGTTCAACGTATTTTTATTTGTCGCTTCTTTTTTTTAGCCAAATTAAAAGTTTGGACACAAAGAGTTTTTATTGCCGGTTCCCGGGCACCACGATGATGAATGATGGATGGCTGATTCGTTTCGTCACAAAAGAATTCGTGTATTTATGCGACATTTGCTTTTAATTGATTGTTCGAAATGACAAACGACTTTCGGTCGCCAACTCGGTTGATTTATGCCCCGGCGAGCTAATAAAACTTAACTGCGGAGTTGTGCGAAAATTAAACGAAAATGGCCAGCAATTAAGGCGAGTTCTTTTTCGGTGCAACACTTAAGCCGCCATTAATGCGCCGAGCTGCGCGCTGTGTTGTCTGTCAGCCGCTTTTGCACTGCAGTGGCCTGATTTATAAGCCAACACTTACAGCACAGCATACAAGGATACAAGGCTACAGATCCGGATGAGGACATTGGACGCGAAGGAGAACGAGAAAGTGGACGTGGACGTGGATGTGGACGGGCCTGACCACAGCAACATTTTCTTACCACTGATTTATTTACATTTAAGCAATTTCGTCGCCATCGTTGTGAAGTTTCCAGACGGAAATTCGCAGCATTGCATCCGGAAATTGGCAACAAAAAGAGGGGTGCACTGACCCACCCTTTGCAACCTTTCCATCCTCGACTGACTCCCCTCCGCCAGGAGGCACTGGCCCCACTTACCACCATTCGCGAGGGCCCGGGAGAAGATTAATGCCGGCGCTTTTATTGTTTGGTCAGTCGCGTGACCATTTCTGCAATTTATATCGTAAATAAGAGTGACGATGAAAATAAAGAAAATTTTCGTGGAGGCTTGAAGGGAAAGATGTAAAAAAAACCCCGCACGGAAAGTGAACTCATCTTGGCCTTTTGAGAAGCTGAGCGGTAAGATTAAGAAGGCTTTTTGTAAAAACTGTACAAACTATGGACAAATTAGTAAGAAATGACTTGGATTTCAAAAGGTATTTAGCTATTAAAATGAAGTATTTCATATTTTAAATATAATTTATATAAAAACTACTTCAATTTTCAATTTAAAAGGTGTTTTTCTGTATACTAATTATAGATTCAAGAAGATAACTGTTTGATTTACTTTTACAATTCATTTTAATAAGTAAAAAAGACTAAATTTACATTATTTTCCTATTTTGAGGCAAAGAAAACTCCATAACCCGATCGATGGCTGAAAACACGCCCGCAGTCCTATTGATTTGTTGGCCAAAACCCAATCGTATACAAATTTACCAACAATTCGCAATTCACCACGTGAAACTGCGCCAACGGCAGCCACTAAGCCTTGGCCTATAATGTGTAACAAATCTAGGCAAATTCTGGGCAAACACAGGACGACACCTTTGCCACAATCATACCCAGCTGGAGTGGGTCGGGGAGCAACGCATTTGAAGGTTAAATAAATTGCTGGATCCAAACATATGCCCCAGGGCCATAAATATTTCGGGATACGGAAGCGGGCAAACAAAAAAGGGTTTAGCCGTGGGAAGGGAGGGGAGAAAGGGTAACAAATGCGTGTATCCATTTACATAGAAAGTACCTGGCGTCGCACATTTCCTGCCTTTCACCGAATCCAGCCGGATTCCCGCCTCCGGTTAATATGGCGGCGTCAAAACAACATTAAACACGAGGCCTGGTAACCGGGAAGCAGTCACCGGAAGTGTGTATATAAAATATACCCAGGCCCGCACACACACACACATGCGCCTCCGCCGACACGCACTCTCGAACACGGTGCGTATACGCAATAAACATAAAAATTTTGAACTGCGCCACAAGCGGAGGGGAGAGAAGAAGGCGGCCGCCCGTCGCTCTGATTTCCCTTTTGGACGTTCACCTTTTCTTTATGCTTCGGGACGCCCCCCAGAGGTTGCAAATTATTTTTTTAGTACTTTATTCAATGCGCATTAGGCGGGGCTCACCGTCTGCTGTTTTTTTTTTTTTCGGCCATAAAATGAGTGAAAGGTGCGTGAGCCTCGGGTTGGATTCGTTCTGCGAAAAAACTACCAACTAATGTGGGTAGACACTTAATTTATGTTGAATTTTTTACAACCCAGCGTGTCTGCAATGATTATGGAAAGGAGTTAGCCGGCGATTTGTCAGGCGGCACACGTGCGGAAAAAGTTTAGCCTAATGAAATGCCGCTGCCTGCAGGCATAACTCTTTGACGCGCAGATCCATTGAGTTGGAAATGACTTTTAATATATAAATATATAAATATTTTGCATGACCATGCCCGTAATGAGTTGCCAATCAGTATGCATTAGTGTTTGTTTAAGTTTTTCAAATACTTTGTCAACTAATTAAAATATTGAATGCCTAAGCCCTAATTGAGCACTCCATCCCCACTGACAGGTGGACATCACCGCAGAACTTTGGTATTTATTTGTGGGCCAGCGTCAAGTGGCTAATTGACAGAGTTGGCCATGGAAATATATATATAAATATATATATATATATATATATTTATAGGTTTTTTGTGCATTTTCATTATGTTGATTGAATGTTTTGTGTGACTATCAAAGTCCGTCCTAACCGAAATGCAAATTACATTTCTTTTTTTGTTTGCTGCCCGCCTGCAGACTAATAAACATAATATTTATGAATTTTATCGAATTTGCCGTTTGTGCACGCCTGTAATTCGGTTTATTAAAAAGGGCTTCATGGATAATTAATAAATTGCGCATCATTTGCAAAATGCAACTGACAGGATCACGGATGGCCAGATAGGAAGAACTTTTTACTGTTTATTGCTGACCAGATGCCATACCGCTGCGGTTGAGTTGGTAAATCGAAATGATTTCATTGACATTTATATGATTGCATTTAAATTTTAGTTTTAATTTATATTTAATTATGTTGCGTGGCCCTTTTAAAGTCGGCCGGGGATAATTAGACTGGCAAAAAAGCGTTGGCAAATTTATGCAAAACTTTCGCTCAAAATTATAGCAGGAGTCTATAATTACTCGGTGCGAAAATGTTTTTGCAATTATTAAAACACAAAAAAAAACTGCAGGACGTCCTTTCAGGATGAAAGTGAATTTCGTTTCTGGGAAAATTACAAGGCGTGCTAAATTATATGACCGAAAAGTTTCTATCTTCAATTGGTTTTTGATTTCGTCTTTGGAAAATGTCTAAAAATTTGCCGACACTTGCAGCAACCGAAACTAAATTGCTTCAGGAGTTTTGCACATGCCTACAATTTGGGGGCAAAGTTTCCGGCAAATAACAAAATTAACCCCAAAGTGCCAGCCAGCCTGGCAGCCAGTCGAGTGTTAACTCCACTCCGTTCCGGAGAGTATGTGTGCTTTGTAAAGTTGACTACGCTAATATGTCACTTTGTCGTGGGCAAAGTTAACTTTGCTCTCACCTAACGCCCCCCGTCTCCGTCTCAGTCTCTTTCTTTACCTCCAACTCTGTATCTATCTCTATCACAGTCTCTGTCTCTTTCCGACGGCATCTGCCATCTCTCTTTCAGCACTTTGGTCCTGCACTCAGCTCGGTTTTTAGCTTGCTGCATGCATGCATAAGTGTGTGTGAAACCAGAAACCAAGGCGGCCGAGGGTCCTTGGTCCCCTCCCGTCTCCTGCGTGGCACTCACATGATTCGCCATTAAATTTGCAGTAACACAAATTGTCGCTTACCAAAAAAAGTCTTGCATCTACAGGTAAAAAGTGGCAACGCTAAAAGCTTCAGCTCAAAGACAACAAATAAATTCAATTGAAACCCAGACGAGACGCGACGACACGAGCTGAAATGAAATTGCAAGAAATGGCGGAGCTCAGCAAAAGATATATCCTTTTGCCAGGAGGCACCCTCGGTGCGTGCTCTTTAATGCCATTAAAATGGCACAAAATTCAGCTGGGCAGGCTACATATAATAGGAAAGAAAATTCCTTGTTCTATATCAACACGTTATTTTTAATCTAGAAATATTATTTCAGCTAAAGGAATTCCCCCAGCTCAATCTGATTTCTAGGAAAAGAAGATATCTTCAAATATTATTTGTATATACCAGCCTTTGAGTAATATTGAATTTCATTCAGTCCAAATATTTCAATATTCGCATTGGGGCAAAACACAATTTTGAACATTAATTATTTCCGGAATAAATTTAATGAGGAAGAAATCTGATATAAAATTATTGATGTTGGCATGCACAGGAATTAATGATGGCATCCCCACAGTCTCTAGAAATTCATTAATTTTAGGGTCTCGCTTTTGCCATAGATTCACATTATTTTATTCGATAAACATATGCTACTAATATCCGTATAGTCAATGTAGATATTCGATCGGTCTATAAGTGTATTTATTTTCATTTTCCTTTCCATTAAATTCAATGGTGAAAAATATCGGATATATAAAATCACACTTGCACAAGGCAACAACAGCATTCCCTCCGGTATGGAATAGTTTTTGGCCAATCAACTGCAGCTAAAGGCCCAGAGCCTGGCAAAATCACTTTCCAGCCTTTAAAATGCAAGCAGCGGTTTGTTTATTTATTTTACATGCTTTTTCACACTCACCCACACACACACACACACTTCTGGCACCTTTTTGATTATAATTTACGACTAAATGTTGTTGTTGCCGAGGGAAAATTCGTAAACTTTTCCAGAGAAAGCCAGAGAGAGAGAGAGAAAAAAGGGGGTAATGGAAGTGGATGTGGAATAACTTCTTCATATTGCAAACACATTTACTCGGCAGTTCTTGCAACTGCCAAAAGGTGTGTGCCAGTGTGTGTGTGAAAGTATCTGTATCTGTGTGTGTGTGGTAAAAGTAACTTTTAAAAGGCAAGCAAAAAGTTGCAGGTTCTGGCTTTCGGCTTGCTTTTATTTTTCGGCAGCCAGACCGCACACCCCCAAACGAATTTTTGCTACATTTTATTAGAATTTAAAATACACGCAGACGCCATAAATTTTATGAGTTGATGCGACAAGCGAAAGTTGCAGCAAAGTTGCCGCTGCTGCTGCTGCTGCTGCCTCTGCTGCTGCCTTAAATGCGCCTGATGCCGCTCTGTGCATAATTTATGCTCATTAAGCGCAAATGCAATGCTGACCCACATAGGCAATTGACTGCACTTACAGTAGCCTGCATTCCCCAGAAGGAAAGAAAGGCAGGATCAGAGGCAGAGGCGGGAGCAGGAGCTTGGTGATGGAGCTGCCGGAGGAGGAGCTGCCTGGTTGGGCAAACGGATTCACGCTGGAATAAATGCCTTTTACTGTTTCGGTATGCAAACTTTTTCGCACTCAAATTGCAGCAGCAGCAGCAGCAACTGCAACTTTCACACATTTTCGTTTGCTGCACTGAGAAAAATGTTAAAAACAAAACAGAGAAGACAAGAAACCTAAGAAAATATAAAAAATCTTTAAAACCTTGAATAACACTAAATGTATTCTTTTTTTAAACCTCTACGTCGTTTTTATTAATGTTCGACGTTGGACCTTGCCACACCAAGCACGTGCTTGTTAGGGTTAGAAGTTAGTAGGCGCAATAGGAACAAGAAAAAGTAAAAACTGTGCCGAATTACTGGCTATTAATAATATTTTTATTATAAAATATAAACAAAAATACACAGCCTTTAATAATTTACACCGAATAAAGATAAAATCAAAGTAAATACTTTCTAACCTTTACTAATAAACACATTTTTCTTTTACTTATATTGTTAGAAAAACACATCATTTTATTTTCACAGATTGAGCAGAGCAAAAAAAACCTCGCTTTTCTTTCAGTGCTTCGCTCGTCTTCTGGCTTTTGGCTGGTTGCACATTTGAATGCCTCAAATTGTTTGCTGTTTTGTTGCCGGCCTGGCATTGTTTGAGAGCCGAAGGACGAAAAAGAAAGCTGCCATTTTTTTGTGGCTCCCCTCTCCGTTCCTCCAGCCCTCCCCCCCCCCCTCTGCCTCTTTCTTGGCTTCTTCTATTTTTGTTATATTTTTGTCACAGGCAAAAGCGGAAGAGGAGCTGCGACCCGACTCGAATGAATTGCAATGAAATTTTGAGGCTCGCTCTCGCCGCCATGGCAACGAATTGAATTTGCCAGGAGAAGGGTGGGGGTTGAAATAGCTTGAAAGGGCTGTGGCAGGGGTGGCCAAGCCAGGGATGGTGCTTTCGGTTGTTTTGGCTGCCTACCAGCCTGCCAGGCAGTCGTCAGTCAGAACGGGAACTTTTGTTGCGGCCTGGCGCCAAGCCAAAACGGAAGTTTGGTGTTAGAAATCGAGCTGCAGACGACTCCGAAAATTCCCTGTCCCTGCCGCTGTCCCTGCCCCGTGCCACTATCCCTGCAACTGCCCCTGGCCCTGCCAATGCCCTACTATCATCCGCCCGCATCTGTTTCAGAATGCCTGCCATATGCAGGGCATGGCGGCAGATGTAATGAATTTTCAGGGCAATTCCTTGCTAATTTTCCAAGTAACAGCGGAAAACAGCAGCCAGAAGAAGCGCCTTCTGCTCCCGCTTTCGGTTAAGTTATTAACATGGCTTTATTAACACTCAATTTGTGGTCATTGGTAAGTTGTGTTGGTCGACGGGGGGTTGTGGTGCAGTTGCAGCCATTTCATTTTATTTGCGCACACACACAGAGCGCCAAAACCATTTATAGCACGCAAAGAGGAGCAAAGAAAACCAACGGGCCAAATAGAGCAAAATGTTAAATATTATAGACACGTTGGTATTTGTTTAAATAACTCCCCGCGTTCCCTGCACGTTCCCCCCCAGACTCCTCGCTCGTGCCATCAATCCCTGAAACGCCGCAGAAAATTGGCCACCAAACACCGCTGGAAATTCAGACCTCAGACAGGCTGCGGACACTCGACCCCACTGCCAGTAGCTCCCCGCTTAATATCATTCTCGTACTCCGCCTCTGGCCGGAATGCATTTGTTGCTGTTTTTGCAACCCCGTGGTTTGGAGGTGCCACTGCTTCTGTTGGCGGTTTGCTCTTGCCTGGTTTTTGCATGGGGCTTTTTGCAGTTTTTAACGACAGTCAGTTTTGCGGCTGACATCGTCGACGACGGTTAATCTCGCATGCAAAATGTGGCCGTCGAGGTAGCATCTGTTATGTGCGTCTGATGGGGACAAAAATGCCGAACCGTAAATGGTTCTCACTATTTAAGGGAATACTTTGAAGTAATCAAAAAATAGGTAAATGGAGAAAGGCAGAGGAATTGTTTGCACTATTATTTTTAAATAAATGGGAACACTAACACCAAACAAATCTCTATTAAAACTATTAAGAGGAAAGTCACCTTTAAATATTTGTGCTAATCCTGTTCCCTCTTAACGGGAGTAAGTTTAAATATTGTTTTAATATCCCATACATTTCTTAATAAATATTAACCAAACATTTGTGAGAGAATGCCTCTTCGAATTGAGAATAATTATCTGGAAATCATTACATTTCTCTCCTCCGCATTTTCTTTCCCCAAGGGGCAAGTTTTCTGCTTTGAATGTTTCCCATCTTTTGAGCTTTTTCAATTCAATTTTCACGTTAATTACACAGAGTTGAGGCAGTCGAGTTGCTGCCGAGAAAAATAACACAAAAATGTTGCTTCAAGTTGGCACTTAAGTTGGCCGAACAACAATCAGGCAGGCGCACCTGTCCCACCTTGTGGCCCACCCCGCTACCTCTCGGCCGGCATCATTGCTTTGTCCATTCATTTCGGAATTTTGAGTGCCTAAAAGGCATCAAAGCAGCGCTGGAAAACTACGGAAAAACTAATTGCAACTACACAAACAGAAGAATACACAACAAACCAGCAACAATTATATACAAAATTGGGGCTAAAAAACTTTATTAATTGCAAAAATTCCCCCCGAGTTGTGTAAAATAGTTGAAATTGAGACAGCAGGGGGGGTTAAAGGGGTGAACGGTAAGTGCGGGGGGAAGGGGAATGAGGGTGGTAAAAGTTGACAACTTCATTTACAACGTTCGGGTAGCCCTTTTGCATCTCCACCTACCGTCAGGACGCCGCCCCAAGATCGTTCCGGCATTGTTGCTCGCACCTACTTAACTTTTAATTAAAGCAAACAAAAGCCAAGGCGGTGACAAGTTGGGGAGAATTCGGGTGGTTCCGATGCAGAGGGGAGTCGGAGTTGGAGATGGAGATGGAGCTGGAGATGGAGGTGGAGCATGAGCTGGAGATGGAGCTGGAGATGGAGATGGAGCTGGAGATGGAGCTGGAGATGGAGCTGGAGATGGAGCTGGAGATGGAGCTGGAGATGGAGATGGAGATGGAGATGGAGATGGAGATGGAGATGGAGCTGGAGATGGAGCTTGAGATGGAGATGGAGCTGGAGATGGAGCTTGGGCAGCAGCTGGAGATGGAGGAGGAGTTGGAACTGGCGCTGAAGAAATATCGGATGACGGCAAGTGACAAAAACCGTAAAACGAAACGTGCAAATAAAATGTTGACTGTTGTAACAAAAGCTGTCTAAATTAAATGAGGCCACCAAAAGAAGAACAAAAAAAAAACAAGAGCGCCATCAAGGCAGGGGACCGATAGTGTCCTGGCCGGGTCATTGTCTCCTTTAAGGTGTCGCCTTTGATGTTGGTTCTCATCTCCGACAAGCTGCCCTCCTTCGACTTTTGCCAAGCAATTTGCATATCATGATATCAGCTTAAACTTTCACTTTGTCAGCTCCTTCGATTTTTTTTTCTTTTTGTTCTGGAAAATTTAAATGACACTTAGTCTGGCTGATGGCTATTTGCCTTCAAAATAAACATTAGCTTCAACGGCTTAACAAAGACAGATAGACGGATAGAAAAAGAGATACAATTAAGGCAAATAATAATAACAATGCGTCAGAGTAAACATTGATTTAATAAATATTTAATGCATTGTAATTATAAAAAACAAAAACATTAAATGCCGCTTATTGATCCTTTGTTTTGCATTTTGTGGAGTAGCCAAGCAATTAAGCTGGTCAAATAAATTCATTTATTAATTGATTAACCGAAAGATAAAAAAACGAAACAAAACCCAAACAGAAAGCCTCTTCAAATGGTAGCCATCAATTGCTGCAAATTACGTATTATTAAATATATATAATAATGCATCCAATTAAGAACTAATAAGTGATATTAATATGGGCCGGAGTGCGAATAAGTTATGTACAACAACAAAAAACGCGTAAAACAAAGGCGGTTTAATAATTCAAATAGATTAATAATTAAATGCAAATGATAAATAACAGCCACGGGCAAAGGCAATTACCCATTTCTATTTACTTAAATACCAAACGAAATTATTAGCCTGCATTTACAAACATAGATGTATCCTAAATTAGAAATATTAATATTTTAATAATCAAGCCAAGTTTTCTAATTACAAAAATTGTTATAATTGTAGGCTGAATATCCGATCAATCGATTCAATTGTGAGGTAAGCACTTAGCGTCCGGATCCTGACTGCTCCCAAGATCATTCTACTTATGAATGTTTATCAAAATACCTAATTACCCATACGCCACGTTGTCTGCGCCACCAGACATCATCACGCAAGATGTCCTCCCAAAATTCCAGTCAAATAATGAAAATGAAAATGGCCTCGTGTGCGTGTGTGTACGTGTTGTGCTCTCGTGAACCCAAAAATTTGTTGTTTGCCAGCGATATATAAAAAGATACGAATGCCGAGGAAAATGCGTGGCAGCGGGGAAGGACGCTGGAGGACGGGAGAGTCACGGCCGCAGTGCATGGAAATTAAATGGCGTGCCATTTCCGTGTCGTGACTGTCATTTCCGCTTCCTGTATTTATACAAATCACAAAGTAAGCCAAAAATACATGCCGAGCACGAAGCGGCCGCTCTCTGTGCGCTTGTGTGTGTGTGTTTTCCCCCGCTTTTATGGCAGTCAAAAAGTTGGAAAAACACAGGCGAACGTACAACTTTAAATGTCTTTATGTGGCCAACAACAATGGGGGCGCGAGCATAAAACTTAAAACGAGATGAAATCAAATCAAATCATCAGCAAACGTGGCCCAAATTTTAAGGTTCGCCCAAAGGATACGCATGCAGCAGGACATTAACGAAATGTCAACATGTTTGACTAAGTGAAAATTCAGGCTAACTGTGAGACCGGAAAATACACCGGGCGAGAGAACGGGGGGAAAACGCGAACGTGTCAGACAAAGCCATCGCGCATATAAAAAGCGCACCGCTTAATTAAATTGTTTGCGGGTATTAAAATGACAAAAAAAAAAAGAGAAGAAGAAAATAAAAGGGGAAAGGCTAAAGACAGAAATGAAAACTTGAGCTGGAAGAGCATGCGGGTCAAAAAGTGTCGCGGAAAATCGCGAGGGCAGTAGAGACAGAAGGGCCGGGATGATAGGGAAAAGGGAGACTGCAAAGTGGAAAAGGTCAAAGGCTGTATAGGAATCTTCATAGCGATGGCGTGGGATTAGCTTGTGACTTTCGAGTGAATTGTAAGCGTGTCAAAGCGTAGCAAAAGGATTAAGCGGCGGGATTATGACATCTTAAATGAGGGCTTCCACTGAGGGGACCTAACCTCTGACTAAAAAAATTAGCAAAAAATAGTCCTACACACCTTATGTGTTCACACCAGATTGAGGGGTATTTAAGCACTATTAGTAGTGAAAAAATTAACAAAACTTATCTTAATACCTGATCTGTTAATCCCTTTTTTTAATTTATAGATTAAGCAATAACTGAAAAGATTTTCAAGTAATTCTTGGATTTGTTAGACCCTTTTAAACCTAAAAGAAATACTATTTATCAACTTAAGTTAAGCCAAGGTAATTATATTCAAGAAACTGAATTCTGAAGAATTTAATAATCCCTTTAGCATCCAAAACGAGTATCTGGCTTGGATTTAAAGCATTATTGCCATAATTTAAGGCCACCACAGGTGTGTGTGCGTGTGCCCGTGTCCAGCACTGCAATATTCAGCAATTAATTGCAATGACAGCATTATGAAACCTTTGCTCTCAATGCAATCTGACAGCTCCGATAACTGCCAACGCTCCTGGAAGGCCATAGGCCCTGAATCACAAAAGGGGAAGGTCCTGTCGCTGATGTTCTTGGTCGACGGTGTCATTTGTTGATGTTATCGCTGGGCGCGGAAATTACAATTAAGTTAGTGAAAAGCCACAGCTTCTGCATATTTTTTTTAAGGCTAGAGGATCGGTAAAATCTGTGAAAATAAATATAAAAATATATAAAAGAAATATAAATATTTAGAACATTAATAGAAGCAAGCTTTTACTTCCAAAAAATCAATTTATAAATATATATAATTACTCTGAGCATAGGCATTGATGTGATTTATAATCAACGCTATTAAATTCGACTTTCTATTGATTGTTTATCGAAATAATCATCATAAAAGTCTTAGTTTTTTCCTAGTTTATGGTGTGAAGATATCCGTCTGTGTAGTTGTAGCCCACGAATGGAATTTCCTGTTCCCTTTGTCTTGGCTGTCATTGTTGCAGCTATGTCTTTGATTGAATTAAATGCCTTCGCCTTGCGGTTGCTCTCGTCCCGGTCCTGCGGCTGTTGTTGGGCTGTTAGTCATGTCCTGTCCGCATCGGCATCGGCAGCGGCATGTCCTGATGCTGCATTTCCACCCACAGGCACCCCACTGCGTATGAGGAATTGCGGCCAGAACTTATTGGCCCAGATAGGGGCACTGGACAAGCGGTGTTCGCCGAAGCGTGGGCGTGGCAGGGCTTAACCGCAAATATAGTAAAAACAACAACCAAAAAAGAGCCATTTAAAAATAAAACGAGGAAGCAGGCAGTTTCGGGGGCCGCATAAAAATTGTTAAATGCCAAAAGCATCAGTGGAAATCCCAACGAACCCCCACAACTCGCACCTATCGAATGCGGCAGCAATTTGGCGCAGATATTGTTTAATTTATTGCATTTTACAGCACTCGCTCCTTTTGCTTTTTGCTTTTTGCGCACATCGTTGTTTTGTCCGGGAGTCGTCCTGGCATCCTGGCATCAATGGCAAACAATAAAGTAAGGAAGTGGAGTTGGTTCCGACCCAGGGTGAGGTCAAAGGGCTGGTCAAGCTTCGTGGCAGTGGCAGTTTAAGCCTTTTGACAAAAGCATTTTCCGCCCAGTTGGGGGGCAGCGGCGAATGTCCGGGGTGTCCTGGGTGTCCGGAGTGTCCTGTTTGTCCTGCGTGTCCCGGCTGATGCAGCTGAGCTGAGCTGGTCGGGCTGTTTGAATTTTTATGAAACTGACAATACGACATCGATCATTGGGGCTTCACAGCACGCAGCAGCGACTGCAGGATGCAAGGCGCAGAAGGCAGGACACTGTCAGCATTTACCGCAGCCGTCCGACAGAAGGACATTCGTTATTGTTTTTTATTTCGGCTTTTTTTCGCCGGTCTGTGGTGCCGGTCTCGTTTATTTTTTTTTTGTGCCGACTAGCCCTGCCAATGCAGTTATATGGCCATAGTAATTATTCGCACTCGCCTCGCCGCAGTGTCGTTTTGTTGTTTTTTTCTGGCCGGCCTTTGTCATGATTTCCTTTTTTTGGTTTTGCCGAAACTGCATTTAATGTTGATTTCAGTGGCTTTATTTTGTAATTTTGTGGGTAAACTAGCCAAAAAAAAGGCGGAGGTTAAATATACGCTCGCTCCAATACTTTTTGCAGTCCTTCCCCTCCTCGTGCGCATATGTACCATATTTGTGATTTATTGAGTGCTCTCTTAGCCAGTAGCTGACAGGATTTATGGCTCTCTTAGCGCGGCCACTCCGTCATAATCCACGCACACAAGCGCGGCCGAATGCTCGATGGAGCGGCTCATTAAGTTGATTGAACGCACCACTGTGTGTGTGTGTGTGTGCCGTACTTATATGCTAATTTCAAGCTGACGCCTGAGCGGCGAAAACAACAAACGGCAGCGGCAGCTGGGCAAAAAGTGCCTGCGAGGTCGAAGGGCGTCGGCAATCAAACAAATTCTGATGGAGGAACAGTCTTCCTCCACCCTCTCTCTCACACACACACATAACACACACACCGTCTCACTTGCTCGCACACGCATGCATATTCAATTGGACAAGTGCGTGTAATTGACCCAAATTGTGATGAAATTGCGCCAAAGGAGCACTTTGAGTGAGTGCGCTTGGTCCACGAGTGGGTCGGTAGGCGGAGGCGAGAGGCGATTGAGAAGGCCAAATCAAACACAGAAAGAGGCAAGGAAGCAGCAGGAATGCAGAAACATAAGTACCAAACAAAAGTATAGATTTCTTTGATATTTTCGACTCTTAATTTGCTTATATCAATTGCTTATTTCCAGCCATAGATATAAATATTCTACTAGGGATGTATATAGAGAGGAAAAATCTGATATAATGTAACGACAACAATATCGGGCTACCACTTCAAGGTAGGCATAGTTTTTGGCTTACATAAATTATTTAAATAATTAAATATTTAATAAATCAATATTTTAAGAGCCAAGGATCTTTTATTCTTTCCTGTAATGATGATTAAGATATTTGTTTATACTAAATTCCTAGTTAATTTAAGGAAAAAAGAAAAGAACTTCTTATGACTTTTGCTGCCGATCGCACTTTGAGCACTTGCTTGACCAATAATGACATTTGCTAATCTCAAACTGCCATTCGGCGACAAAGGACATTTGTGGGGGGAAGTGGACTTTAATAATATTGCAAAAGTTGAAGGAAAGCTTAAGCAACACAAAAGTAATAGCGGGAGCAACTGTTCAAGTAAAAACATTCCAAAGGATCGCCTCGAATATACCCTACCTCGTGATTGTTTCAACTATATGTCTGCTTGATTCAAGAAGGCTTTCGACTGGACCTCGGGACTCCTTTGGCAGGGCATTCGCAACTTTTGCAAGTTATCAACAATTACGCAATAACAGAAAGTAAACCGAAAGTTGCAGCAACAAGAGGACGAAGCTGAAGAAGAAATAAAAATAAATAAATGCTGGCAAAGCGAGCGAATGAAACTAAGACAAAAGGAGCGTTTTGCAGATGGAACTCAAGCAAGGAAGCACAAGGAGCGGGAAGCGAGTGCCTGAAACTGCAATAAAAAGCAGCTGCAAGTCAGCGACAGAAAATTTTGATGCTCACTGTCCGGGCTCATTTGCACTCAACTGCAGCTGGAAAAGGGGTGGAAATGGCCCCGACTGCCAGGCTGGGAGTTTGAGGACAGCTTAAGCACTGTGACAACTTTTTAAGCAACTTAAAAGCGGTAGTTTCCCCCACATTTTTTGGCCGCCGCTTGGAATCGGAGTAAGCGGCACCTGCTGCAGGTGCCAGCTCCGTTTGTTTGAGTTTGGGGCGGGGGCGGAGCATCCAAATGAAGGTATCAAATTAAAATGTGCTCCGGCAGAGGAGCAGGCCAACAAAAAAAGGATTCCCAACTCCAGACAACGGTTCGTGTCTGAGCTGAGCCGATGTCTGTGCCTGTATTGGTGACTGTTGCACTTCAGTAAGCAGCGCAAACTTTTTTTCAGTTAAGCTCCTCCTTTGTCCAAGGATAACTCAAATGCCAATGCACGAATACCTCTTTTTCTGCACCATCCAAAAAAATACATCTGCCAAAATTTCGTCTACTTAAGCCTGGAGTGAAGTACACCTAAAAAAATAAAGGTAAAAACGAGGAACGTCTATGCTGATTTATGAAAGACTGTAACAATAAGGCCAATATCTATATTGTATGGGTTAAACTGTACAAATTGTTGACGTTATAGAAGAGATAATATTCTTTAAAAGCGAACACGGTTATTAGAGCACCAACGCTGTTTCCTATAAATATCTTATCCCACAATGCTTAACTTCCCAACTAACTTTTGGATACCAAATGAAAACTTTATTCTTGGTTTTGAATAGCAAAGAATGAATCCAAAATGACATTATACCCATTAATTCTTTAGAAAAAAGATTAGTTTCTTAAAGGCCATGTTTATTTTTAGTTCTGTGTACTTTTTGTATTCCTTTCCTTTCTTTTCTCTGCTCGTTCGCTTGGCAATAATTTTATTTGTTAACAAACAGAGGAGCCGGAACTTTGATGAGACTGGCCAGAAAATTTTGCATTACCTGCGGAAGCATTTCCATCCCAGCGGACTCCGTTTCGTGGCGGGGGGAGGATGTCACCATATGTGTGGCCGCATTCAAGGCTAACTATCTGGGAAACCCGGGAAAAGTCGAGTGGGAGCCGGACAAAATCGAGTGACAGCCACTGGGCGAATGATGGTGTGAAAAAGGTGAAACGCCAGCCGTCAACGAGTCAACAACTAAACGCAGACTAACTGAAAAAAACGGCGGCCATTGTCCGCGTTGCCCTTCCCTTTCCCTTTCGCGCACCTAGCTATGCCGCCCACCGCCCACTGGGGCCCGCGGACTGTTGACACTTGAACGCTGCCCGCTGCAGTTGTCGCATAATCCACACAATTCCCTTTCGCCCTTTTTTTCCCGGCCATTTCCGTCGCTGCAGTGGTGTGGCCTCTGATATCAACACGGATCAAAGCGGCCATCTTTCTTCTGCTGCACACACACACACAGGCAAACAAGCGCGCACTCACACACACTCACAAACGAGAATGGAGCGGGCAACGCGTAAAGCTTATCATCAACGCAATGGCCAACTGGAGAACAGAAGTAGCAACAATAACAAGAGAAACAACAATAGTAACTACAACATCAGCATGAGCCGAAGCAGAAATAAAGTACAGAGAGAAAAATAGTATTTAAAACACTAATCTAATCAGTACTGATTAGCAAGAAATATATTGCGAAAATACTTAAATGATTTAAGTTATACCTAATAATTATAATACACATATTATTTAGAGGAAAATATCTGATAAACTTAGATCACAAGGGTTGGGAATAAGGATGTACATATATAGAGAGAAGTATCACATCGAAAATATCGTAAATTCCATATGTTAAGCTTCAAAATATCGCAACCTATCGCATTTATCGTTGCAGTATCCACATTATTAGAAAAAGGGGTAGTTTAATTACTAATTAAATAAATAACATTGAATTATTAATAAAATGATCTATATTAATAGCAAAAATATGCATCAAGATGATAAAAAACAAATAGTTAATCGCTTATATTTAAAACAACTTTCAAACTAAAATTAAATGAAATCTTTTTGTTATTTTCAACAATGTTAAACCGCAACGTTTAAATATAAATGGAATGCATGAGCCTTAATGTCAAATTTCGATATTTTCTGCTCTAGGGATGGCACAGAAATTATTTTATACGTACGTACGTTACGTACGTTAAGTACGTAATTTGTAATTATCATTATGTCTTCTATGTATTATCAAAATACCCTTAATAAAATATCTAAATTACCCTTAAAAAATAATTAAATCTAATCACGTGATTTTTCTCTCTGTGTCGGAAGAACAATCAACAACAGCATTTTGTGCTGTTGACACTTTGGATTCGAGAATTTATGCAACTTAAAAGCGGTCAAGTTACGAATTTATGCATGCCATGCATTCGCAGCAGCAGAAAAGGACGGCTACAGTGGAGCAGACAGAGACGGGTGTCGAGACGGAGACAGAGACAGAGACAGGCACAGCTGGGGGGCGCAAACCATATAAATATATGTTTGCATGCAGTTTTTTGTTGTTGTTGCAGCTCTGTGTTGCCGATGCATAAATTGAGCGGCATCTTCCCTGTCCGCCGGCACAAAAAAAAAAAAAAAGAAAGAGGAGACCCTGTCCAGTAATCGGGGGGAATTGCCCGGCTGACACTTGCTGCTTACAGCCGTTTAACCCGACGCTCAATGGGTTAACACTCTTTATGGGCGAAATAAAAATTTCGTTGAAATTATTTGCATTTTGTTGCCTCGTATAAATTGCACTTCATTTTGGAAAGAAAAGCAGCACAACCACCAGCCGGAAAGCGCCATTAAATGCGGAAGGCATTGAAAAATATTCAAATGGAAGTTATAGCCGAAAAGTTTTTTATAAGATTAAAGCGCACAGATCGGCTTTCGGGGGATTATGATTGTAATTGGGCGGTGTTGCAGAGCCGAAGGAAACCAAAGCTTTTTAGCGGAAGGCAGGCCGAAAATTAGGCCAGGCTAAGAGCTAACCAGCTCGCTGATGTGCGGTTACAGAGCCACTTGACCACGCCAACCCATAATGCCAAGCCTCACCTCCCCTTTGCCAGGAGCTGCGCCTAAGTGCAGCGGGCGGTGCTCGCCGCTTGCATTACATAATAAATTCCCAGCTTATTTGCATAGTTTTGCGGCGGCGAACAATGCCCGCAGCGCAAGTTAATGGAATTCTGTAATAAATTCCGCAACGAGCTGCCCGAAACGGACTTTAACTCGACTCTGGCTTATCGCAGACGAAAGACTATTCAATGAGGCGGCGGCGGGCGGCAGACCGTCTTCGTCCTTTGTCTTAGATGGCTTGGTGAAAGCGGAGCAATTACAACAAGTGCCAAATGCACATCAACAACAGAAACCGGCGGAGGGAACAGAGCTGGCGGGTCGGTCCTGCGGATCCTGCGACGGGCATGACGTTGCCGACTTTTCAACAACTGTCGCCGGAAGCGAAAAAGTTGCTGGCGGAGCGCGCAAGGGGAAAAGTGCTGCTGGAAAATCGGAAGTCGGCAGCGCAGTAAAAGTCGCACTACTTCTGCGGTTGTCAGTTGTTTTAACAGCTTAGAAGGGTGCAGGATCCGTAGATTGCCACGGAAATGTGCCGTCAATTTACGCGAAGGGTCTCTCTCCATCCATCCCTTGTTCATACTTTTTATATCTATATTTATTCCCTTTAAGAGCTCACCTTTTATAAATCAGATGATGAGCCCAGTGGTTACTCAGTGGCCAGATTTCACTCAAGAAATCACTAAAGACCTCGAAAATTGAAAAATATTCATCAGCAACTGTCGAAAACTTGTCTGGTCTCTCAGATTCCGTTTTCCAATCTCTTTTTTTTTTTTTTTTTGTGTCGCCAACAAGTTTTAAATTAACTTTTGGCCTGTTGGTGCGCAAGTTTTGCTTAAGTCATTCCCATTTGATGAGAGTATTGTGAGAATTCTTTGACAGTTCCGGCTGCAATTTCCACTTTTTTGGCATTTCACACACAGAGATGGAAGACGTCAAGGCAAGGGGTGGCGGTGATATATCTCCATTTCGATTTCTTCTAGAAAAAAAATAAATATGAAGTGATTTAGTGCCATTGTAATGCGAGTGTACTATATCAGTGGTATTGTTCCCTCCCGGAGTTATAAACATAAACACATCACCAACACGAGCACCTGAGATAAACCTGCACTAAGTGCGTTGACGGGAGACTCGCACAGGCTGACCCAGACTCCGGCTGCGAATTATTGCAAGTGTCACGTTGCGAGGCGACTAAAATTATATATATGTCGACGTACTCAGAATGTGAACGACAGCCTGCTGCCTATGCAAACAAAAAGCAAACAAAAAAAAAAGGGGGGAAAATTGTAGAAATCCAGAGCTGGCGGGGCAAGGTGGAGAAGGAAGCACATCAATCACAAAAGAATTATGTTGGGGTAAACAAAAACATTTGTCATGAAGCGGCAGACAAGCAGAGCAGCGCAGCGAGGATGTGAGGATATGGGGGCAGAGACAAGGGCTTCAAGTGCCAACGGATTGAGGACATTAGCTGGAATAGCTGCAGCAGGAAGGACCCGAGACTCAGATATGCCGGCGATGTCAACCCGGGCTGTTGGTCAGGAGTATTCTGGGCGGCAAAAAAAAAGCGCTCGGCCACATAAATCTGGTCAGCTCAAAAAGGTGAGTGTGCAGGCCCTTTTTGAGTAATTGCACACATTTAAAATTCTTTTCACACTTTTGATGCCAAAGGCAAGGATCTCCGTGGCCTGTGACCCCAGGCCCCGGGTTGGGTTCAAGAGCTTGCCCCACCGCCCGGGGTCAACACTCGCCTTCAACTTCATCAGGTATTTATGCATAATTTCACAAAGTGCATCGCCGAGTTGGTTTTGTTTGGCTAAATACTCGTGCTTGCCAGCCAGTTATTAAATTTTATGCATCTGCAGCAAGTAATTTGAGCCAAAGCCCGTGCCCGTGCCCGTGCCCGGACCCGGACGTCTTGGCCAAAAATTTGCATTTAAATGAGTTTGGCCCAAAGGCAGCGTATCGAAACTAAATATTTTCCATGTGTGCTTGCTTGGCAAGTGCGGCAGCAGGTTATTTTTACAACTTATGCAACAGTGCACACATGTACACAAATATTGTGGCAGGCTCCAAAGAAAGGAAGCTGGCTAAGGCGGCTAATGGGCGTGATCCGGGGGCGGGCAGCATAATGCACTCAGAAAATGCACATCAGATGTTTATGCTCCCTACTAGGGCTTAAAATGAAAAGCTTTAATTTTATAATAGCTATCAGGAGATGAGGAGTTAAGTAGTTAACAAATTGTAAATAACAATTTCTTCAGACTTTAGGAATTTAATTATAAGTTCAATTAATTCAATTCAAATTCACTGCTTCATAACGTATAAATATTTAGAAAATGGTTTAATCTCTAAGAGTTAACTATATGAACTTTCTGTGATCCTGTATCCTAAATCCGCTTTGTTTCTTAGTGTACAGCCAGCGCCGAAGGAATATCTTTTGATGCAATTCCATTTTCGCATCCATCACTTCCTCCTCTCTCCCTCCTTGTCTGTGCAAGTTTCCATTTTAAAGAATTAAAGTGCAATTGCCCCGCAGGAGTCTCCGTTGGCCAAAAGACCCAAAAAAAAAACCGAAATATATATATATAAAAACAAATGAATAAATGTTTACAAGCCAAAGGAGCACTAAGTGAAGACAAATTGTTTTTAGCAATTTGTTTGGTTCTTCCCAAGGATTTTTCTAATATTTCCACAAATTACGTACACAATTTCTCGGACTTAAGTTCCCAGATGTTGCCCCGAAATAACAAAATTATTAAGAATGCACACAACTTTGGGGAGATGGACGGGGAAGGACGAGGAGTGGACATCGCTTGCGGCTTGTCTGCATTCAAAATTGGCTGGCCCGGACTCGCCGAGTGTGTGGAGTGCAAGAGTGACCAATTTTATTTGCCAGCATATACTATATTATGTGGCAGTCAGCAGGAAGCGGGCTGGCAGTCAGTTTACTGTTCCAATGACCTTTCGACATGAGCCAGTCAAGCGAGTGGAGGCAGCCAGCCAGAAAGCAACGAAAAGTGGCACAGCAGAAAAAACAATGCTTAGTCTAAAGTTGAGTGGCGGCTAAAGGATACCCTTTATATCCTTGTAATGATTAATATTATTTAAATTACATTTTAAATCATTTTAAATATAAAAGAATATAGAAATGGTAACCATACACAAGAATTTGCCACAAAACCCAATGCAATTAATGCTTAGTTAAAACCCATTGATCCTTAACAGCTCCTGCTTTTTTCGTGGGGGTTTTTTGGGGTTTCTATTTAAGTTCCCATATTATTTATGTTTTTTATAATTAACCTGCCTATATTGTTTACCAAAATTAACACAATTTTCGAAGGTGTTCCAATGCTAACCACAGTTCCTGTAGACCCACATCCTTCAGCCGCAAGGCAGCTCAACAACATAAACGGCGACCTTTGACTGCCACCAGACTTTAAGTGGGGCCTGGGGGGTGAGTTCTAGGGGGTGGCCGCACTGGTTGGCTGGGGGCTGCTCTATTCATTTGGCCCGGCGACTGGGCGCACTGCGTTGATTTCCGTTTGCTGCATGTAAGAGTGCAACTTGAGCCGGCACTTGCTCTCAAGTGAGTGTGTGGGTGTGCCACTGTGTGTATATGTGGAAAACTAAACTGTTGCCATGTGACAAGTGGCAGCTTGACGACAACAACAGCAACAGCAACAGCAACAGCTCGAGCAACAGCAGCAGCAACATCAACGTCAGCATCAATGACGCTGGGTGCGCACTTTGCAGCAAACAAAACGGGGCAGCAACGTGCACCTGCTGCAGGAGCCGTGAACCGGAGGAAGAAAGCTGACGAGGACTCAACTGTCGTTGTTGTTGTTGTTGTTTCAAGTTAAAAACTGCAGAAAGCGCACTCGAAAATTGCCACAAAAAGGCAGTAGCAGCGGCAGTGGCAGCGGCAACAGCACTCAAGTAATGAGTCGCCCGCCCAACCGTCTAGTGCCGCCCATTCCGCAGACAGCTGCAGTCAAAGGGGTTAAGTGTTGGAATTTAATACACAATACAGGCAGTCACCTGTGAGAATGTTTATTGAACCCGTCACCAGCGTGGAGTCAAAGTTGAAGACGAGGGCAGCGCCAAGCGACGACAACGAGAATCATTTAACACGAAAATCGGATTATGAAGCTCGTGCGGACAAAGTCAATATCATTGTACCATATACTTGTATATATATACTATATGTCTGGAGGAGGGGATGAATTTATAAGAAGACTCTTCTACGGTTTGCTTTTGGTGAATTGTCAATGCAACAACAATTGAAAATCATTTGAAACCTTTCAAATGTCACACAAAAGAAATTGATTTGAGTTGTTCGCCTTCGCTTTAGCTTTTTGCTGCTATTGCCTCTTGGTTGCCATGAGATTGGATTTAAATTTGCACCAGGACTTGGCAGACAAGGAAGCCAAGGAAGCCATTGACGTCATCATCATTGTGTCATCTTGGTCAGCTGCACTGAATAAAATATGCAGGACTCGGATATGTACAGAGAGGAAAAAGGTTATGAATATTATGCTGAAACTGAAAACGTTGCCAAAAAAATAAGGATATCCATATATGAAATGAAAACATGTATATCCTTATTGTAATTCAAATCATTATTCGATTAGATGCATTGCAAACTAGGATTTCTCCTTCTGAATTTCTTCGCTGTGCAGGAAATAAAGATTCTGGCATTCCTGAAGGATATGTTATGAGCTGGCATGTTGAGACATCCGCTGTGAAAAGTTGGGAATAATAAGCTTGCATAAGTGCCTGAGGCTGTCAACTCACACCTATCTGTGTGCGGAAAATATCTCCATCTATGTTAACCTACTAAGGAGTAATGAGATTTCCACTGCCGCAGAAAAAAAAAGTAACTGACCCACCTTTGAGCCCCTCGCCGGGGTTTTTGGGGCAACTTCCACCACATTAACCCCCAGAAGGGGCTTAACTAATTCCCTTTCGACTCGGCAATTCAATTAGCAGTAAGACCCTGGACACACACACACCCACCCAGCCCCGAAAAAAGGACGTTTTAATCGAATTTATGGGAGAGAGCGGACTGAGTTAATAGTTCTGGCTTTTTTGGGCCAACAAAAGGCTTACCTCAAGCCAGATAGCCAGCCAGCGAGCCATGGCCGGATTTATCTATTCTATTTTGTAATTTTTAATTTCACAACTAATGCGATTATTCACGGCTGACGGATCACGCCGGCAATAAAAATGGCCAGTGTGTAAGCCACGTTTAACACTCGGTTTATTTTTAGTTAACGAAACGCTTTCTCTTCTCCTTTTCGTCCTTCTCGGGCTCTGCAAATACGACAAAACTATTCGCACATGAGCTTGCACTAAGCCCAAACTTTAAGCCCTCAAAAAAAAAAGGACTAAGGATATTTATGCGAAGAATTGGCACCCTTTTTTATGTTTTATTTCTAAATTTGGAATAAAATACGCTTTGAAAAAACACAAATCCGAACTTATATCGTAGTTTTAATTGTTTCCATCAAGAATGATCTTTTTTAACTTGTAAATTAATGGATTAGCGAGTAACATATGAAAACTTAATGCGACATTTTTATCGGCGACTTTTAAGCCAACATCCCCAAGTATCTGGCAGATACAGAATGCCATGTGTAAGCCCTCTTTTGCGCGTGGTGGGTGGAGGCGAAGTACTCACCAATTGCAGCGAGGCGTGTAAATCTCACGGAAAGCCACGAAAAATTGCCAAAGTCCGGCGGGACAAGAACTCATCTGCGAGTCAAGTTGCAGTGGCGGTGTCCTGGAAATAGAACTTAAAGCTATGCAGCGTGCCCGTACTCAGTTATGAGCGCTTAAAGTCGTCCATTTTGCGCTTAACATTTAATTAAAAATTTTGTAATTACCGTCTGGGAAGTGGGTTTGCCTTGCTCTGCTCTGCTTCGCTTTTCGCTCTGTCATGCAGCTGTGTGCTGCTTCTTGGCACTTGCATCGCCAAGGATGTGGGGACTCGCCTTCCCACGACCCCGACCTCTGGCTCTGTTTGTCTTGAAGGAGCGATTCACACCCGAGTGGCCAGGAGATGGCTCCAAACTGTTATTGCAATGAACTTGGCAGCTGCCTGCACAGCTCTCCATTTCCCACTAATTGATAAATGTAAACTCCTTGGAGGTCCTTTGTCCTGAGGCGAATATTCAACCTGGTCATTGTCGTTAGCCAGCGCCAGGATTTCGGCCATTAATTTGTTGCATTGTCTTGGGGAAAGTCGAGAGGTTGCAGAAAATCCTTTGGTTAAGCAATGATCCCCCCGCCCCCTGCCTGCCCTACGCATATTTCGCATTTTTCCAGAAATTCCATTGTGCTACTGCTGCACGTGCCAAAATGTATGTGGGCGTGGGTGTGTAAGTGTGTGTTTGGGCACGGGCGTGGCATCAAAGTGCATGCAAAATACGTGACATGCATATTGAAGTCACTTACTATTTATTTTTATTACGCAAAGCAGCAGAAACTTTTTACACATATTTTTCCCTTAGTTTTTTCTTTGTTGTGGCAACTTCCCCGGCAAGGTAGCGCAGGCAACAGCTGGATAAAGGGGCGAAGAAACTTCACCGGCTACCCCCTGACATGTTTAATAAATGGCAGTGGCTGTCAAAAAAAAAAAAAAAAGAGCGAGAGCTCTGTTTGCTTTTTCTTTATTTTGTAACCTTCAAGGAATCTTGACTATGCTTCAAATAAAAATATTTCATTTATTTTCCCCAACGTTTAGCACATTAAAATCCATGCACTGCAGGGTTCTATAAGCTCGCTAGGGAAAGCATCCGTAAATTTTGATATTACAGATTTAAATTATTTATATTATTTCCCTTGAAATTATGGAAGTTTTAAGGTTAAATAAAGAAGTAACTGCACTACGCAATTTTTTCCCTTTCAGATGAAGTTAAGGAAGGTAGCAAACCGATTAGCTTTACAATAAGTCTCTGGTGGCCATCTCTCCTAGCAGATCAGGCACTATGCCATTGAGTCTTTAAACTGGTCTTAAGTGATATTTTTTAACATACAGATAAGTAATATTCCTACCATGTCCTTGTTTATTTGATCCCTAGCTAGTTATGCTCCAAGGAAATCCTTTTCAGAACTATTTCACTATTCATTTTGTGCATACTGGATTCCTGAATTATGCAACTAACTAAACGGGCCAGACCCATTTCGGTATGGGTTTTTCATGGGCCTAATTAGCGCTGGCGACCGCCTATCTGCTGCCACAACATAATCAAAATTTCAGCCAAAATAAGGGCGAAACAAACAGAAACAACAAGCGCGGCCATGAATGCGTGGAAATTTCCATTAAACATCAAAAATTGATGGGCTGAGAAATGGCATCGCAATTATGCAGCAGGACTTGACAGGACTGAAAACGACAGGCCGGGTCGGTCGAGGACACAGTTTAGCACCTAGCGATGACCATAAAAATTTGTAATTTTCCCAACACATATTTCCTTTTTGGCAACGGGCCAAAGTATGCAGTGTGAAAAGAAAGAAACCCGACAAAAATTTGTTCAGGCCGTAAATAACCAAAGTAAACAACGCGACAAGCGGTTTGGCGGGGCGAAAAAGAGCAGACAAAGTCCCGGCCGCAAAAGCCAAAACTCACTGCGAAATGTGAATATTCTTGGAATTTTCATTTGTTGTCTGGAGTTGCATGGGGTTGCATAGTTAGGAATGCCATGCCCCATACACCATGCCACCGAAACCGAACCGAACCCCTCCTGTCATCGCAATTTGTCGCTTTGTGTTGCTCCTGCCGCTGCAGTTGTCGCTTCATTTTTGCAGCAAAAGTGTTGCAAAATATGTTGACAGGAAATGTTATGCGAATTTCACTGCGTATACAACGAAATATACGTGGGATTTTTCCCCTTCCGCTACTATTACTATTTACTTTAGTTTGACACGGCAGGGTTTTAGAAATATTTATTACTTGACCAATGCCATTGAAAAACCCAAATCAATCACTGGGGCAGCTGGAACTCAATCTGATCTTGTTACAGTTCCGAGTTGCTAATCTCAATTAAATGCACGAGAGGTCGTTCTCGTTATTCAACGAGGGCTTTATTATATGCAGTAAACAGTTGCTGGCAATTAATTAACCAACTCGACTGAGATAAGCTGAGCACAATAACAAAAGCAAACCCTCTAGCCAGTTTCTATAAAATTCAGAACGGCTTTTCTCCAGTTACCAGTTTAAAGTGGGGCGTTGACTGCTACAGGGGAACTCATGTCCATATTCATCTTGAAGAAGATTCTCAGAATTGTGCAATTATGTTAAAACTAGGAGCATTATTGGTGTTGTTTGCCCTCTTGGCGGTATCCCAGGTAACGTAGCTCCTTATTTGTCTAACATGAGTGAGGTTTAAAGTTCTCTCCTCTCCCTGAAAGGCTATTCCCATTCTGGAGGAAACCGCTTTTGTGACCGAATGCCTAGCTGTGAACAACATTAGCCAGGCCGAGTTCCAGGAGCTCATAGAGCAGAGCAGCTCCTCCGATGAGGATGACGATGATCTCGACAATACCGAGCGGAAATACAAGTGCTTTGTCCACTGCCTGGCTGAAAATGGAAACATTGTGGACTCGAATGGCTACTTGGATGTGGATCTGGTGGAGCAGATTGAGCCTCTGACCGAGGACGCTCGAGATGCCCTCTACTATTGCAAGAAGGAACACGATCAGGAGAAGGACATGTGCGAGTACGCCTTCCAGATGGTTCGCTGCCTGTCGGAAAACATTGAGCAGAACGATGAAGTGACGGACCAGAACCTGGACATATCCACAAACAAGCTAAATGAATAATCGAGCCGAAAACTAGTTATTCAACTCAGAGTTAATTATATATAAGTGTGAAAAGCGCCAGTCGAACTGATAGTTTTACTCGAACAATGCTCATCAACAGACTTGCTATTTCTGCTGCGCTGATCGTAGCTTTAATTGGCTCGGCCAAGGTGGGAACAATGAATTATAAACTATTTTCCATTGTTTTAATAGCTTTTCTAGGCACTCGAAGCGTTTGAGTTGATTGATGGAAAACTGGAAGGAGCTGAGGAGTGCCTGCAGCTGAATAATATTTCGCCTGATGAATACCTGAACTTCACGGAGTTCGATAATATTGAGAATCTGCTAAACGAAACCGTGGACTTGAAGTACAAGTGTCACTTTAAGTGTGTGATGGAAAGACAGCCGCAGAACTGGCTGAATTCTCAGGGTAAAATGGATCTGAAGCTGATGAATGTCACGGACAGTGAGGCTGCGGTTAAAATAACCAAATGTATGGATCAGGCCGTCGATGAGCCTTGTGCCTACACCTTCAAGCTGGTTATCTGCGCTTTTAAAAATGATATTCTCACTCCCGACTACGATACGTCATACGATTATGTGGAGGAGACAAGCACTGAGTTGGGGCAATAAATTTTAATTAGAATAAAAGTGCAGCCATTAATAAGCTCCGGCTGATTTGCATAATCGAATCGAATTGCACGAGGCGGGCCACGGGGCGTTTGAATCACATCAAACCGATCCGAATGGAATCCAATTAATTGCATTGCAATTGCGCCCAGCGCGAGTTGGCGCAGCAGGTAAACACAGAGCCGTATAATTGATTTAACATACTAAATATCTGGGCAGATACTGGTCGCGACGGTTTGCCATATTTCTCGGTTACCGCCTCCGATTTGCCAGCTGCGTGTGTGCTTGTGTGTGTGTGTGTCGCTTTGTCGGTCCCGTTTGCAGGAAAAAACATTTTCCCCCTTACAATGCGATTCCGTTACAGTTTTCCATTTGCCCGTTCCACGGGGCGCATGAGTGTTTGTTTGTGTGCGACTTTTTGTCGCTTTCCTTTGTGCCGGCAGGCGAATGCAACGGAAGTTGTCATGTTGCATTGTTGCAGCTGCTGTTGATGCCGCTGCCATTGTTATTGTGTGTGTGTGTGCGGCGCTTCGGCTGGAAGAAAAGACGGGCGTGCCACGCCCACGCACTTGACTGGCCCGGTCTGCCGCCCCTCGCCTCACGCCTCTCGCCTTTCGATTGTCAGCTCAACTTAACGCCGCCGAGGGGCGTGGCACATTAGTGGCAACAGCACGGCGGAATGAAAAAAAAAATATCAACAGCAGAAAAACCAGGGAATACATGATTGTCAACACGCACGCTCCTCCCTTCCACTCCCACCGACCGGCAGCAGCGACAACACGGCGTATGAGTAATATGTCTGGCTGCCTTGCTGGCGGTGCCTGCGCCATGTCAACATGCAAAACAACAATGGGGCGGAAGTGCATTGTAAACGTAGCATGAACTGCACCATTCCCCTCCCCCTTCTACGACACCATTCCCATCACTTGGTCGGTGGGCGAGTGCAATTATAATTTTGTAAATCGACGGAAGTTCGGATAAACATACGCAAAACGTTTGCCAACGCTGGCCAAAAAGGATGGAAAAAAAAATGGTGAACACGGTTGCGCCTCGGGCCAATGCACTTTTCCTTGATGGCGAAAACGAGTAAAATATGTTAGGGAACTGGGAAAAGAAAGGAACAATCACAGGACATAACATATGATGTAAAACAAAATCAAATCAAAAACAAAACATACTTTTTTCGAGCCGAAAAAGATTCGACAGAGAATCCAGCTCTCACATATACACGATAGCAAACAAAATGTGAGAAGATTAATTGCTGTAAAGAATTCAAAATTCACAAATAGCTAGACAATAAACCGACGAAAGCAGCAAATATTTTATAAATAAACATTCTCTTATTCAGCGGAACTAAATATATACTTAAGGGTAACCTCTTTCAACCAAAACGAGTTCATTCAGTTGGCTTTAATATTAAGATAGTTTATAAGAAGGAGAGCTAAACAGTCATCCATCATTTGTATTTCTATGTAGTATTCTTATTATAGAAAAATAACCTTTAATGCTTACTTTATCCTACTCAGGTAAATATCCAATTTCGACACTAAGAAGACAAAAGATAGGTTTACTTTGGGGGTAGTCCTGTCAAACTTCTCCTCTTTTAAACTCCGGTCCGGTCCACACACTTCAGTGTAAAAAGCAATCTAATCGCACCCTTAACCCCCGCACACACACACATGCCAGAAATTAAATTCAACGAGCAAACTTACACTGCGCTGCATACTTCAGCAACTGCCAATAAAGTGCTTGGCGTGAAGCAGCCATAACAACAAAAAAAATGGTGAGGGGACCAAAAATGGCAAGAAAAAAGCGAGGAAAACTTATACTTCTTATTCCCTGCCTTCAGCTTATGCCGCGCTACAGTTTCTGTTGCTTCGAGTGCGCTTATCAAAAGACACACAAGGCACTGACATGCATCCAGAAAAATGGCGAGCAATCGGAAGAGGGGAAGGGGAAAAGCGCACGGAATAGGGATGGAAAGGCGGCGAAGCGGAGCGCGTAAGTTTTCCAGTTTTTCTGCTGCCATTTCACTTTGGGACAGAGCGTAGAAGGAAGAAGGACTCTTCGTAAGTTCTGCATATGACTGCAGGCACGTCTTCAAGACACACCCGCACACCTCCTTGGCCTTGCAGCAACACACACTCACACACGTTGGCGCTGGTGTGTAGGTGAGCGTGTGTAAGTTGATTTATGCCACTTTGTGTACTCGGCATGTGCGTATGGGTGTACACCGCGAAGAAAACATTTTCCTTAACTTATATTTCGTTCTGAGTTAAACCTTAACTTCTCTTATGATTTTGTCCGGTTTGAGGGATGGCACAAAATGCCTAAATGGAGTTCCTCCTCCAAGCAGGAGCTCAAGGGCCTGAACCTCACCAGCAGCAACTACTTTGAGAATCTCAGATACAAAACTAAGAAGATCTCTTTAATAGTCTTTCTAAAAATACCATGAAGTTGTCAATTGTTAATCCAAGTAATTTCCAAAGAATTAAATTCATTTCAAAGACCTGCTTAAATATTATATTATCTTTTTCCCCAGTGTATTGACTGTCTGTCTGTGCAGTTGTGCGTGGGTGTGTGAGGCTGCTGCATAAATGATTTATGGCCAACTCGCGCGACAGTTTCGTTTCGCTTTCGTTTGCAGAGAGTGCAACAAAGGGGCCGCGGTGGGAGACGCAGATAGCCGGAGTGGAAACACTGTCGCATAATAAATAATTATAATTGTATTTTTCTTTCTGTCTTGCCGCTGGTTTGGCTGCCTTCTTTGTCCTTTGTCTTTTCGCTTTACCTCGTAGGTGCCACGCACATTAATAAACTTAATAAATATTTGAGGATCGTGGTGACGGCTGGGGAAGTGCGGGTAATTGAAGACGCCGCAGCAGGTGGCCAGGTGGTCTGAGGTCGGACAAATGACAATGGGTCAATCGAGTACGCATACGGAAAGATCCTGCCGCAGGACGGCCACCTAACTATCTCTGAAAAGGCAACACTCGGTTGTGGGTCAAAGAGACAACAACAGCCCAGCTTCCGGCAACTTCAAAGTTTGAGCTTCCTGCTTAGCCACCCAAAAATCTTTGCTTCCTTGGCCGGCGTTTATTTTTTTTCTAACTTTTTTCGGGCTTCGGCTTTGTCATGAAAGCGAAATGCGCCAACAGGAAACGGGAAGTGCGCCTCATGCAACATTTATGGACGGTCCACACTTCTGCCCCTTCGGATGGGACAAAAACTAACAATGGGATACAGCCGAAAACAAAAAAGATATAGCGGGGAAGTTGACGCGTAAAAATTGTCACAAAGTGTAAATAGAAAATGAAATTGAAATGCCTCGCAGAGATTTAATTAAATTTCTGGCCGGACTGGCCAAAAACTGTCCACAAAATACCCAAAAACAGGGAAAGCAAAATACAAATATATCTGGGTGTATGTGTTCGTGTTTGCACTTTTGTTAGTCGAGCATAAATATTTGAAAAATCTTCGCACATAAATAATTTCGTTTAAATTGCATACATAATTTGCAGCAGGCGGAATCAGTAAATATTTCAATATCCCCTAGCACTGAATGTGGGATTCACCCTCGCTTACTGCAGCAATCGGCAAACAAAGTTTTCATAGACTTCTCCGAATGATTCAATGTTGGTCGACCACAAACACCTCTACCTCGAATTTCTTCGGCCAATCGAAGTTTGGATTTTGCAGCACACAAATTCATATATACTTTCTTCCATGGAGAGAAACTGATTTTTGTTTATTTGCTAAACTTGATTTTGGGGAATTAAATTCCTGCCGAATAAAAGGGAAAGTCAGCAGGAAAATGTATGCCGGGAAAATGTTTTCGTAAAGGAAATAGCATTTTGCATCTGTATACTTACTGATACTAAATATCGTTTGTATTTTATTTAATCTATAGTTACAGTTTAACCCGAAAATATGCCTGAAATGTTGGTTGTAGCTTTGTGAGCATTCTCTTGTAAAAGTTATAACATAGCACAGTCGTCGTTAATAAAAACTAATGCCTTTATACTTGTAGTATGTGTCTTGCACTTGAGGGTAACTATGCCAGATGTCAATGGTCGTCTATTTTAAATATGCCCTTTGACTGAAGGCCAATAAATTGAGCAATCTGTTTCTATATATTTGATATGCGCACTGCCGTGCTATGGGCACGGAATATTTAATAAAAACCAATAAACGTTAAAAGCCTTTCCAGTGGGCCATGGCCATAAGCCACCTGCCTGGTCCTGCTGGTCGACCAAACCCAACTGACCACGACTCTCGGCCGGCGGCTGCATCCATCCCCTGCCATGTTCCCGTTCCTCTTCCCCAGGCTGGCTATACGCCCGATTAAATGCATTTAAATGTGTTTTCATCATAATTATGCATATGCAAACCTGACTCGACCAGTGGCCACTCTATCGCTGCCGCCCTAGCCCGCCGAGGCCGGCGAGCCCCCCTGGACCCCAGCCAGATGGCATATGTCGTGGGTTTTCCGGCAGCTTAAGTGCTTTAATGGCTTTAATTATGTTGCATGCAATTATTGTCCTTGTCCCGGCAAGAATGATCTTCATCATCGGCTTAATAATGATGCCGATGCCGTTCGGCAACTACTGCACAAAAATTATATAATTAATAACTGAAAAGCAGAATTGGGGATGCAGCTCCTCCTCCTCATCCTCATCCGCATCCTGCCGCCTTGCCAACTGATATATGGCCATGTGCGAAGGGGCAAAAGCAGCTGCCATGCTTTGCTTTTGAGCATAAAATTCAATCGCTAAATTATGCAAATATTCCGCAACTGCGACAATCGGCTGGGGCACGTTACGTATACGCAGTGCTGTCCGGATGAGGCCTCGCCATGTCTGTATGACTCTCCCTTTGTGCTTGTGCGTGTGCCTGTGCGTGTTTACGTGCGTAAAGAGGTCGCCGAGTTCATCGATGACGATTTTACTGCAATTCCGCTCCCATTGCCAGCTTTTTGGCGCAGATGCAAGAAACAAACACACACTCTCTGAAAAACTGAGGGTGTGAGGCGCACGTATATAGGAATAGAATGCCAGAAGAGCCCAGCTCCAAGCCACAATAACAACAACTAAACAGCCAGGGGTTTCGCTTTCGGCGCATTTGGGATGCGGCCTCTCGCTGGTTTTCCCTCTGCGGATTTTCCGCAGAAAAAGAGTAGTTTTTATCCTTACCTATTATTTGTTATTGAATATTTGATATATTAATATTTTAAAAAATATACAACAAATAGTTTAAACAAGATAATATTAAACTTTGCCAAGCAGAACTTTATATACCCTTGGAAAAACTAATAGAAATAAAATTAGAGGACCGCTTTAAGTAAGCTAATTTGAGCGGATCATTCCTATGACAGCTATATGTTATAGTCTGGCTTTAAAAATTAATTAAACCCATACTTAAATTTAAAACAATGTTATATGTTATATTATAAACTAAAAGGTATCTCAAAGTCAAGAACTTGGCAATTTCTCAATGTTTTTTCCACATCTCCGGTTCGCCTAGCCCCGTCACTTTTTTTCGGTTCGGGCAGGAATTTTATTTCGGCGACGTGACAAACGCAATCAGCGTCAGTCATATGTGTAAAAATGTTTTCCGCTTCACGCGGTTGCCTGCCCCCGTTGCTCTGCATGGAAATCGAGGCAAGCATATATGGATTAAGAACTGAAGAAATTCGCCGTGCCTTCTGTCAGTGTGTCTTTAACTTTTCGCACCTGGTCTAGACCGATTCGGTGTCCCCTCATTAGCTTTTCCATTCATCCAAAACCTAATTTGCAGGGCCAGGGCAGGCCAACAAAAAATCACTTTGCTCTTGGCTGCTTCAGCTCCTGCCGCGCAGAAACTAGTTTCAAGTCCGGAAACTGGCTTTTTGGCCAGGCGTCGCACATTGAGTTAATTAAAGTTGTACATGGTAGGCGCAATCAGGAGGAGAACAAAAAACACATGTGACCGGCAGTGCGAAGTGTGCAGGGTGTGCACAGTGTGTGTGTGTTTGTGTGTGTGGGCAAGAGAAAGCCCAAAACAAATTGCCAAAGTCAGAGCGGCAACGTAGAACTTTTTTTTTTTTTGAGGGCTGAGAGCAAATGGCAATTTATAAAATCCTTTGAAGTGTCGAAAATCAGTAATTGTAGTCAAAGTGCAAATTGATTGCCAGTCTTCCTTTCTCTCTCTCTCTCTCTCTCTGTGTGTGTGTGTGTGTGTGTGTGGCACACATACACTCCATCCTTCACACGGTCCGTGCCGAAAAATCAGTGTGGCAGACATGTTTTATTGAGTGTAATTTGTAGTTGCAAATTAATGGCCGCACTTCACTTTTAATTAAAATGCATCCAGAAGAGAACTAGAAGCAGGCGACCGTGCCAGCAGGCTGTGCGAATAGAAGAGAACTGCGGATGCTCTTCAAGGATTCAAGGATTGGGAACAACGAATTATTCATTTACATTTCTTATTTGGCGATCCTTAATTGTCAGAAATCTATGTGGAAGGGTATCACAAACGTATTGACAAATCTTTTACAAAGGAAAACCAGATTCGTTGGACTTTACTGGCCTTTGTAGTGTCTTGTCTTTATGGGCATTCAAGGTCCCAATACTGCTGCACCAAACATATACGCATCCCTTTTATGTTGGCCTTATAAAGCAGGACATCAATTAGCCATTTGACAGAATGTGAATACCTCAAGGAACCTGCAATTAAGATTGCCCTCTCTCATGCGGATATCCAAGGAGTAAGGGCAAGTTTTCATCGCAATCTTTGTGACATTGACGCTTCCCCCCCAGAACTCGATTCACAAGTTTAATTTCCTGCCAGCGATTCTTTTCGACTTGCCTTACGTCCGGCGCCTTTGACATATCAGCGAAAAAGAATCCTTATGCTTAAGAGACTTCCTCCTCCTTGATATTCCTACGTACTTCAGAACTCTTCCAGTTTCCCCGTGGGTGCTGAAGCACGTCGATTTCCCTTCGACGGCTCCTTTGACGCCTGTTGCATGGACGAGCCGTTAAAGGATGCAACTGCGTCGAAGTTTTGAATAAATTTTCACCATTTGCCAGCGGCAACAGCGGGAACAACAAGACAGCTTTTCGCAGCATCCACACAGCGTCACAAGGACGCGAACGAGGACATCGAGGCATCATCAATTTTGGTTTGCGAGACTCATCAATAAAACATAACAGCGGCAAATGGAGACACATGTGACAATGCGAATGCAACCCGTCCCAGGGATATGGATACCGATGCGTCAAGGACCTGTCTTTTCCTCCTGATTCCCTCTGCAGTTGCTGCAAGATAAAAGCTCTGATTTGGTCAACAAGTTTCTTCGGAACAAAATTCAATTGAGTTTAAAAGTAATTGAAAAATTGTATTTAAGTAAAGGTTTGAAAAAAATTGCCTTAAAATGGCGAATACTTTAAGGGCCTGAAGCTTGTTCACACCTTTCTTAGTATCAGCCAGGAATGGTTGTGGATGTTACCCCACCCTCCAGTCCCATTTTCGATTAGGTTTGCCACCAAACACAGCCAAATACATATATTTCTGGGATTTGGCAACGCTGTATGTTTTTCTAGAGAATCAAAAAATGCAACGTTGCTTGGGGATCCAGACTACAAGATACCTGGTATATCTTTTAACTGTCTTTATAAAGAATATATCCTTGGGAAGTGAAGATCAGGAAGATATTAAAATGGATCCCAGCTCAAAATTTGTTGAGGTTTTTTCGCCTGTTATTAAGCATCCAATAATATTAATTCAAGAATTAATACGTAAGCAAAACACTCTGCCTTCTACTACTCACAGAGTATTAAAAATAATGTTCTCGCCAAGAAGAGGAATGATCCTGTCAACACCCTGAGGTCAACCCAAGCAGCTTGGCTCTGCTTTTCGACTGCCTTGGCTTTGGGCCAAGCGAACTTTCAACTCTCGACTCTAGGCAGTTGCAATTGAATCTTTATTTCCGCTCAACTTTCCTGGCTCTCAGGCCATGATAATATTGGTGATGGGTATGTGAATCAGCTTGACCGCGAATCCAATGGAGCCCATAATGAGGAAACCCACGCCTATGGCCAGGCTGGTGCGTTGGAACTCCTGGCGGTTGGGCTTGGTGCAGCGCCTCAAGAAGCGCATTGAGTTCTTCATCAAGGCAGCGGACGGTAGAACGCGGAACAGCTGACGCTTGACCCGACGACCGATTTCCTTCATGGACTTGCACTTTAAGTTGGGCAGCATTTGGCAGAGGCTCCTGTAGATCACAAGTATAATGAGATCACTGTTAACTAACCACGAACATCTATTTACCAGGTTTCACTTTTGCGCTGGCATCTACGGCGACGAGCTATGAGTTGCTCCATCTTTCGTTTTTCCAAATTGATTTCTGGTGCCAGACGTAAGCAAAACTTATTTGGATCTTGGCCGAGGGAACTGGGGGATTGGATTCTACAGGCCTGCTGAGATCGACATGGAATCCGGACTCGGTCCTGATAATTGCCAGCTGTTGTACCGAACATTGCCGTCAGCATTTGCCACATGCAAAGTGTGGCAACTCGAAATGGAAAATACTGGCCGGCTTACACACATAATCAAACTTTACGCAAACTGTTTGCCAGCACACAAGCACACAGGCACACCAGGACGAACATTCTCGACTAGTTTCCTACTCCGGCTGAACGGAAGCAGAATTTGTGGAGCAGAGTGGCAGAATGCAGGAGTGGGACGGGGCACTTAAATGCTGCAATTTGTTTCACTGCCGAATCGTTGCTGTCTTCACTTGAAGCTTAACTAAATGCACAGGGAGTCAGTCCGAAAATGTACCCAGCCCCAGCAGAGTCTAAGCCAAAAATTGCCCCCTCCAGCTCTCCCTCTCTTTCTCTTTCTCTCTGCATCTATCTCTATCCTTCTCGGCGCGCGGAGAGGTGGCTGTTGTGCTACGATTTGACAGCCTTGGCTTCGGAGATCCCCAGGACAATTCACTGCAAAATTGGTAGACAAAACTGTGCCACAACGGGGCTCCTCTTGTTCTCCACCACGTATATGATTACACTGAGAGAAAAGGAGACAAAAGTGAGCATCAATGATGACATTATTAAAAAAAAGAATGGTTATGGCAGGCTCCATCTTATGTACTTACATTGCACATTACATTTCAAGGAATATTCTAATTTAATGAACAGAAATCGTATTATGATTATAGTATTATTCAAAAAATAATTAAATAATTTAAAGAAAAAAGTCACCAGTTTATTTCTCTGTGTAATTGTACGGATATGAGTGTGCCAGTGCCTGCGCTTGTGCGCCTGTGTTTGTGGGTATTTATGATGGTGTGCGTGCCTGCCGTTTCAGGCATTGCCATTGAGATTGAAAAATGTTAAAAAATTGCTTTTAAATGCCGCAAAATACAATTTATTATTCAACAGAGGCAAACGCCAAACACTGAGCACAATGTGCGCCAAGGGAGTGGGTGGCTGCCTGGCTGCCTGGCTGGCTGACTGGCCGTGGTTGGTGGCTTGTTCCGGGATTCTGGAGGAGTGACACCGGGTAACGTGGTGAGGGTGTGGCCATGGGCAGAGTGCGTAGGGAAGCTCAACAGTGCCGACTGCTTGGTTGTAAATTTAAATAAAGCTCCCTCGCACACACACACACACACACACACCCTGTGGGGCGATTGTTACTGCAGTTGTTTTGTTTATTACGCATACGCACTGTGCGCCGGCCATTGAAGTTGGTCATGAAGCGCAACGAGGCTTGCGAACTTACTGGGCTTCTTGCTTGCCCGCTTTCCCGTTTTAGGGTCACCAGTTGTAAGCAGCACTTAAAGCGCTCTTAAGAGGGTTTATACAAATTATTTCTATTATTCCAAGTCCTTGGAATAAGCGCTTGAAATGTCCTAGCTGAACTAACTCTATTTATAAATTTAAATATTATAATTCTGATGCTTTTTTAGGTCCTTAAGCTCCAATATTATTTCTCTGCTATAATTCGTTGTGCAAGAAATCCTTTAGAGGCTTCAATATATCCCTTAAGTCCCCAATCAAACTATAAATTTCCACGCAAATTCGTCTCATTTTATTCGCAATCCAAGAGCAGTTAACACACTTTTGTGTCCGACTAATTGTGGATCAGAGCGGCATCTTGGTTGGTAACTTTTTTTTGTTTGCGGTGGCACTTGAACAATTTTCCATGTGCTCCAGAAACTTTGGCAATAAAATTTGTTTCAAATTGCTTTCGAAAGCCGAAAGCCCGCAGAAAAGGCAGAGATAGAGCGAGAGAGAGATGGTGTGGCACATCCGGCGTACTCGCTTCGCAGGGGCAAAGTTGTCAGCGGGCAAAATGACCAAAGTGCACCCAGAGGGCCGAAATAAATATCAAATATATTGAGAGGGCGAGGCAGTCGCGCAAAAGTTAATTACATTGTGTTAACCGGGGGCGGGGCCGAGGCCTAATTTTGTAATTCTCTTTCTGAATCATTTAACCATGAAATTGCCTGCCCGGCCACGCCCACTGCCCGCCGCTTGCCGCCTGCCTCCTGCCGCCTGCCGTCCTTCTGCGAAAAGGACTAACCAAATGATAACCCACAACGCATTTGCTCCTCATGGATGTCAGTCCAAATGTGCAAAATTAGCCTTTCAACTGCCAGTGCCACGCCCCCTTATCATCGCCATACCATCGGAACGGAGACCAACTCCTCGCCCACCAATTGGCCCCGGGGCAGCAGCCACCATGTTGACAGCTGGCACGCAATTTATAATGAAAAGTTTCCACTGGCACATTCCGCCTGCTCCGAGGCTCACCTATTCCGATATTTTCATTATTTGTGTTTATTTTGTAATTTCTAAATAATTTTCTATAAAGATATTAATGCAATTAGAGGGAGCCCTGGCTTCTGGAAGCCTTTTTGCGCATGCAAATTGAGAGGAAAGGGTCTGGCGACTGCCCCGATTCATTTACAGTGTCTTTTGATGTTTAAGCCGCTTTTGCCCTTGGCCTTTGGCGAAAATCTGTGGCCAAATGGCATGAGTAAAGAAATTAATTAAATTTCATCAACTCTTAATCAAACTGTGGAGCCTTAGTAGGGTGGGAAATGCTAATTCGCAAGAATTTTTAAAAGGTTATAGCATTAAACCGCTATTTGGATATCAAAAGGAATTCGTTTGGAAAACTATGAGAAGTAAACAGCGTTTTTATATCCTACAGAATTCTTAATATTTATATTAACATTAATTTAATATATATGCTTTCCTTTAAAAACAACGCTGGGATGGTCTAGCCATAAATCGCAGATTGGATCTATCATATTTTTACTCGCTGCTGGAGTTCGATGCCATTTTCGGGCTCTAGCCAAATCGAAAAGCTATCACAGAAAGGAACCAACGTAAAGATATAAAACCTGCGCAATGATTGCCAAAAATGGAACGGCCACAGCCACAGCCATTACCAATTTTTGTGCTTAACGCTTCAGCGAGCAAATCACTGGGACAGACAGATAGACATGGCCTGGCACAGAGACAAGCACAGATACATTTCCAGTTACAGATACAGATACAGATAGAGATTCAGATGCAGTCACAGTTTTAGTTCCGTTCGTCGTCCCTGCCTCCACTTATTCCATCAGCATGTCATCATGGCAAATCAGGGGACATGCAACATTGCATAAAGATTTGTCACAGCTAAGGCCCCAGCTTGCCGCCCGGAGAAAAATAGCAACAGCCGATGGGAAACTTTTGCAGGCCAGGATGTTGGGGGAATGGCTCAAATCGCATTTTCGCATGCTCAAATACGACAAACTGCAGCCAGTTGCGAGATGGAAGCTACTGGATGCAGGCGGAGGCGGATAAGGAGGCGGATGTGGATACGGATGCGGATGCCAATGCCGAATCCTGGGACCCGAACAACTTGCTGCAAATTCAATTTCGTGTGGCTCGATTGCATTGCGGCACATTGCTTGAAATTCAACTCCAACTCCGACTCAAGCTCCGATTCCAACTCCGATTCCAGCTCCATTCCCATCGATTCGCATTGCATTTCAATATATAAATATTTATACACAAGCGAATTTGTGCACAGCTGAGCGCTGCCATGTTGGCATACACTGAAAAATAATGCCACTAAAGGTTGGAGGTAGTGAAAAATATCTTTGAAAATCCATAAACAAAGTATATAGTACACTAAGGACTTAATAAATATAGTATACATCTAGAGAAATCACTAGATGTGCATGCACATTAATAGAACTCTTTAATAATAAAATTTCCTTAATATTTGAACTCTATATTCAAAGATTTTATACTTACAATCTTCCCTAATTTATGACTTTATCGATTATATTACAATAAAAGACAAATAACCTAAATTTATCTGATATTTAGATAATATCTAGAATTTTTCCAGTGAATATCCCAGGAGCATGGCCCCACTTTGTCTCACAGTGCAACAAGGACTGCTAAAATGAAGATATATGAAGCTGTAACTGACGCCGATTCTCCGTTCGCGGCCCCGGAAGAGTAATGGTCATGTCCTGGCGATGTAGCTGCATCTGTTGTTCGAGCTTCCAGAATCGTTTAGTTTCGTATTGGCCCTTGTTTTTTTTTTTGGCCGTCTCCCTTGGCGACTGCCTAATTCCTTTTATTACAAGGTCTGCCCCGACATTTGATGCCTGCCTTTCGCCATATATAAATCATGGCTAAGCCCTTATGACATATGCTAAAATTTAATTCCCCAAGACCTTGTGCCGCGTCGGGTTAACCGGCGTTTTTGTTTAGCCAACGCGTGACAAAATGATTAAGCGGTTAGCTACAAGCATTCCCCTCAACACCAGTCCCGGCTCTGGTGTTGGCCATTGTTTGGGCCCGGGCCATGACAGTGCAAAATTGCTGATGATGTTAACGATGCGATTAGATGAGTGGATATTTTGCAGGCCTCGTCTCGTGTCGTGTGTAAGATGCGAAGATTCCACCTGTGGCAGTCGCTCAAAGTGGCAAAGTGATGTTGCCTCAAAGTTTTCTGAAATTTGAATATTTAATGGGGATAATTTTGGTCGGATCTTTAAGCCATTAGCGAGCAAGAAAAGTCAAAAGATATCGCCCCCGGGGGGGAGGAAAGAAAAATGTGTGTGTTTGCCTCAAAAGTTTATTTCGGCCCCGCATCAAGGGCCATTAAATCGACCCGAAATTGCACCGCATTCAATTAAATTTAGGCTTTAGTCCGCTTTATTTCCAACTCAACCGCATGTGCACTACAAACGGAGTGCAATTTGTGGTGCACTTAGCCATTTCATATGCTAATTATGAGCAATAAATTTGCCGCCTGGCCGTAAATCGTTCAGCTTGCCACGATTTTTATGTGAGGCCATAAAAAACACAAGACAATTCTTGCGACCACCTACAGCCACCTACAAAGGATGCCCGGCGGCTCCTTATTGGGAAAGTTTTCCAGGTGCTGCTCGGAGGAGCAGGCCAAACTATATAGACAGACAATTTCCTTATGAAATGAAAATAAACATGACATTTCTGGGTTTATGTACTTTTGCAGCTGTGTCTTTGACTCGCCTCCGGCAGCCGGTTTCTCCGGCTTCTGGCTTCCATTTCAGATTCAGCCACGGCTCCGATTCTGGCTCGGGCTCGGTCTACGGCTGCTTAGGCCAAAGGCCCAAAACCACGGAGCTTCCAGGCCCCTCGCTCGGCTAACATGGCTATGACTGCTATAAAATGTCATCTTTTATTATGGCAAAGGCTCAACTGGCGCAGACTGCGCCTAGACCAAGGCAGAATCGGAGATGTTCGCTGCCTCACACTCACCCTGTAATAGTGGCAAAACAAGTTAAAAAGGCAACGTAGAATGTTTAGACTATGGAATTCCTTAGTTTGAAAACTAAAGTATTAAAAGTAAGTTAACTTATTTTAACAATCAAAATCAATTGATGTTTTTATGGAATCTATTTATCACAAGAACCCAATGTCTTTCTTTTTCTTTACTCAGCAGTTAATCGGCGCAATGATATAAGTTTTAATATAATAAATATTAAATTCAATTGAATTAACTTTCCCTTCCGAAATCCAGGCGAAGAGAGTGACCGGAGAAATATAAATCAAATCAACTTTTTAAATTAATAGAAAATATACTATAGGTCCTCAGGCATCCTTCCGTTGCACTTAATATACCCTTGAACTCAACGAGTACCTAGTATAAATAACAATGCTCAGCCCGACCACGCCCCCTGCCTTCTCCGCCTTTATATCCAGTTTACACGCTTCGCTACACATTTTCCCGCAGACAGAGAGAGAGAGAGAGGGAGAGAAAGAGAGATGGAGACAGACAGAGAGATAGAGATGGCGATGGCAAGCCAAGTCTCATGCTGTGAGTTTCATTTCCGGTGCGACATTTTGTTACAAAACTTTATTTTCAATTTGTGCACATATTACACACACAGCTTGCCACGCCCCTCGACGACGCCCGTACCGCTGGCCCACTTATCCGGCTTTTGTTTTTATTTTTAGTGAAATTGTTCTATTTTTGCCATGGCAATTGCTCCGGCGAACGGAGATCCGCAAAGCTGCAAGTGTCCGTGTCCAGGTCCGTGTCTACTTATCATCTTCTTCCACTGCCTGCTCGGGTTCCAGCACGGAACCCCCATCCTGCCTCTGGGGCTGTTGATTATTATTACAAGCATTATGACCGGATTTCATTGGGCTGGGCCAAGGATATGGACAATCCATGTCGGTGCCAGCTGCTCGTAATGAAATTAGTTTGTCACTCGTCCACGAAAGCGAAACATTTCGTATCCTTACTCCTTTGCGGAGTTTGTCTTGTTGGCCTGGACTCGGGCTAAACGTCTTCTTCGGCAGCTGACCTCTGCCTGCCTTTGAATGCTGATTGTTTTGTAAAGGTCAATTGTGAAATTCCATTGCCTTTAAGCTTCATTAAAATTGCATTAAATTTGGGGCTTAATATTAAATGCAAGTTGAATAACTACATAACCCTTTTTATTAGAATTGTTTCTAGCTGTGGCTATTAAAAGCTAATTACTTGACATAAGGTTTCATCTTAAGCTCTCATGTTTATCAACCAGCTATACAAATCTATTTATTAAAAGACTGTTGACTTTTTAAACAAATCAATGCTTTATAGAGTGCTTTGCCATGATTAGTGTGGGGATTGGAAATCCCTACCTCTTTCTGTTACACACAGCTTAGGTTGGTTAACTTAGAGTCTGTCGTATAGATATAATACCTCCTTAAACAGCATCCATTTATTAAAAGAATATTCTTACGAGAAAACCTGTAAGTTGTCAAAATATTAAATGGGGCCTGAAAATGTCTAGTAACTATATTTTAACCCAAAGAGTTTAATAAGCTGGATTAAATTGGTTGCCCGACTTGTGATTATTCTCTTCCCCAAATATGAAAACTGAAATATTTCCCAGAATATATTCTGTTGTTCTTTCCTTAATTTCAAGGATTGCCGTCTAATGACCAGCATCTAGACAACGGAAAGCGGCTTATACAACAAATAGGCAAAATAGACTTAGGACAAAGGACTTCCAGGAAATTGGTTGGTTACTAAGCGGCTTTACCTGAGCAGAGAGAATTAATTAATATATTTTGGCACCCACATCAAAACAGAATGTCAAAACTAAGTTGCGACTAAAAAAAAAACGATGATTAAAAATTAACGAGATCGAGAGGGAGGGCGGGGGCCCAATAAACAAAAGCTTGGAGAAGGGAAACGTTCATCAACCCAAAGGGAGACGATGAGCTCACGTAATCAATCAACTTTGATTACGTCCAAGAGACATAGGCATATGACCCTCATAAGAAGGCCAATCCAACCTTTTTTTTCCCGTTGGGCGGCTGCAGCTGTTGGGCCCAGCAGATTATCGTCTCTGGCTGGCAATATTTTTTGGCGCCGGGCAAAGACAAAAATCAATATGTCTTGATGTCTGATAAAAGTGAAATAAATTGTATGGCTAGCAAAGTGAAAGTGTCAAATGACCAGGATTGCACGCACACACACACACTCATCATCGAGTTGAGCAAATGAAAAGTGAAGATGTATGATGAGACCCGAAATAGTGATCAATCCGCCACTTGACCCCAGTTTTCCCCTAGCCCTAATCGAGGGATTGCCAACTTTACCGGCACTTTTGCCTTTTCCTTTAAGGTTTGCACCTTGCGGCCGGCGCGGCTTTAATGCGGGACAATAAATACGCTCTTAAAAGATAAATAAATCCCTGACACTGGCACCAATCACTGTCAGAGACCAGGAGCAAGACCAAGAGTCCTAACCGCATTTCCCCTAGGCAGGATAAGCAGCTTAGCCCCGAACACGCACCACCGGCACCACCTATGGCACAAGTTTAAAGTCAACAACAAACAGGGGAAAAACACAGCCGGGCAGCCGCCCGCAAATGGAAAAAAGAAAGGAGGAATTTTTCCGACTTCGGTCATGTGAAGCGTAAATTACCAATGATCGGGAAAGCCGCAATGGAATGAGACAAACGAGAGCAAAATACCGGGGATAAGACGGAAAGCCAAGCGGCAGAAGGCCATGAGGACCAAGTGAAAAACCTCAAAGAGTTAAAGGACAACGGCGGCAGCAGGCAGCAGGCTGGAACAGGAATGCAATGGCGGTACTTGCCTACCTGGCAAACCAAAATTTAATTAACTCACCTGTCAAATGGCGGCCAAGCTGGAAGAATGTTTGCCGGCCCTAATTGCCAATTTGGTTGGTCCATTTTTAGCTCAGAATTACCTAGTGCACTTTATTATATTGATAATAGAAAAATATAACTAGAAAAATTATAATACAAAGCTTTTCACCTGGTAAAAGTATCTTTATTTTATTGTTTTCCTTGTTTAACCGCTACGAAATCGGTAACCGTACATCATTTTGGTTAAAAAACCATAACCCTAACCTAAAGGAAACATTTTAACCGAAGCCGAACTCGTTACTGCAATACTTATAATGGTTGGAAGCATAAAAATAACGGAAACCGATACTTAAACCGATTATAATCGTTGTTCTTTAAACATATTATAATTAAAAATACGCCAGATGCAGTTGCATAAATTTCGAATTTAAAACCTTAACCGAAAAGACTATAAAGCGACCCATTCCACTTAATTCCTCATTTTCCATACATACTCTTCCGAGTACAAAAGTGGTGCTCCGCCGCTTTTCCATGTCGCGAACTTTTATTAACTTGCCCCTGGTTGCCGCGTTTGGCACTCTGGCCCGGGCCGAGCTTGTTTGCTCTTGGCCTTTATTGGAAAACTGACAGAGATGGGCGTATCTACGGGCTGCTCATTAACTCGGAGCTGTAGCGACGGCCAGATACAATTGAAAAGCTAAAATTTCATTTTGAATGCAATCGAGTGATGGATTTTGCATACAATTTGCCAGCTTATCGGCGATTGGCCAAACAAAAAAGTGCCTTCATTAAAACGTAAATATCAAATTGGCAACAATGGCGAATTTGCGAATATTCTAGTGTGTGTGTGTGTGTACACACATTGTGCTCTCCAATCAAGAGTCCGGTTTCAATTGCAGCCGCAATTACGCTAAACAAAATTACGTATTTGTGAAATAACAAAATAAAGAAGAGGCAGGCGCTAACACGCCGATTTGCCTGGTGGATTCCGCATTTACCACAGATATAAATTTGACTGATTTTCATCGAGCGAAAAAAAATAGTCGAAATATCTGCCAATTTATTGAAGGGCCAACAAAAGCGTTCGCTATGATTCGGAATGCTTTTAATGGTTAACTGCAAGGACTATCGATGCTGATATAATAATTTTCGGCAAATACGCGGCAATTGGGCCGCACCAACAGTTTTGTGAACCGCAGCACGGCCCAACGGATTGGATAAATGGAGTTTACATAAATATCGCATACGTCTTTCCGGATGAATCAACTGCGGACGAAAGGACGACATCCCCCCCAACCAAAGACCCGCCCCACGTGACCAGGGACAATGCATGCTCAACAGCCCCATTAGCAGCTCTCCAGGATAACTCCCGAAAAACGAAGCCAGCGCGGCACCACGGCACTCCACACGCTGGACGACTACGCACAGTTCCTAGAATTCATATCCTGGCCACGCTCTCTCCTCGTTTGGCCAGGACAATGGCCAGAACTCCAGTTACACCCATGCATAAAGCGACCGGAGCGACTAAGCTACCAAGTCCCTGCCACAGATGCTCCTGCTCCTGCTCCGCCCCTCGTTGTTGCGCATAAAGCAACACTTTTCCAATTTCCGGCTAGGCGAAACGGCAGCGCAACCAGAACCGGCGGAGGCGAATGCAGTGGCAGCAGCCAAGAAACAGAATGTATGGCCATTTAGTCAGTGCATTGGAATAATTTCAGAGATGCCAGCGTGATCCAGGCACACGATTTGCTATTATGAGATTTCTTAATCTTTGGCAAGCGAAAAACAGGAGAAGGGTTTCTTCACACTGCCTGATTAAATTAAATACAAATATTGTTGAGCTCGTAAAATACAGGGACTACTTAAATAAAATTTAACGCACAGAGTTAAAGTATAAAAACAAGCAAGGAAAACAAGACGGAGCCTTGCTGAATATGCCAATTTAGCCCGATAGTTCCTATATGATATACATTATTAGTCCGCTTCTACCTTTCCTAAGATCCCCGCAAGACATTCAAATTTAACCAACACGCACGGCCGTGACTGTTCTCCCTGTCATCTCTATAATAATGACCATTTTGGCCGCTTTGTTGGGCAATGGCCAGCGTGAAGCATAACTCACAATGCGCACAAATGCATGGCCAGGATCGGACCAGAGACCATTATTAATGAGCTCAGCAATCGAAAATGCGTGTACACCCTTTTTCACGGCCCGGAAGTCCTCGATGGCGAGGACGATGATGAGGCAGGCGATGATGATGGCGACTTGGTAACAATATGCAGCACTCTAATGAGCAGCCGCTTGAGCAGAAGGAAACCGCGTATCTGCGGGGCGGCGGAGGCATTCCACCACTTGCGGCGGCAAGGACTTAAACTGGCATTGGAACGCTTGTAAAGTTGCCGAGTAATTAATTTGTTCAATGGCATGCTGAAGGTGTAAGCGAAACCATTTAAAGTTGACGACGCCAACGTCGCCAGACACTTGGGAATTCAAAAGCAACTACAAAGTGGCAAAGTCCTCGAGGGTCTTGCACGGGCAGGGGCATAGGCACTATGTATATAGTATGCCGGCGGGATCTGATGAAACTTGCGTGTATGCCCGACGGAGTGTGTATCCGGCTATGTACCGCCCGAGGTGGGTGAGGAGACTTTATGTGAAATATTAGGTGAGTTTTGGGGAATTTATAAAGAAACTTCAGAATAGAGCGATTAAAATAAAATACTAATAGTATTATAAACACTTCTCGAACAGAGACAGCCCGCAAGTAATCTGTCTTAGACTAAAAGAAGTCTTCCTTTATCATCATATACAGCCCTTTTCCAGACATAACTTTTAAATGAGAAACAAACGCTCCTTTTACATGTGAATAATATTTGAAATACTTTTCAATCCACCCTTGCAATATCTAGTGCTCATTCTCCCATCCGTATGCGTGTGAAATCGGAAGTGGATGCCAACCGCCCCCGCCCATAGCATCCCCATCGCAACTCCTGAGTGTGCCCAAGTCCTGGAGTGGAACATCTTCGAGCCGTAGTCTCCGGGTTCGGGCTGGGTTCCTTCGCTGGGCGACAGGTGCTTCCGCATTTGAATGTCAACGGAAACCGCAACGGTACAACTTAGATAAACGTTTGCTCTTTAAATATGTACGCAGTGGCGCCCGGAAAGGGGGGCATGCCGGAGCCGGGTAGAAACTGTCCTCGTGTTTGAGCAACAGAAACTTATGTGTATGGCAAGCGCTACATGCGAAGTGGTTGCGGTACCCAAAATGGGCGGGAGTGCAGGTGGCGATGCGAGTACGAGCTAGGACAGGTGTATGCTTGGATAGATCTTGGCTTAGCTTATTGCTTACTCTCCAGATATAGGTACTTTACCGTGTTCCGTACACGACTGTGCGTGTGTGGGGGGAGTGTCAAGGTGTTTGCCTTTGCAGGAGCACTGTGAAATTGATTATGGGGAAATTGAGATGGATAAGCAAAGACGGTGTCAAAGGCATTGGGGAAGGATAACATAAGGTAGCTCTGAGGGGCAAGGATACAACCACAGCATCATAGAGTATTAATGAACTCAAATTCTGTATACTGACTCGATTAATTATAATTTCAGATTAATTGTAAATATGCAGATATGAGTTCTGAGATTACTCTTTGTTAATTCATAGAAAAGAACTGTATCTGATAGGGTTTTAAAAGGGTTCTAGTAACGCTAAGAATTTCTGGAGCACACTGATATGAAAAGAAAACGCTGGCCACAGAAATTTTAACAAAATTTTAATAATCTTTATCCCAGCTCTTTTTTAAATTAATTTCAATAAAGTTTTTATTCTAAACAAGTATAAAAATGGAACTATAAATATCATAGTTTTGGTTGGACATTCAGAATATGCCTGGCTTATTGGCAACTTATTGTGAATATTTAATTCAGCTTTCTCTGACAAGTTGATCCATCACAGACAGCATTACATGCCCGCAGCAATGTACACAAAATTATTTACAAAACTTTGGTATCTGTTGATTGAATTATGCTCAGCGGCTAAATGGGATTCCCCTGCATCGAAAGCCCACTCTCACTCTGTTGCTGTGGCTTCTGACATGCACCATTGACAGTTTCAAAAAATTGAATTAAGTCTAAAATCAATTTTCATTCAATTTAGGCAAATACCAAACAAATTAAATCACGCCCGAATAAATCGCCAAGCACCTGAGTGACTGGCACAAAAAAAAACCTCTCCATGCTAAACTGCTAAAAATAAAATCAATTAACAATAAATGCAAGCAATTAAATTCAATGCTGGACGGGAGGCAAAGAAATGTTCGCCACAGATAAAAACAGGCCACTTAATTAAGCCCGAAAAAGGGTGTCAGGGGACGGGACTGAGAGAGAGTGAGTGCTTTCGGCCTACTTCTACACTGGCCGGCATGTTTAAGTGCGAAACAATGTAATTTCATGGTAATCAGTCCGGGGACCTGGCCGGCATCTAATGCCAGTCGGCAAAACACAACAACTACACAAATTTCCGGCTGTGTGCACAAAGCCAGTGGGAACCGATAGGAAAAGATGGAAAAAGGGGCCAAAAACCGAAGCTGAGCACTTGGGGCCAGAAAAATGTCAGTTTGCAATTTTCTATGCCATTTAAAATAAATGAAAATTTTCTCTTTTCATCCCTTTCTGGCTTTTTTGGGTGTGTGTGGCATACTTTGGGCCAGCGCGTGTTAACGTAAATAAATTACACACACGTGCACTCAGAAAAACAATCAATAAAATGAACTAAACTAATCAGATCTCTAACAAAAATTAGACGGTACCAAATAGTAGATATAAATTAGTCTCTAGAACTTGGTAACCCAAAAACTCAGCTTAGAAAATGCTGCGTACGATTAAAGGCCATAAGGTGATTCTAAAATGTTAAAAAAAAACTTGATCTGATATCGTTTCACTTTTATAAATATATCTTCTAGATAGATATATACTTAAACATATAGATAGATTGATAGATAAGATATCCCTAAAGATAACTCCCACTAGCAACATAAACATAAAATTACCTCTTTATGTCCAAAGTCTTGTGTTAAGTAAACTATATTTTAAGTCATCTCTTTAGCTTTATAATTGAGTAAAAGAAATAATAGTTTATATATCTATAAGTTGTTGTCTTTAATATATAATGTTTTTAATTAAAATTCACTAAATTCAAAACCTAAAATATATACTTTTATACTTCTGTCACACCCTTTAAATCGAACTGAGATCCTCAGTGATTTCTATTGCCCCCCTATAGGTCCGTTCTCCTCCATCTTGGGCCCATTTTTTCGAGTGTGGAAAGAGTAAGCGCGGCGGACACAGATACGCAATCAAGTGGTCAGCGGCATGCAGCTTATAAATCAGCGCCAGCCGCTTGGGCGCAACATCAGCAAACATTTGGAGGATAGATGACCCCGGCATCGCGACCCGCATTGCGATGGACAGCTGAACGAATGACCGAGTGAGTGGATGGCCGAATGACTGAATGAATAGATTGAGCGGGCCAGCTCCGGATAGATTGCTTGTATAAATGTTCAGCTATTTAGTTTCGGTTTGCTGTGGTTTGACTTTGCTTGTTTTTTCCCCCCATCACCGTCACCGTTCGTTCCACTTCCCCCCGCCTGTGCTACCGAATTTTTTGTGTTGCCATTGTGGGGCGAAGTTGATATTGCGCTTTTGTGTTTTAATGTTGTTTCTGGGACAATTGTCGGTCCGGCGAGAGCCGTGCGTCCGAGTTGGTTAGCTGAATCATTTTGTTTGACAAATTGCAGAGCAATTAAGAATTAACTACCATCTGGTTAGGCCATGCCCGGGGACATAAGCCGCTTTAAGAGAGCTCCTGGATCCAAGGGACGAGTGCAGATAAGCCAGATGAAATGTTTTGGGAAGTCTGGCATGGTGTGCCGGGGTTTTTGATTTTTTTAGTACCAACTGAAACATTAAATTCTAGACAAAACTATATATTTATAAATATACATTTGTTAGTACAACAGTCTTAAATAAAACCTCGCTTTTAATGTGATCAGATATCCCAACAAATAGCTTGAATTTAAAATAATTAAAAGGAAAAGTAGGGACCTATAACTATAAATGATTATTTACCATTAAAGAAATATAGAATATAGTTTATAATACGAGCAACTTTATGCATACCTTTATACATAATAGATAGAATCTATAATTCAAGGAGGAAATCTATGATCTATGATCTATGATCAGCTAGCTTTCTCTTTTTATTATTATCACGATGTCAGTTATATATTATTATTATCATATTATTATACTTTCAACATGGTAATATTTTATAAATACTTACACTGTATTGATGTATAGAATAAATAAATAAAATTCTTAAAAGGAATGCTGAAAGTCTACGTGGAAACTGACTTCTATCTGAATTCCTTTCCAAGCACCGACTTCTGTATCCGGAACCTTAACTGCCTGCTGACTGGCTGCATAGTTAACATTGCCCCATGACTTTGTGGCACTGACAGCAATTGACTGTCTAAGTATCTCCCACTGGATGCAGCCCTGCCCCTTCACCTCAGCCTCTTTATATTTCGCTTTGTAGGGGACGCGAATGCCAAAGAAGGATGCCAGGCCTGTGTGTACTTATGGTACACACTTACTTACAGCCAAAAGTATAACTGGACCGGCAACAATGCCACAAGATTGCTGTGTGGCCAACGAGGCGAGTTGCCAGGATCATCTGCATACGAGTCTACGTTTATATATATGTGTCTGTGTGTGTGTCTTGCATGGCACAAAGGAGTCGCTGTCCCAAAGCAAACCGCACTCATGCGGTGTGGTTATAGCTTTAAGCTCTTCCTCAGCCACCCGTCGCCCGTTCTTGAGAAATATTGCTATGCAAATATTTGTATTGCATACTTTGGGGCACGCGACCGAACTTGTCGCGCGGGGGGATCCCCCCACCGGCGGGAAATTCACAGCTTACGGGAATAAAAAACGTGAAAAACAACAACTGAGAACCAGAAGAGATAACATAAGCTCACCCTGCCTGTCTACAAAAGCCGGAACCCAGTCGCCATCTGAATCCAGTTAGCATCGCCATGTCTCAGGCCCCGAAGCTGTCAGTCTTTCTGCTCCTCGTCGTAGCCGTCTGGGCCTATGATGTCCCCCAGGCCTCCGTCAAGGTCAATTCGCCGCAGGGATTCGAGGTCTCCATTCCCAACGAGCCAGGCCTCTCGCTGTTCGCCTTCCACGGCAAGGTCAACGAGGAAATGGACGATCTGACCGATCAGACCTGGGCGGCGGACATTGTGAGTCCACGGAACGGTCGCTGGACGTACCGCAACCGTCAGCACCGATTGCAGCCAGGCGATGTGCTCTACTACTGGACAACGGCACGGTACCATGGGATCGACTACCACAACTATAACCAGCGATATGTTGTTGGCGGCGGGGATTCCCAGAGATTCGATGTCCACGGCTCCAATGGCGGTCACCTGCCTATTGTCGCCACTGGCCACAACACGATCAATATACACGTCCATTAAATTAAGTGTAAATAAAGCTTTTTTATGTCATAATTAGTTTAGTTTTATTAATTGATGGAAATAGCTTAGGACAGGCTTTGAAGGGGCTACACATAATACCAGACTTTAACTCTTAATGTCTGCACAAAATTAAATGCGATTCACTAATCAAAATTAGCAAATAAAATAACGAATAAATACCACTAATAACCCTTCTAACCTCTATCAGTCTTATTGACAGAATCGATGGAAAACAGCTTCCCTATTGAAACAAAATAAATTTCAATGCAACAGCATTGTTCTATTTTTTTCTGTCTGCCCCCCAAGGGCTATAAATCAAGGAGGCACTTTGTCACAGATATGCAGGTAAGTATCCGGATCGTATAAATCATGCCGAAAAGTTCCCATACTCCGCTCATCAGGATCTAAACATGCAACACCCAAAAATGCCAGCCATATATACCAAAGAGGGGAAATAAAAAAAAATGCACCACAGTATCTACAAAAAGGTATCGTCCTACACACTCACGTCCATAAAGAACTGCATAAAAGGTTACTCTTGGACCATTTAACTTTCCCTCGAGGCCAACAAAAAGCAGATAAAACTTTTTGCCATCTTAGTTTCAGTTCAATTTGCCCTTGCCACACTCCTCCACTGGTTGTTTAGAAGTTTTTTCCGTTCTGAACGTGTTGAAAGGTTTTCCCTGGTAACCAAAAGATGCAAGCGATTTAATCGACTTGAAATTGCCCTGATTAGAGTTTGAAATAATATATTTGGGTTGGGATTGGCTTTAAAGCAGCGCATTAAAGAGAATGAGGTAGTTTATTTGAAGAGAGATTTAATATTATAGTTGATTAAGTGAACTATATGATATTCAATAACGAGTTAACAAGTTGATATAAATAAATATATAACAGCTTTGACATATATCTTTCGCTTAGGGAACCAGTTTTTATTATAACAATAAAATATTCAAAAATAAAATTCAAATGATGCACGTTTTTAGATTGTGTTCTATTGCAACGTTGCGAGGCATAAATTAGACAGAATCTTAGTAGGTTAGTAGTAAATTTTCTTTACAACACAGCTATTCTAACTAAGCTATTTAAAATGAATTTCTTTTTAGGCAAATACTAACCTCGATCCGCTCCTGGGGCCTACTGTTTTGTGTTACTTTGCCGTGCGCTTGACCTGGCTCGCTGACCGCTTTCAGCCGGGAAAGTTGAGCCTGAACAGAGGCCGGGAAATAAGAAAATTATATAAATGTAGCGGGAACTGGGCGTAATTGCTGATATACGAAATCATAAATACATTATTATATGCCTGGTCAGCCCATTTGTCAGCACTCTTTTGGAGCGCGTTAAGGAACGGTGGAGGTGACTGCACTTTATCGCACACTCTTATGGCACTCGGACATTGCATATACATATATAGAAATATATATATGTATATATATACATATGTGAGTCCTGTATCTGCGGCATAGAGGCAGCGGACTAAGTGACGCTGTCAGCAACATTTGCGAGCTGTGCTTACGACTCTCATTTTCCCATTTGGCCGCGCGCAAACTGCCAGCCAGCGGCGAGATTGTGGCAGTTGCACTTGCACTTCCACGCCCACTGCTCCACCTCGGCATCACCTGCTCTCCACCACAGGCACATGCTTCATTTCCCGCCCCCATATATACATATATACACACGTTGGACCCCGTTTTTCACCTGGCAGGCGCTAAAATGACTTGTGACGACAGCTTAATGCGGCAAGTAGGGGAAAATATATATATTTTTAAGTCCACACTTTTATATAAGCCTCAAGTGGAGAGCACTTAATGTTGTACTTAAGCTTCTTGCTTGTCGCAGTCATAATTTTTTTTTAAATTAATGCCTTAACTCGACATATAAATGGGGGCTCTTAGCAAACTAAATTGATTCTTAAAACATGTAACTACTTATTTTATTTATTTATTATTTATAAATAATATTATTTTATGGGCTCTCACTGGGGACATCATTTCCCACAAGTCTTAAGATTTAAAAGGTCCTCCATTGCCTGTTTCAGCTATCAATCCGTCTTTTTCGTGGTCACTGCCAAATGGACCGCCACTAATTCCTCCAGAAATAAGTCCTCCTTGATGATTACCGGGGAGAAATGGACCTCCAGTATTACTGCCACTGATCAGATTGCCAAGATGATCACTTCCACGTTGGGCAAAAGGTCCGCCTTTACCGGTTTCTGCTATTAAGCCGTCCTTGCCGTGGTAACTTCCAAAAGGACCGCCACTAGCTCCTCCAGAGATTAATCCACCTTGCTGATTTTCTTTGGCAAATGGACCTGCACTATTTCCTCTTGACATAAGTCCTCCTTGATGATTACCAGGGGAAAATTGACCTCCAGTATTACTGCCACTGAAGAGACCACTTCCACCTTGGGCAAAGGGTCCTCCTTTATCTGTTCCTGCTATTAAGCCGTCCTTGCCATGGTAACTTCCAAAAGGACCGCCACTAGCTCCTCCAGAGATTAATCCACCTTGCTGATTTTCTTTGGCAAATGGGCCTCCACTATTTCCTCCAGAAATTAGTCCTCCCTGATAATTTCCACTCATAAATGGGCCTCCAGTGTTACTACCACTGATCAGACCACTTCCACTTGGAATAAAGGATCCTTTTCTGCCGATAAAGCCTTGTTCTCCATGATAACTTCCAAATGGACCGCCAGAAGCTCCTCCAGAGATTAAGCCTCCATGCTGATTTCTATATGGACTTCCACCTAGGGCAAAGGGTCCGCCACTGTTAACACCACTTATCAAGCCACCATTGGAGGCTCCACCAAGCCCGTAGTCTCGGTAAACAAGTTGTGCCGAACTTGAACCAAGTATTAGCAACATCACAGCAAATAGCGAACTCATTGTAAACTCCGCCAATAGATGACTGATCTTGCTAAGCGTTTCGCCTCTGGTTTTTACTGAGCTCAGTCAGCCGAAATAGAAGAAAAACAAACAAAACTAAAATAACGAATAAATTAGTTAATCAGATAAGCAATCAATCATAAATAAGGTGACGTCGATCCATCGGAGAGCTTATCAGCATACTCTGAAGCTTTCGTGATCGGGCATTAAGTTAGTGTCTATTATCTTCTCAGCTTATACAATCTATTTCAGCTCTTTTTTTACCAACCTAAAGCTTAATTTACATATTATATTTTAAATCTTTTAGCAGTGCAAACATTAGTGTTTTCTTTAATTTAGAAATGACATTTGAAATGTTAGATAAATAGGATATACTCGTGTTTATTGAAAATTCATATAATATGAAAAATATAAACTCTTTCAACCTCTTTAGAATTCCTAATAACTCAAGTTGAGTCTTTTGATATTTCCTTTGAAATTCAATGAGGTTTTCTATTTATTCCCGTTGTAGTTCGGGAAATCCATCTTATGATGTTACATTTTCTAGCCTAATTTTAGACACATTTTTCAGAGTTTTAAAACACCTAGTGATCTCTGTAGCAACCTCGTATAACTCCTCCCACATGAACGGCAGCTCTCATTGAAATAGACCAAACATTTTTAAAATACTTAACCTTTTTCACATGTCTAATTTCGTGTGAAGTCTCCGGTAGCCCCTGCACATGCGTGAGACTATGTCCCATCCATCGACCCCCATAAATTGCAGTCAGAAAAAACTTAAAGACACCGAACGCCGAAGGAAAATGTTACTTTCGCCCATGAATATAAATACGTGTCCGGGCTGAAACTATTTCAAGAAAATGCGGGCATCCTCTAATGGGTAAAATATGAAGCCGCCACCCAACACAGAAAGGACGAAGAACCCGCGGGCCGTGGGTTGCGAGACGCGAGTAAAAAAGAGCCGACAGAGTGGCAAATTAATTATAAAAGATTCCGCTGCCACCAAGTTAAATATTTTTGCTCAACTTCGGTTCAAACTGTGGGCGGGACACGGGGCGTGGGCGTGGAAAATAAGTTGCCAGTAACTTGACGCACATTTGTCAGGTTTTTCCCGTGAAAAGAAAGGGGTTACTGGGTGGAGGAAAGGTGCGAGTCTACAGGTGTCTTTTCACCGTAGAGGAGAGAGTGGAATTTCGCGGATGTCGGCGGTGTGTATGTATGTGTGGGTGGGGCTCTGATATATGGCTCTTTGAAATTAGTCCAAGTGCAAAATGTCCTGAACGGAATAAAAAATTGAGCAAAATGGAGAATAATTGCATAACTTTGTCAGACGGTTGTCGATGAGGCATCCCCCTGGAAAGGTATTATAAACAACTTAAATTGTAATGGAAAATCACGGCCTTAACGGCATGTATTCCTATAACTTCTGATATATCATATATAATATGTCAGATTTATATAGTAGAACAAGATACAAATTGTCTGACACAATCTCTTAGCTACATTTTCTATTATTCCACAAACAATACCCACATTTAGCCATAAAGCCTTTGTCTATAATGAAAATCGACTGAATCTCCGTTAAGGAACTAACACTCATCAGCGCCCCATCAAATTAGATGCTAATTTATTAGTTATTGGCTTAAAGTGAATGAATAAACTGTGTCCTAAAGCCCTATATCACTAAACAACAACATTAGGCGGCTTGTAAATAAATTTGTAATGCAATTTGGGGCCTAAACATTTGAAAACACTTTGGTTCTGGCCCCGTATCATAACATATGTGCGTAATATGTACATATATCTATACTCCTCGGCTGTGTACTCAATTAGCATTAATGAATCCTCATCCTCTTGCGGGTAATGCCCATAAAGCTTGCCCTAATAATTGAATTAATGTCGCTCCGCTGACGCTCGGTTCGCCCCGAGTCGTTGTTTACTTATTAGGCTAATTGTGTTCATTAAGACCACCTGCCTTTGTGCAAGTACTTTAAAACTCGAGATTGTTGCCATCTTCGATTGATCAAATGCACTTTCCGTGTACTGTGCTCCCCGCTCCCAGCACCCAGCTCTACCTTGCTGCCTGCCACCACTGCCACTCGCATCGGCGCTACTCTAACAATGGGCCACGTCGCAAGTCATCTGCAGGAGCCCGACATCGTCGTCTGCATTTCAAAATCACACACAAAACATTTGCCAAATGCGAAAATGCAGTCAAAGTCGTGCAATATGCAGTGCCACCTAGCTGGCCGCCCACTGGATCACCACTAGTGCAGCCCCTAAAGACTTTACACTGGAAAAATGGGGTTCCGGTCTCAGAGATTGTTTTTAATCAGTAATCTCGTGTCGATGTGAAGAGAAGCTGATTGCCGGAATTTGAATTACAACATTAGATACCCTATAGTTTCAAAAATGTAAAAAGACTAGCTTATAGTTGAATTAATCTTTTATAATATTATTTCTTAATTATAATTGAGTAAAGGATTTTTATACAATTATTTTGTTTCTGTTTTGCTTTTTATATTTTGCATTTAAAGTTTACCAGTTAGGTTAGTTAGTTAAAATCAACTGAGAACGGATAGACTCTCTTTCACTTCCTGTGCGAGGTATCTTTTTCGTATTCCGTATTTTCCTTTCTGTTTACCCCTTTCCTTATCTGTATCTAGATCATTTCCTCTTTCTATACCACAATTTCTGTTCAATTTCTCTTTCTGTGGCTTTGTTAACCTCTCTCTCTCTCGCTTTATTATTTATTTACCTCACTCTCTCTTACGCTCTCTCTGATCTTTTCAACACCATCAAAGATTATCAATCAGTGATTTCAATTTGATCGAGTCGCAGTGGCTTTTCTTTTACTAAATTGCTATACGTTGTGTCAGTCAGTCAGGGGTTTCGTTCTTCTTTATCAGGGCTGCCACAGAAATTGCTGTGAATCTAAAATGTTTCATTAAATCGATAGATATGCAAGAAAACCTTACACCTTTCAATTAATTGATTATGTTACGACTTCAGTGCAAAGGGTGTCATGCCCCATTGTATATCCCAGTGTAGGGGATCATCGTTGAACATTCTTTTTTTGTTCTTGTGCAGTCAGCCATTGATAGAGACATTGGGGACGAGGGGATAAGGGACACCATAGAGAGGGAACAGGACGGAGAGGTGGGGACACAGCCAGGGAACAAATACCTCTACTGCTATTTTCTAGCTTTGCTCTGTGGCAATGATTGTTGTTGCTGGCACTGCTAACTCTGTGCAACTGTTGTTATATTTAGCATCGCAGACGCAATTTATATAAAGTTTAATTGATTGGAAAATCAAATCGATTCGATTCGCACTGCAGCAGCAGCAGTGGCGGCACCAACAACAGACACACGCATTTGCCTTTGACCAGGCGCAGATTGCAGGGGAATTCCCCTAGCACGAATCAGAAACCCACATCCCAGCCGTATTTCAGACCCAATGTCGTTTATCTTGACGCTGTTTGGATACATTTCTGATCTCGGTTTGCAGTTGGGCCAATGTCGGGCACACATAAACACACACATTAAAGATTGAAGGATGGGAGCAATAAAAGACAAAGAAACCCATTGTGGTCAAATTAAGCTTCTTAACCTGTCCTCAACAGCCCGAATTCAATTACATCCTTAACGCGCCAGAAAAATGCGATAAATAATTCAACAAGTAAGTCGATTTAAAGTTACAACTCCCCCTTATAGTCGGGGTGAAACAGAATCGTTAAGTGGAAAAACTTTACACGAGGCGGACAAAGGAAACACGAATAAACTAAATATGAAAAACAAAATGCAAATCGATTTAAAACAAGAGGAATAATGAAAGAATTCTTTGTCAAGAAGGAGCTTGAATACCCTGAGAATTATAAATATCCATACTTTTGAATACCATAGGATATCTCGCATTAACTTTAACTTTTAGCTTAATTCATGTATTTCTAAATGCTATCCATTTTTATTCACAAACTTATGTATTTAATTAAAATTTCTTTTTCATGTTAAGTTTATAATATTGTATAATGTTAGTATGTAAGACTAAGCTAAAGTAGAACGAAAATGAACTTAAATATCATGCTAAGATCGTAAATATTATGGAATTCCTTTAGAAAACAGTTGAAATACTTGTTATAATGTTTCAATAATTAATAAGTAAATGTCAAACATTTTGGCTTGCTCTCAATTGCATAACTAACAAGTGAACATAATATTATTAAGTATCTAACAGTTAATTAGCGCGTAATTTCAAGTCAATATCCGAAGGGTTTGAGGTAAAAGAATTTAATGGAACTGCAATAATTTGCACTCCGTGCTAATTAACTCTTCCACCGTAATAGTGCCACTTCCCCGCTTTGCCGTTTTATTTTCCACTTAACAATTGCTTTATTTCACCAGATAAACTCCACCCTCCCTGCCTAATCCACAGCCACTCAAACGTGGCAGCAAATACGAAGCACTTGTCATTAACAAACAGCGCAATACCTGTTTAATTTTTATTGTGAAACTTGACTCTGAGAGAGCTTTACTTTCCACGTTGCACGCTGCAGGTTAGAGCTAGCCAGCCACGCCCACTGCCCATAGTCAATGTCACTGGCCGGGCTGCGAGGTGGGAGTGAACTGTTGGGACGATATGTTTAATAGCAGCTACAATGGAAAAACTTTTACGTATAGCAAAGCAATTCAATTGAAAATAATTAGAAACGTAGCCACATGGCGAAACTTCTTAATTGCCCGACTATTGTGCGTCTACACTGAGCAAGGGGAATCACTAGAAAGTACTAGCAAATCTCTTGGACTCTGGTTCTGATTATAGCATTAGCATAGATTTTTTTCCGACTGTACATGACAATGGGTGGGGCGAATGGGTGACTGTGAATTGAAAGAGTGCAAAAGACAGCAAATTGCATTATGCATAAGCCGCTTGAGCTTGAGCCATTATCGAACCCCTCCACGTACCCAAAACATCGGGAGAGGGAGCGTGTCTCGGGCAATCCAAGAGATACGAATCCATTGGAGAGACGGCGAGAGCGGCTTGGCGATAGGAATCGTATATAATAAGTGCGTCTATATAAAGCTGCCTCATTTGATTTAAAACTCCTCGCCTTGACCATGCACCTCAGTCGGCATATCGCGGTGCTGTTTCTCTGGCTCTGCTTCGCCCTCCTCGGCGGTGAGTGACGTCCCCATGTCTATTTATATACTGTAGCTTTCAAGTTTTTAATGTTGAATTAATTTATTCCCAAAAGGGCACGGCAAGCCGTGGCGTTGGGGCCCCGGCTCGAATAGCGGACCCATTGGGGGTCCCGCCTGGAACGGAGGGAGTGACGAGACCACCGACAACATAATACTTCATTCTAATGGCGGCCGAGGCGGCAACGGCGGCAAGTGGCGTTACTAACTTATTCCCCCAGTGGAAAGGCGTGACCAACGAACCGGACCAGATGAATTTTCCAGAAACTCTATCTATAACTCTATAATTACTTTGTTTTCTATTCAAATCTTCTAAGAACTGACTCGACACATACGATTGTACTCAACTCATTGCCATACTCTAACAAAATATGCATATTTTATATCGCTATAGATATGACTTAAAAAAATACTGTTAATAAATATAAATATAATCATATATTGAATGAAAAACAGTTCTTCTTTACTATTGTCTGTTTACCTTTTACATATTTGGGCCTAGGGCATTAAAAGAAATCTTAGAAATATTAAATTTCTAATCCATTCGTAACCCTTGCTGAAAAGCAGAAGGGTTTCAGGCTGATTTAAGATAATATTGAATTATTTTGAAAATGTATTGATTATTATTAGGTTTACATTATGCCGATCAGATAAATAATAAATATTAACAATACATTTAGATTGATACATAGTAAATTACGCGACAACTTTAAACTTAATTGGGTTCATCTTCTAAGATTTCTCTCTCTGTCACGATATGATCATGGTAAACTAGCGGTGAAAAGATATAACATCTTAGTATTTCAAGATGTTCTAAATACAAATACATACAGTCAGAATGTCCAGAATCAGACCACTATGTCTTTAAGCTGTCCTAGGAGCAACAGGTTTAAGCTACTATAGCTTATGCGAACTAATAAGTCGCGTATTGCCATTAAAAATGGACGGATTTTGTTCTGAATTTTGGATTGGGAGTGCCTTTTAAAGAGATACAGACAAAAAGGCATTGCTTTTGTTTGATGGCAACCTTTATGGTTAATTAAGTGGATTTACAGAAATGCCAAATTAATAAGAGTCATGGTATGCACAATATATGTAAACTGTATAATTGATGACCTTACTGCAATTCAGAATCTGGCAACAATAAAAACCACTCTTAAAGTCATTAGCCAGACAGGATCACCAAGCGAATCCCGAAAAAAACAGTCATCCGCATCGGCATGTGTGCTTTGTTTATGTGCGGACTTTGTTTGCAATTCAAAGAATGCTTTTTTTAGGTTCGAGAAACTCTCAAATGGTTTCGATTTGGTAAAATTACTCACCGCGATCGGCAGGTATCTCGTCCTTTCCAAGGCTTAGCCTAGTATCTAGGCAGAGATTTATAACACGATTGGCAAACGCGTCACAGCTTCATTGATAAGGCTAAATACCCGTTTTGTGTTGGTGATGATCTGGGAATTTCTCAGCTTCGCCATATGCGACGTAAAACAAAGTCGGCACGTGCTATAGTATATGAATATTTTGCAGTACAGTGTGAAAACATTGCAGCCAGGCCATCTGTCCGGTTTGTGGCTAACATGCATGGCACTGGGTACTAACTTAAAAGCGTTCTCGCTTTGACACGGTCTACACTCTCTCGATCGGCCAAAATCAACGAAAATCGGGGAGTCGCTGGGAGAACGGGTGACTCAATCAGTCCCCTATTCGCTCAACCGCAAGTAAACAAATCCAACTTGTCGCTGGCAATTCCCCAACGGTTGCACCGCTGACCTCCTCCCCTGCCTTATCGGGCCGTGTGGGAGAGTATCGCTGCTGAGTACCGAGCTTGTCGAATATATAGAACGTCGTGATGATCCGATCTTAGCTGCACTCATATAAATAGCTGACACTTGGCTTGGCCCTCCTATAGTCAATGCAAAATGGGCTCGAGAACTGGAACGTGGATCTTACTTGGCCTGGTGGCCGGCGTCGCCTCTCTGGCTAGCGGTAAATATATATTATCAGCTAGGTTTTTTCTTCAAGTGTTGATTTTCTTAGCATAACCAAATAAATTTTGAAGTGTATGAAACAAATATGATGCTATAATAGCCATAACATTTAAATTTTACAAAGTGTGCCAGCAAAATCGCTAAGACAGGTGTAACTCTCTTCTTAGATGTTGATATTGAACACTGAAAACTACGCCAATCCAATTATAAGTTTACTAAAAACTGTTTAGTAAGAAATAATGGCATAATTATAATTATTTTTCAGCTGCAAATATCCAACAAAGCGATGATCAGGCGATTTTCCAGAACAATGGCCAAACTTTTCTGTCCAACGGAGCTGGGCAAATTATCACCGGACCCAATGGCAAAACAATCCTGATTGGATCCGATGGCCGTCAGATTGTCACTAATGTCGATTCCATTGAAGACGACTCCCAGTTCGATGATGGTTCCAGCGGTGGCAACAACAATGTTATCATCAATGGACAGCGCTCCAACATTGTTCAGACCGGTGGAAAAAGCTATATCTACGGCGATGGTAGCAGTGGAAGTTATATCAACAGCAATGGACGCAGTTTGCGGATCATAAATGGAGCTATTGAGCTAAATGAAAATGGTCAGGTATACACCTTCCAGCCCAAGGCACCGGGCGTAAGTCAAAAGGAAACTGTGAACATCAACGGCCAACCGGCACAGGTGGAGTACTCCAATGGCGACATAGTCATCGAGTTGGCCGATCACACCGTGGTCGCCAAATTGGGCAATCGCACCTTTATTGGTGATCGCTCCTCCTTCGATAATCGCGACAAGCTGGCGGCTGAGGCCAAGAACTATGCCGATCGAGTCCAGCAGGAGGTAACAAACAATCTAAAGAAGACTATGGATGACCTACAAGCCGAGCTGGAGCGCTCTTTGGGCAACATCTTTGCCTCAGGTTGAAATGTAACAATTTGTACGAGAGTCGCTCGAAATAAAGCGAAATTTACAGCATATACCCCGTGTCGATGTTTCTTTTTTGCAATATTGAATCAACAGCTAATAACAGCTTCAATTACATCTCTTTCAATCACATATGCATGTATTCTTTTTGTTTTGTAGCTAACTCGCTAAATGGAGACATATTTTTGTAAGCAACTGTGTCCCTATACTTTATCTTCAGGAAAATGCCGAATTTGCTGCAAAATGTACAAGTTAAGAATGTCGGCCTGATAAGAATAGGGCATTAAACGCCCTGAGATGCCATTGTTGTCACTGGTAAATGCTAATTTCACAGCAAGCTCGTGCGGATTTCTCGACAATAATCTCTTGATTCGCACAACCCGCGGCCACAAGTGTGTGTGCGCCAATTACAGGGAATTGCCGCACAGCTTAAGTTATGTGATTGATTAGCGGGAAATTTGCCGGGCCGTCTTGGGACGCTGTTAATTCTAACGCTTAGTTAGGCAGCCCAGACCAGACAGTTTTGGGACGTGGGCGGATTGGAATACATTTGCTAGGTGTGGCGTCATATCTGTGGCTCTCAGTTCTCAGTATTTTAGCCAATTGACCCAGCCTTACGGGGTGTCAGAACTTTTATGTATAATATTTACAAGCTAATTTTATTTATTTTCAACTTAATGGCATTGATCTTTTATCCCCAGATGCCGACAAATTGCATTGTTTACGATTTGTATTACTTATACTGTATATAGAGGGGCTTGCTTTCAAAATCATCAGAAATGTGATTAAATTCCTTTTTATCTTCGATTTTCCAAAAATCACAGAAGTGTGAATTGAGCATTTTTCTTTTTCCAAGTATCCAATTTCATCGTTCCACTTTCTATCCTAAGGGAAAGTCGCTACTTTGACCCGCCTGACATTTATTGGATTTTTTTCCTTTTGATTAAAGTTGGTACAACTTTTAATCTGTGTTCTAAGGGCTCCCAAATATTTTTGCAATGGCAACTAGTGTCGACTTGAAACCCAATATCGATGGCCAAAGCAAAGAATTTAGCATTTCTCTGAGCGAACAGCAGATGTCCGCGTGGCGTGCCGACTTCTACGATTCACCGCAGAATCGGATGGCTCAGAATATGTGTACAGCCCTGGGTCCCATCCAGGTGGGCCTTAACCATGCGGCGGTGCTGAGCTCCTTGGCATCGGGCGTGAAAAAGTGGCAGACGATAAAAGCACCGGGAAAAGCGACCACCGGCGGTCCCGGATGGATTTGCACAGGCTTGGACATGCTCCGTCTGGGAATGGACCAAAGTATACCGATGCCGGTCGACTTTGAGCTTTCTGCCGGTCATTTGTTGTTCTACCACAAGTTAGAGGAATGCAACTACTTTTTGAGAAAAGTCTGCGAACTACTCGAGAGCAGGGAGCCTCTGGATGGACATTTGTTTCAGCACTTGATGAAGAACGCGGTGTCGGACTACGGAAACTTTCACATGTTCTTGAATTTGGTCAAGAAATACGGCATAATGCCTCGCTCATGTTACCTAACATCCACTCCCACTTGTATTTCCAATGCCAACAAGTTACTGAAGAGCAAGGTGCGTATACTAAATACAGAATATTGCATTTATTTAAGCTGAATTTATGCATTCATTTGGTTGAGGCGAAACAAGCTGAACTCTGCTTTAATAAGGTGGCAACGCCATATTTTCTTATTAACAAACGCTAACTTTGTAGGTCTGACATCTCTTCGAATACAAATGCATGAATTCGTGAGCGTTAAGTTTTTATGTTTACACATTTGAAAAAAACGAACAAAATTATGATCTCTTACTAGTATATGTAAGCATAAGCATTAACAAGTTGACTTCTACACAGCTCCATGAGTACTCCAGCCGGCTCAACGCCCAGTTCACTCTCGATGGTGATGGCCGGAACCTGCCCGATCTTATAACCAATGACATGTTGCCAAGTCTTTACAAGGTGCTGGCCATTTGTATGCGGGAACCGTCTGTGGAGTTTACCTGGACATTCTATGACCAAAAGAAGCGCTACCAGAGCCTCGAGAAGTTAAATTCGGTGCATTTATATGAGGTGTTGATGGAACGTGGGACCATTAATCTGGATTCCTGCGTTTGTCTGGCTCACGATCCTCGACCGACCTCAAGCTACGACACCAACTACAAAGTGTCCCTTCGTTCCAACATGGTTGGGGCAAAGGATCACATCTACAACAACCAACCCATGGACGTAATAATGCAGATTATAGAGAAAGCCCTGGTGGGCGGAAGTAGCGTCTGGCTAGGCTGTGACCTTCGCCACCGGCTCAAGATCATGCCGTCGGTAATAAGTCTGGAAACCTATAAGTTCGATTTGGTCTTTGGCGTTGAGGTGGGCAACACGCTCACGAAGCCGGAGCGACTCACCTACTTGGATTCCCGCCCGGATACGACCTTACTACTCACAGGTCTCGGATTTAATTCTTCGATGCAGGCAATAAAATTCAGCACTATTTCGAATCTCGGCAGGACTACGACAGCAAATAACAAGAGCATGGTTTTAGACGCAGAATGGTTAAGGGAATACGGCTTCCAGATTGTAGTCGACGAGAAATTCGTTCCACAGAACGTTATGGATGCCGTAAAAAATCCAGACTTCAAGACGCTGCCTCCTTGGGATCCCATGGGTGCCTTGTACTCATAACTCGAGTATTGTAAAATAACTAGCATTCAAAGTGCCATTAACAAGTTCTTAAAGAACTCCTCTAACAATGATCCATAAACTAGGCCATCATTGGAATAAAACATCAAAGAAAAAAACGTTTTTTGATTGGAAATTATGGTTGAAAATTTATATTTTGGAAAACGCTATAAACCCGACTTTGCCTTAATTGTAAGAAATAGTAATAAAACTCTTTGACAGTTGTTAAGGTATTCACATCACAAGTACTTAAAGTGGCTCAAGCTGGAGTGTCCTGTGAACTGTGCTGTGCCTTGCCGTCAATCGCTTGTATACAATTATTTAAAAATCCCCCAATGCTGCCTCCTTCGAGGCAGTTCTTGTCATTGTCACCGAGGCGCGACCTTCACTAAGTTTTTTTCGGGAATCGGTCCTACGTGCCCGGCATGCCTAATTAGGCATTAGAGAGTTGCCAGGGAGTCCGGGAGCTGGTGGAGTATCAGCCAGCAAGACGGCAACTGTTTTCGACTTAAGGGATTTGCGCTAAGGAATTTGACTTTGCGAATAATAAAAACAACAGCATTTATCTTCGAATTTAAGTCTAGGCCAGTTTTTATTTTATTAAATTTGCTACGATTACATCTTCAAAATCTGGTAGCTAAGGGCGGTTGACCTTTCACAGTACAACCTATCAAGTAAACTGTCACTGATAATACCTTGTAAATTAATAGCTAATTAAAATAACAGTTGAAACCAGTTGAAAGAGAAATCATATTTATTTAAGTAAATTCTCAACAAATACGTCTTCAGAAATGTGCGCTAATAGTAGCGTCCAGCTCTACCCCCATACGGATAGGGTGATAGTCCGGGATACCCTCCTGGATAGCCACCAGGATATCCTACAGGACTCACAATGATGGGCTGCACCACCACGGGCTTGGGGTACAAGATTTTGCTCAGAAGATGACGAGGCCGGCGAATCGTGTTAGAGCTCTGGTCTGCTGATTGCGATGCATCCTCGGATCCCGCATCTGTCGGACTGGCCAATGCAAGAGCATGCTGGCCACCAGCTGGTAGAGGAGCAACTGCATCGTGGTTATCAGGAAATGCCACCACCATTGCGATGGTGAGGATGCTCAGCAGAAGAACGGCCACGACTTTCATCTTTGGGCGATATGCTACGATGTGTTGTCAATTTCAAACTGATTTCTTGGCAGCACTGACTTGTCCTTATGTAGGCAGCACAGGTAGTCGATTGTAACCTCTTCTACCTGATCCTGCATCAGAATTATAATCCTTAAGCTGCTGCATAGAGTATTAGTCTACCTAAATTTCCAAGAATAATTAGCGGCCTTAAGAGGTTTTTCCGGCTTAAGAATATTTGGGATTTTATGATTTTTGGAATGCTTGACACGAGTTTTATTAGCTTCGATGTGGTTCCCATTTACATGCACAAACGCCCAACTTTATGCTATATATTCAATAATTTTTAGATCAGAACTGCGGTGGTGGTGGCATTCCCTCCGGTGGTGGAGGCATACCATCAGGTGGTGGTGGCATACCATCAGGTGGTGGAGGCATACCATCAGGTGGTGGAGGAAAGCCGGGTGGAGCCTGACGACGTTGCTGCAAGGGAGAGATCAATCAAGTTTTAGCTTAATGATCAGTTATTTTATAGAGAAAGCGAATCTGTACTTACCCTGAATTGTTTGGGCGGTGGCGGTGGCGGTGGCTCATTTCCCAAAAGGCTCTCCTCTAAGGCAGCACGGCGAGCCTGAAGAAAATAATTATCAAGCATTTCAGTGTTGCACAAAATTAAAAATCTGTACAACATACAACTTAAATTAAACCTAATTAATAACCATACATAATTACAAGAAAAACCTTCAAAACTTCCTACTTTAAAGTCAAAGTTCGGACTTAAACGGATTAGGAATCAGCCTACATCCTTACTCGGTATCCTGTGGAGGTGGCTGTAGGCTGGGGGAATGGCATCTTGCCCAGAAGAAGGCATTTAACAAACCGTTCTATTAACACGGCTAAAATGTGAACGCCTCGCCAGTGCGACGCCTCCTCAGAATCGAGCTGCTCGATCTACTCTGGCGCCTTATGGTTTTTTAGGACGAAGAAGTCGTCTTAGGATTCGTTGGCCTTTGGCTTAACCCTTTGCACTCACCCGCTTGAATAGAACCACGAAGTTGGGTTCCTGCAAGGAGGATGAAATTACAGGTTAAGGCCGCTGAAAGGTCACAACAAAACCGCCGGATCTCACCTCCACTCCGTTTGTGGTGCCCCCGCCGCGTCCATCAACTCCGAAGAGGATCAGAACCACAACGTAAATAACCAAACAAATGAACAAAATTAGCTTCATTTCCGAGCTGTCACGTCCTTACGGCTCACTAAAATGCTGAATGCTGGTGGAAATGCCCCGGACAATTCGTTGCCTGCTGAATGCTGTACGCTTCGTTGGTACTGCAACTTCTTTATATACCCGATAATTCCGCCCGGGGGATTGCATTTAATTGGCTTGTTTGGGGGGGCGTTATCCGGAATCTTCTGTACAGTTGTTACCGGACCGATACATGGCCGGCGATAAGCAAAACATGTTAATTGGATATGCAATCATCGTATTTACAGATGCATCTTGCAGATACAACGAAAACACAATGTTACCGCTTCAGTGAGAAATATAAAGTTATACCATGATCGAGAGATGCTACTGCGATAGAGACAGAGTATAACTTACCTTAAATTGGTCAATTTCGGTGTTATTGTATATACATATAGGAAAGCCAATCTCGTTATGACATTTCATTAATAACTATTATTAGTTGTAATTGATAATATGACATACAATTTACACAAGGGGGGTTTGGACAATTTTGTATACACTACACTACATTAACTATTTTGATATAAAAAAAATATGCCAAAAAAGGGGAAAACTCCTAAATGCAGTGATGGTCTACTAGAGTCTGCAAGTTGCGCTGCCCGAGCTCTGCTCACACCGACAGTGTAGGCAATGACAGAACGGTCTTACTCACACAAATTCAAATCTAACGTCTCAATGTATGTGTGTAGGCACCATTGCCTTAATGTTTTAGAATTTAGATGGTTGTAAACCTGACAAATTTAAAATATTATTAATTTTAAACCAACTTTATCCTTAAATTAAATTAGATGTAAGTTAAATATTTAATTTTCAATCATTTTGGAATAATGCTACATATTGTTGCCGGTGTAACAATTAGATTGCATGCAGCGAAGGTGTCGCAGCAAATTCGCTTTACAGGTGCAATCTCCGTGTTTCGTTGCCTTTACCTTTATTTTCACCGTTGCCATTACAACGTTACGCAACAATCTGCTTCCTCTCCTGCATCCCATCCGCCGTCCCGCTTCCGCACCGGCGGAAGACAAATGATTCTGCGTCTCGCGCTATTTTTCATTATTTCCGCTTGTAAACGCCACAATGCGTCCACGTTTGCTAAGCTTTGCATAATTCCGAATTATAACGCGCTTTGATGTCGCCGCGAGTGAAGAGAGCGAAAGGATCTCTCCCTTTTTCACCTCTCTCTTTCACTCTCTCTCTCTCTTGCTGCCGTCAAGTCAAATAGAAGTGCAGGCGACAACTGTCAAAAAGAAGGTGGTGGAGTGGCTGGTGAAAGGGATGGGGGGAAGGGGGATGAGAAAAGAAAGTACAAAAATAAATAAGCGCACTTTTTTCTCATTTCCGTTGCTTACTTTGACGTGTTTAGTTTTTGATGTGCACACACTCGCCCACCCAGGAAGCAGGAGAGAGCGAGATGTAGCGAGTAGCAAGGCAAATGATTAAATTCGCCGCCAACATGGACAACGCTCTTTCTCGCTCCTTCGGGATATCTTTGCTCTCTGCACTCTCCATCTCTGTCTCTATCTCTCTCTCTGTCTCTGTCGCCGGCGCTTCCTCTCTTTGTCTCTGTGGAAACTTTTCTCATTAGAAAACTTTTACTATTTCCGCTACTCAACGCCAAACGCAAACAACAAACGACAAAAATACGAAAAACATAAAAAAGTGCCACGCTCGAGAGACCGAAATGCGTAAATGTGTTGTAAATAAAATGTTTGATGCGCCTAAAGCTCCAAAAATGTACTTTTTCGAGAATTGCAATTGAAATACCGTGGACTTTAGATAATGCAACCGGAAGTGATCTCGAACTAACTCCGGCGACTAAAAGCTTTTTAAACTGTATATTTATATAACTGTAAGGGAAAATCTATCGAATAAAACTGAAATCTGTTGTTTTTAATACTTATTACAATCTCTGATTTTGTATATAGAGAATTATGCTTATAAATTAAACTCAAATCCGATAAATAATCGCATTTAATAGTCTAGATCTCGTATATTGTCTCGAATAAGCTCCAAGCTTTTTGAGTTTAGAAACTAAGCCAGAAAATATTAAATATTAAGCTCAAATACTTTTTTATTTAATTTTAATTGGTATACAACCCACAGAGATTTCTGAGGCACCCTTGCTTAGGTCAACTATGAGAAGTTTCTAGCTTTCCAATCATAACAATCTCGTATATTTCATTTATTAAAGTTATTAAAGTTGTTTAAGATCATAAGTTATAGATCACCTGCCTGAATGGTAAATAAATGTGATTGTTAACAATCGCTACTTATTATTGAACCAGTGTGGCTCGGAAAGTGGAAAACTATTGAGCTTCGGAGAACAGGGAGTAGAGGGAGGCGCCTAAAATTTCACTTTATTCAATTTGCAAGCCATGCTGAAAACGCTGCTTGAAAATCAATAAATCAGTTTGCTCGGCAGCTTACCTCAGTTTCAATTCAATCAGATTTTGTTATTTGATTTTACCTTTGCCTCCGCCTCCTGCTGCCGTCCGTCCTGCTCTTCCTTCTTCCGGTTTCCTGTGCTTGCAGCGCATTTCCTTCAAGTACTTCGCATTTGCTCTAATTTGATTTTGAGCGGCAGCTTCTTGTGCGATTGCCACTGCCAGGCTGTCAACTGTCATCGCGAATTTGAAATGTTCGCCCGCTTTGAGTTGCAAATATTGATTTCGAAGCGAGTTCAACAGCTAAACAGGAAATGAGTGGTTGTTGCCGAATTTCACTAACTATTGGTACTAGCTTAATGTATGTAGTTTCCACTGAAGCTTCCTCTACATAGAGATTAAAATGATTAAATTGTATTCACTTTACTTTTATTTTGAGTCTTTCACAAATGATAACCCAGATTTTAGGCTCTAATTTTGGTTTTAAAAGGCCTGAAAATATAATAAGTAAACTTAGCACGGAGATTTACAAAAAAGGTGTCGAACTGCGACTTTTAGAAACGGAATAAGCTGCGACGACAGAACTATTCTGTGTGCGAAAATGAGTTGTCTCCTTCTTCGTAAAAGATTCCAATACCAGTAAAGGATTAAAATTAGAATAATATATTACGAAAAAACGGCCTTTTCCTTCATTACAACAAGGAGGAATACTGAGAAAAAGAAACCATAAAACCGAACAATTATAATTCATTTTATAATGGCTAAACTATTAAGGACACTTAGAGGGTCCTTTCTATTGGCCCGAAATAAGTATAGTTTGTATAGGAGATTCGATTGAAAAGAAATGGGCCCTCAGGCTCGCTCCATATTCATTGCAGTTCACTATTACCACTTTAATGGCATTAATGGGAATGAAAAATTCAATTACCATCCGGGCCATTAGTAGCCCATAGATTTGAAGCTGCCATTTAATGCGCTATAAGTAGCCAGTGAAATTAATGCCCGACTGCCCCAATTGACAAAGTGCCGGGCCCAGGCCGGAGCCATTGCGCTAATGCAAAACATAAACCAGGCAGTCGGCATCGGGCATCGGGCATCGGGCAGCGGGTAGCCCGGTGAAATGTGTTTTAGTTGTCGATGCATATTCGCTAGATACCCGCCGCCCGGACACCCAGATAGCCAGATACCCTATCCCAAGGGTAATAAGTTCAATAGCGTCATTTCAACTCCGTGGAAGCTGCATCACGTCGCCGGCAAACGAGGGCATCACGAACCGGATAATGATCAACGAACTGTATACGTTTCCGCAATCGTAGTCAAATCGACAAACATGCACACAGAGAGAGAGTGCAGCGGCTGGCTCGACAGCTCCTCCAGAGTTCCTCTAGCTCCTTGCGGCTCCTCAAGCTCCTGCAGATCCCTATTGCTCCCACAGCTCCTTGCCGCTGTCACGGGGTACTACTTACTCCGCATCGGAATGGCGTCGAAGGCCAGGAGGGGGCTTAGAGGGATGTAGCCCAAGCAGCTTATGCCGCTTCGCTGGGCAACGACGCTAGTGCCAACAATCACACTGAGTGAAAAATCGACCTCAAATTGACTAATACAATGGGTGATAAAGCAATAAATCTGGCTGGAAAATATACATCAAGATTATGCAGGGAAATATAGAAAAATTGGCAGGAACTATCATTGGTTTTTCATATATATTGTAAAGATTTTAACAGAACCATCAATACATACTTTTCGGAGAACTCCAAAATGTATTTCCATTTCATTTTCGTTTAATTCGATAAACTATTTATTCACAAATACCTTTATCCTGTAACTTTTATTATAACTTAACCAATATATTGTACATTTTCTAGTTTAAGAGCTGATTGATTTCTGTCAGTGATCGGGTATGAAACGGGGTTCTCCCTGCGCCGGAATATTTTGCATTATTGATAAACTGCTTTCCCGTAGTCGTCATCGTTGTCGCTGTCGAAGCAAGAAATAAAGCAGCGGCAAAGAATATTTATGACACCGCCATGCCCCAGCAAACACTGTGAAAAATATATGCATATGTACGAGAATTCGCATTGGAAGCCAGCGGAGCGGACAGACAGTTCAGCACGCCCCGAAGCCCGGAACGTGTCGGGCATTAAGCGTCGGAACGTGTGTAACAGGCTTCCTTAGAAGCACCTTGCCATGATAATGGATCTCCCAGTGACACATTCTCACGGCTTTCAATGGGTAAAGAATGACCCCAAGCGGATGTTTAGCGATACAAAACGAAAGGTATTCATAAACAACATTTATCAGCATTTAACATTCGTTTTAAGGTTAATAATAATTTTATGTGATTTGTTTTGTACGGGAAATTATAGTAACCTTCGGTCAAGTCTTAACAAGCAAATGGATTTTGTAAACTAGAGATTTTTAACGGATATAATTCATATTATATCCACTAAGATTATGAAAATACTGTAGAAATCTTTTCCTATTTTGTGTAACTGCCTGAAAGTGTGCCATGATTTGAGGATTGGACTCCATTGTGGAAACCTTACAAATTAATCGAATATACCTTAATTTTCTGTCCATAAAAAGGATTTCTTTTAAGCGAAAACGATTGCATTTAAGGAATACAAAAATTGACCTTGGAAATAAGTTTAAAAGTAATAGGAAACAGGACGTTGTCTTACCTACCCTGGATCCCCAAGAAGTATATGAAAAAACGGCATGCCAAGGACGGTTGCGATCTCCCAAGCTGCATTTTCTTTTGACAGTTTCTGGCGTTCTGACGTGCAAATGGAAGACGGCAAAAAAGGCGCCAATGAAGCGTTTAACGGCTGCTCCGCAATGTTCGGGAAGACTGAAAATCGTAAGGGTATTGGGCGCAGAGAAGGCCATGGGCAGGGGAAGGTCCTGTTGGAAAAGCATTTGCCAGACCAATTTAGCGTGGCTCCAAACTCTCAACTCGGCGTGCACACAGTGAGTGCAAAAAATGTGCGCTCGTTGCGTTGTAATTGCATTTGCAATAGCTTTGTTGTTGCCACACAAAAAAAGGCACCGCAGAAGCGGGCGAAGCAGGAGACGGAGCCGAGCCAGAGGCAGGAGGCGAGATCGTGAGCCAGAGCGAGAAAAAGTTAACGAACGGGCACAAAGAGCGCCAGGACAACGGACGACACGCCATGTGTATGCACGCAGAGGGCGTGGTCGCTGGGCAGTGCGTCTCTGTCTGGTAACGCACACATCACGTAGCGAAGTTGCCGCAACTAAAACTTCATCAATTTGCCTTGTGAATCCTTGGCAACTTTTTGCCCCGTCGCCTGCCGTGTGTGAGTGCGGTGTGCGGAGTGTGTGTGTACGGCTGACTGTAAGTACATACCTACAGTTGAGGTCAAAATTATAATAATTATAGCCTTATAATTATCACCTTATCTACTACCTTTTATACCTTAAATTGATAACTGAAAATAAAGTCCTATAAAATTAGAGCTGCTGAAACAGTTTCTTTATAGTTGAATAATAATTATCAGAGAAGAAAATAACCTAACACTTAGCGACTGCCAAGTGTTATAAAGAAAATATCGGGAATAATTCTATTTACACCAAATAAAAATAAACAAAGGTGCTACAGAAATCACTAGGGTTTTTGAACCCACGAAGAAGGTGTCCAAAACAAGTAAAAAAAAAATAAATTATCCTGAATTTTGTACCTTAAATGCCACACTTATAAACGCCACTTTAGAAGATTTAAAATTCTTTGTGATTTCTCTGTAGCGCAGCAGATTACAAATACCTTATAAATTAATACCATGTTCCATATTCTGTTTAATAAATAATAATTTAAAATCCCCAGAATTATATTTTCTTGGACGCAGCTGTTTGTGCGGACTACGTGCATGCTGGCCAGTGCATAAAGCAAATTATATCGGTTGGTTTGAGAGCGAGCTTTATTTTACGCAATTTTCAGACCATCGCATTGCAGAGCCCGGGCCCTGCGCTCCATTTGGCCATTAATGCCTTGCGTTTTATTTATGATTAATTACAGCGTTTAAAAGTGCATAAATTTGCATTGGATAAAAGTGTTTTTACTAACGAAAATAATTAAATACGTCACGGCCACAATGGAATCCGGCAAGGGAAGGACGTTGACGAATTGCATCGGCGAGTGCATGAAATATGAATTTGCATTAAAGCATTTCCCATTCCTTTGATTTAAATATCAATTGACTCGATTACATTATGCTGGTCATTAAAAAAATTCATGATTTAACAGAAGTAAGGGAAAGGATTCTCTGGACATGGCCAGATCCTGAGAAAGAACAAAGTATTCAGATTATCAACGTGACAAAAGATCTCGTAATCATTAAATAACAACAAGTCTCAGGGGAGAAAGTCTCAGACTTTAAGCTTTTGCTCAGTTTGAGTAAATCAGAGATGACAATGGAATAATCAGATAAGGAGCCATTAGAACTGAACTGGAAGCCAAAGTGGGACAGAGAATACAAGTAATCTCTGGAAATAAAAACAAAAACTGAGCTTTCCCTGCAAGATCTTTATTAAATCTTTGCTGTAAACAAAGAAATATTTGTATTTCCCAAAGAACTTCGTCTATTGATTGTCGTAACTCTCCACCACATAGGCCCCGTCATCCTGGCGATAGCCCAGTCCATTATACACCACGTAGGTCCAAAAGTACAATGTATCGCCCAGCGCAAGCTTCGTCTCCCGGTCACGGAAGGTCCATCGTCCCCGCTTGGTACTCGGTATATCCCGTGCCCATCGCCCCGCCTCCAGGCCGTCGAACTCCTCGTTCAGTTTGCCATGAAAGGCAAACAGCGAAATGCCGGCCTCATGCGGAATGGAGACCTCAAAGCCCTTGGGATGGAACACGCGCACCCGGGCCTCAGGTGCCTCGTAGGCGTGACCAAAACAAATCGCACTCGCCAGGAGCAGCAGGCACACCGGAAGTCGAGCCATAACGGAGCGGATGGCACGTGTTTCGCGATTGCTCCCTCGAACAGAACTAAATCTGTTGAGCGGAGTAGCCGTCGTCTCTGGCTTATCAAAGCAAAAATCGGAAAGATGACAAAAGCTACAAATATGCGAAATTTTTGTAAGAAAAACAATTCAATCCAACCGATCTTATATTTATTTCGGCTCTGTCCGGCGCTTCTGAATGTTGGAATTATAATTTTACAGTGAGGCGAAGTCCAAGGAACACAAAGGACCTCAGCAGCATGGACGCAATCTATAGGGAAACTGGTGGTAGTCATAAGGCATCTTCAGTTAAGACAGCTTAGGATACTGATGAGGAAGTTAAAACAAGTTGTTTGTGAGATAAAGGATTTTTTAGAGGTTTTAAACTCCTGCAGCAGTCCCATATTATTTTCTTTTTATTTACAAATATCAATTTGAACAAGATTAATTTCTTAACCCTTTTTTTCTGCCTCAAGTTTCATCTCTCTGAAGCAATTGAAAATTCCAAAAGTAAATTCACACAGATCCGCCTCATCCACATACTTGGAGCGACACGAGGCGAGGTCAGTAGCCACCCAATTAAAGTCCAGAGCTCCCGATTTCACATACTGATCGATCTGAACCTGCCCAGTTTTATTAATCAGGCCCAAGTCCATTAGCACACAGGTCATATAGCACTTGTAACTGCGATCAATCTGGGACACATCATGGTTATCTGGCCAATTTTCAAGGACCATTAGTGTTTCAGCTTCCGATAATTCTTTTTGGTATATGCAGGGGTTAAAAACAACGGAATTTCCCTATAAATATAGTTAAGAAATCGTGTACAGAACGTTGGTAATAAAATATATCTTTACCTTAACTGTGTGGCAAAGAGCAATAACGAAGAGGTAAAGAGTTAGTCGGTCCAGCATAGTTTCTATATTAAAACCGAAGCCAAACAGTCTGCGTGCTTATAGCAAAGCAAATTATAAGCAATTAAATGTATTTCAATGAGTAGCTAATAACAAAGTACTTATAAACAAAAGACGCCTTAATTATAGATTTCATATGAGAAGAAATTAACTGATAAAATAATGTGATGACAAGCTTGTACAAACATTTATTATTTTTTGGATAACAGCTTTAACTTGTGGCCAATTTTTCCAGTCTAAGGCAATGAAACAAACCAAAAGTACGCTCACATAAATCGGTCTCGTCCTTATACTGATAGTTGCATCTATTAATAGTTGGTGCCACTGCATACTCATCAATGGTCCCCATGTCATAGTATTTATTGAGGTCAACATTTCCCTCGGAATCTAATATTCCAAAGTACCAGAGAATGCAGGACACATAGCATTTGTGGGTTCTATTAACGCTGGCCACATTCAGATTCCTGGACCAATCTTCCATCACGGCGTTAGCTTCTGCCTGTGTTATCCCGTTTTTATCTCCACAGGGATCAAATAAACCGAAAGCAGGCTGTCAAGGAATATTTATCTTGTATATATAATAAGGATATTGATTTATCAACTTACTTTAATGAATGCAAACAGGAAGAGTAACCAAAAAAGGTTTAGGAAAAGTTCTACGGACATTTCGCCTGACACTAAACTGGAGAGAATCTACAGTGTGGCACAGCAAACCCACATGAGTGTTACTTCTACCAAATTGTCGTGACAAATAGTTATAATAAATAATAACAAATTAATTACTGCATTTATCCAATTATTATATTGAATATAAAACAAAAGAAAACCCAATTAAACATTCTAATTGAGAAGTAATTTGATTTTGAATAAAACAAAACAAGCACACAAATCAGTTTCAATTAGGAATTAGAATGTTACTTCCAACAGAAGCTCATTATTAAAGTCTGAACCATATTATAGATCATTTTATAGAGTATTTAATCTGCCGCAAGCTACAACTATAGCATAAACATTACAAAAGAACAAAGCAAATCAATAGATCTTTCTAGAAACTTCCGTTTTATTCACATCGAAAAAAATCAAATCCAATTCAGAGTCAGACCTATTCCGGATGATACTGTCCATTGTCAACTTCTCCCAGCTCAGATTGAGCGGCCAGTGCCAGACGCTGTGCCTCCTGCTGGCGGCCTATGGCCGCATGCTCCGCCGCGATCCGCTCGAAGGCGCTTAGATGCTTCTGGGTGGCATGTGCAACAGCGGCGCTGGCATGCGGAGCGGCAGCCAGGGACTGGTGGGTGTACAAAAAATACAATGAATGCATCATTACAAACAATTGGGGCCACACCTGCCGCCAGGTAAGTACTCACCGCTTGACCGGGCGTCTGACTCGCATGCTCTTGCGCAATGCGGTTGTACGCCTCAAAGTGTCTGCGCTTGGCTGCTTTAACGGCGGCACTGTCCTCCAGTTTGTGGCTCAGCTGCGGATGGAAACCGTTCTCATCGGCCACATACTGAACGGTACGCACTTGGTTCTTGGGATCCACATAGGAGAAGGCACCGCGGATGACACCAGAACCATCCGAGACCTCAGTGTGCTGACGATCCACATGGCCGGGAGCTCGACCAGCCTGATAGCTGAACACATACGGGCTGGCCGGAACCTTGGGCTCTGGGGTGACCAGATGCGACACATCCGCCCTGGTGGCGCCAAGCAAACAAACGACCTTGAAACGCAAACAGGAAGAGTCAGCGAGAGAGAGTTGAGTAACTCTGAGGCAATAGCTCACTTACAAAAACTATAAACTGCTTCATTGCTGGGTGATTATGGCCTCTCGAGTCGAGCTGCGATTGGTAACTGGCGGAGACTTGGCCAACCGCTCGGTATTCGCAGTTCGTGAGAGCCAAAAAACTGGTCTTTGGCCCGCTGAGATGCGCATTTTATATGCGACTACCTTCGGCTCGGCCCGCCACGATCCCAAAACTTGTTTTTTACATTTTGCATTATGCATAAACAAGGTAAATTGGCATTAAAATTGAATTAACAAATTATTTTTCGATAAGTAACATTTTATGTTAGGGATTAGTCATATTTGAACTTGAGAATTAGCAAGTTACAAGCGCTGGGGAAAAGTCAATTTACAGCGGAGCTTAGATTCTAGAATAACTATTTAATAGGAACTACATGAGAATAACTTAAGCATAGCGTGAAGTCCGGACTATTCTGTAGTAATAATTAGTTGGGGAAACATTAAGCTAGTCGAGCTCCTTCAGTGTCTCAGCGATCCAGTCGCCGTACTCGGAGACTTTCGTGTACACGCCTGGATAGATGGCATTGGCGCAACCGAAGCCCCACGACACAATCCCGTAGAGCTTCATGCGTCCCTCGATGGAGGTGACAACTGGACCGCCGGAATCTCCCTGGCAGCTGTCTTTGCCTCCGAACTGTGTGCCCGCACAGAACATGGTGCTGGTCACGGTGCCAGCTCCCAAATAGTTTCTGGCGCACTGCTCCTGATTTTGTTGCTGGACAACCGTGTAGCGGAGTCGCTTCTCCGGCTGCATCTGTGCGATCGACTGACTGCCCCAGCCGCTGACAAAGAGCTGAGCCGTTGGCTGTATCCTGTCCTCCTTGGTGACCAGGGATATGGGTTGGATTTCGCGACTGTAGACAAGCGGATGCTGTAGCTGCACCACCGCTATGTCGTTGTTCATTCGCGTGGGATCATGGAACTTGGGATGCGGAATGATGCGACGAATGCGTATATAGCTGCCGCCATAGGCCCACTCACTAGATCCTGCACGAATCACGTAATACTGCGGCTTTGTGTACTCCAGGACACAGTGGGCAGCCGTCAGTATGATGGTCGGCGATAGAATGGTTCCGCCGCACGCATGGCGAGTGCCCAACTGCAGTGATACTTGGTGTGGAAAGAAGGTGATGTGCGTCTCCCAGCCCCCGACAATGCGGCCATCCTTGCCGTCATCCGTGATGTTCTGACACGCAGTGGCCCAAACAAGCCACAGAGTTATTACCAGTCTCAATTCCAAGCTCAACATGCTGAATTCCGTAGCTAACTGCCGTGGAGTTCCCTTCGGGCCAGCTCTTTTATGCGGAACTCCATATCGCGGGTTATCTTATCGGCGAATCCAATTCTTGTGGTGGCCCCGGAACGCTGGAGATGATCTTGACCTTGTCGGGGCTATCGTCTGGGATTTATGGATATATATAGGGGGGGCGTTGGGCTAAACTAAACTAGGGAACGAGGGCCAGGGCCAGGGCGAGGGTGTTGCTAGTGTCTAGGCCTTTGCTCTTCCAATCATCTCTCCATGGCCGTGACCTGCTCCTTGAGGTAATCCAGGTGGTTGACGCTGTCCTGCATCACGTCGTACTGGTAGCCGACGTGCTGAAGAATTAGCGTCATCTTCTGCAGATTCTGGTGGCTATAATCGGAGACCACGTCCACCTGGGTGAAGTTCTTCAGGGTTTGATGCATAATCTGTAAGCGAATTCTTATCTTAAGAGGTCTTCCGTGTTTGGTAATTGTAAAAATAGCTCACCTCGTTGGTCTTGGAACCCCTAACGACCTGTCTGGCCACAGAGCCTGAAGATAAAACATAATTACATTAGTTTATGATAAGAAAATAAGAGAAATATGGGGCCGGGAGGTTGGGAGAGTAATATCGATTTTTAGACAAAGAAACACAAAGAATAGAATAAAACAAAAGAGGATAGGTCTAAGATATACAATGAAGTATGTATATAAGTATATATAAACAAAAAAACAGTGCTTAAAATTAAGAAGACATTTAAATAAGATTTATAGCTTTTTCCCCCAAGAAAGGATTCCTGACCTTTCACAAAAACTCACCCAAATTATTGACATTGACCCCCACACGGGCGCACAATCGCTTCTTCGAATCGTCAAACAGGTGACGGGCACTTGAACTGGAAGCTGAGGCCATTTTATTTATGGTTTAACTCTGTGCAAACGTTAATAAACTTTGCAAAAGTAAACAAAGTCAAGGAAAATCAGCTGGTTGCGATGGCACTACCGCGATAGCTTAAACGATACTTTTGTGTATATTTTGGTATAAGGAAGGCAAAACAATCGAACACAATCAACCGAAACTGGTATAAAGTGTTATAAAAAGGTGTAAAGCTTTGATAGAAATGTGGGTAATATAACTTATTAATCATTAATTATTATTTTAAACTTATTCCTATAATTATTACCGGTTTCTCTGCCAACGTCGACGCTGGCTGTGTTGGAAGTAACCAGCTGATGGGCTGCTATGTTGAAATATTTGACCAACAGCGGCAGGCTGTGTTGTCCGTAAGTGACACGTGCGAAAGAAGAGTACAGATATATGAGTTAAAAAGGTGAAATATGAGAAGTTCACCTTCGCGCGCAATTTAAAACATAGTTGAAACTTGCTACATTTTTATCATTTTTATATTCGCCGAGTATAGCTGCAACTCTTTTATTCTAGGAGATCTAATAAAAGATGGACAAAATATAAATATATTTTTATTTTGCTTAAAATGTCGCCTTGTGCCATGTTAGATCTATTTTCGGCAGCCATAAAATAGATATTCCTAATAAAAAATTCCTTAGAAAAAGGACATCAAAATAAACTAATATTATTTATCAACTATTCGTATTTACTTATATTTTATATTTATTCTCCTCATTCAATATTATGAAAAATTCCTAGAGAATCAGAGAAAAACATTCCCATTATCTTCTAAGATGATCGATGCACTAATTTCCATCCTGTGGCCCCGTCGGCAGGATGTTCTAGTCGCGCCACACTGACGACAGAATGGAATTCCCTGAACCTGCCCCCTGGCACTCATCCCGACTTACATCTTCCAGTTCCAGGCACCTACACAGATGCCCCGAAAAACTAGATGGCATTCCAGGCTAGCTGGCGCCAAAAGGCGTGCCGCTAATTGTCCCTAAACGACGGCATTAGGCGCCAAGTTTCAAACAGGAAGTGAGACTGCGTAATGGGGAAAAGCCGTCGGCGGTGGTGGAGCGCAAACCACTTCGATTGGCTGCGACTGTGGCTGCAACATCATAGCGACTGTGGCCACTTAGTTGCCACATCATAGCTAATAATAAAAGCTAATTAAGCGATTCTGTGACAACACCTGTAGTTGGTCGCCCCTCTAATGACAATAAATCGCCGCTAAATGTCACCAATAAGCATCTGCAGCTCCGAAAAAGAGATTTCCCTGGGACTGACTGGGCCGCTTCTAATTAATTTATGATTTTCCTCACCGCATTAATCTCCCTCGGATGGCGTCTCCAGAAAATGTCGCGAGCCCCAAACAAGAGAACAAGACAAAATGTCATGCAGATGTGGCCGTTGTTGTGGCCAAGGGGAATCCCCTCTGCTCGTTGTGGTTTTTTGGTATTAGGGGGGCTCATGTTCGGGTTAGACATTTGTCATAATTACCAAGAGGAAAACACACTTTAAATATCGGAATTAGTAGGCTCAGGAAATTGATCCATCGTAGGGCAGACTTTTAACCAGATCGCGGGATCCGCAAGGATCTGCGCAAATTCTTGGAAATTAATTACAACATATGCTCATCACTTAGCCCCATAAATCTGCCCCGGCACAATTATCAGTTTCAATTTGTGCGTGAAACTGTTTGATATCGCAGACTGGGACTCTGCCGATGTCAATTAGTAGAAGCCACTAGAGAGTGGAGTGGAGCTGCAGCACCCCTTCCGTGGGTTGGGGCAATTTGCCGCCAACTGGAGGGGAGATGCCATCGCATTTGGCTCATTAAAATGCCGCCGCAATTGTTGGAGATCGCGGAGAATCCATCCATCCCACTCTCCCGGCCCACTGCCATCGATGCGTTGAGGTGGCAACACAGCGCACTCCGCACTCCGCCACCGAGACTCGTACGGCTCCGTCTCCAGATCTGTCACTCCGCCTGACGGAGCCCTGAGTAATTACACCAAATTAATTGCCCGTAGTTGTCAGGCTCGCATTGTCTGCTAATTTTTCCAATTGCACAGTTTCCTTTTTTTTATTTTAAATTGCCGCCCATCATCGATCCTTCATTTGATCCGAAAGAAGCTGAAATAAAAAAAGTCCCATTCAGTTCGTAAAAAAACGCCAAGAAATCCAAGAACATCCACGGCGGCTGATTGTGTCGTAAAAAGCCAAACACTCCTATATGATTTAAACTGCATGTTTTGTAAAAATCTAATTTGATAATTGGTTGTAATTTATGAGTCTTGTCTGCTCGCCTGAAACATAAACACACAGCACGGGACGGGATGGGATGGAATGACGCCTTTTACTCCGCGTGCTCCTCCCCAAACATGTTTCTCGGAAAAGAGATCCGAGAAGCTGGAACTCCGAATTCGAAACGAGCGCACATTAAATTAATAATATGCAGTTCATTCTCTCTCATTTTTTCTTAATTATTATTTATATCTGTCAGTTTATAAGGCGTAGGCTGGACTGATTTGGATGGTTGCCTCTCCTGAGGAACTTTTCATGAATGAAATTAACAGCAGACATGGACTGCAGGGGAGGGACGAGAATGATTCATGGATGATACTCAAGGAAGTCCCATGACGGAAGGACAATCCAATGTGTAAGCAATTTTTTGTTTTATTTTCAGTACGGAAAGAATAAGCTAACCATAACCATACGAATTCAATTAATCAGGCGAATAAAGGTACAGAAAATGTGATTGTGATGATGCAAACATTACGAACAGAAGGAATTATAAAGTACATTAAATTTTTAAACAAATATATAAGTAAACTCATTAGTTCGAATTGAAGTGTAGGTAAGAACCTGTAGGATCTGTTGTGGATGGAATAACACCTTCTTACTCTAAGAAGAACACTTTACCCCGTTTCCATAAATTCGGGAATCCGATTTCTACAGATTTCCTTGCTCTATTAGGCTTTCACACAAATTAGCCCCGGGACAAACAAACAGACAGCCCATAGAATTAATCAGGATACGATTTCCCAAAGAGTTCAATGCACGCCCCGCCGAGGAATCCCTCGGAATCGGGAGTAGGGACAACTCCTCCACCTTTGACGTAATCGGAAACCCCAACAATATGCGAGGCAATGGCGTGGGAGTGTCCCAGGCAAAGGCACAGGCACAGGCACCTTCACTGATACAGATGTTTGGCCCGAAGCAGGCCAATGATCGATGTGCCAGCGATACCCAAGTTAGATGTAGCTGACACCCCGCAGGACTTGATGCATCATTAGCTGGATGCGATGACAAAAAGAGGGGACAAAAAGAAATAAAACAAAATACAAAAAGCAGAGACTCTCCAGCCGGAGGACGGACTGTTCCACGCGACTGCCAATGCAACTCCGGCCGGGACTCCGTACTCGGGTCTCCGGCTGTGATTTATGCTGCGTGCGCCTGACAAACACTTGAGAAGTGATGATTTATAATGGAGATGCATGCTCGGTTATTAATTAAATTCTGACACGGCTGCGCTCCATTTAGCGTTAAATGCGATCATCAAACGAGACGATCTGGTTAGGTTAAGGGTTGGCATCTTATGCAATAACCGGTCAAAGGGCCAATTGGACGGGAGAATCGAGCTTAAATTCCATGTTGAGACCAGGAATGTGGCGAATGTCTAAATGTGGCAACTAACTGTAGTTTAGTGCTGATCATAAAGGAGGAAATATATTGATTAACATCGCTTTTACTTGGATTTTAACTAATAGGTCTGGTTAAAATATCTCGGACAGATAAAGCCCCCGCTGAGATAATTTCGGTTTCTTCTACGTTCACGTTAACAGCTAACATTCCTTACTAATGCACTAAATAATTTGTCAAGCTTGTAGCATTAGGAATTAGATTAATAATAATAAATAAAATAAATAAACTTTCAAGTTTTTTTCAGAAACCCAACTGAAGAAGAATAAATAAAAGTCATCAGAGCTGTTTTGAGTGAAGTCCTTTGTGTGTGGTTGCTCTTTGCAGCACAATTCGGTGATTAACAGCACTCAGTTAGTCTTTATCGTTCCGATAAATTAAAGTCGCGAAAAATCTATTTATTTTTATAACTAATTTATGTCAGGTTTACCTTTTTTGATCCTTTAGGCAGATATCTAATCTACATATAAAATCCGGTTAGAAATTAACCCGAAAAGGCGGGCCATCAGACTGTGAAATTATTCGAAATGCCAGATCCGTAACAAAGTCTGCACTTCGTCTGGCAGCGGAATTTGAAATATGGCAAGCAATAGTCGAATATTCATTAAGCGCAATTATGAAAATTAAGTTGTCATTTTGATTTGAGTGCCCGCGACACTCGGGCATGCGGTCCCATAACCATAAGATCCCCTCGTCCCGCCACTATTCTCATTAAGTTAAATCAAACTGACAGCTCGGTCGGCTAAATGGATGCCATGCGATTCGTCCTCGCCGCCCTTTCGCTCTCGGATCTTGGCGACTAATTAACGTGTTTTCACATATTTTGTTCGAATCGCGCCTGAATAATTAAGACGTTATCACACACGGCATCCAGGCACGGCCCGGCACGGCTAGGAACGGCACAGCACGGCACCCTGTAGCCCAGTAAATGACGTGGAGTTGGCTGCTGGCCAATTGGAATGGAAACTAGTGTCGCCCATGCCGCAGGCTAATTTCTCAAGACCTCCCCTTCACTCGGGCCCTGTGTTCCTCTTTTCCCAAGTATGTGGGGATCTATGAGGATCGCATTGAACTGAATTATGTGTTCATAATATCGAATTAATGAACGTTTCCAATGGAGCTTGGGGTTAGCCAAGATAGTGTTTACCCTAGTATTAGTAGTATCCATTTCAAGGCCTCAAATCTGTTTAAGAAACCTTACTTCTTATTTGTGAATCACCCCCCGACAATTTAATAACAATAAGATATGAATATACACATTATATTTTTAAATTTTAACTTTTATTTGATACTATATACACAGTTTATATTATTTAATATAAGCAAATGCTTAATAAATAAATGTACTTAAATATAAAACAAAAACAAATCAGTTTCTTAATACCAATGCATATAAACTTTAATACCTGTAAATAACTATAAGCATATTGACACTTTCTTAATTTATTTAACCAATAATAAACATTTTTTTTTTGAAAATATGACATAAAATTAATTTAATTAAATTAAATTATTTAGTTCATTTTAATAATATCTATATATTAACGTTGAATTAGATAGTTTTCAATATTAATTAATGTTTTCGATTAAATTGATCGCAACAATGTTGTCGATATGTCATATCGCACTTTTCCTTCCGATATATGATCATCTCTAATCAGATTAAACAAAGTTTTATAGATTCCAATATTCTGAATATGGAATATTAAATATTCCATCAACATAATGAACCATCTTTTCGTAGAGCCTAAAATAATTATTTCTTTTGGGTAATAAAGAAATGAAATTTTAATACATATCCTTAAAAAATCATATCTATAATCATAAATTCACCCAAAAACTGGACACGTGCCCGCACACCAATGCAATGAAACCATATCCAGTCGCCTCTTATTGGCCGGCTGCTCATTAATCAGGCAAATGAAATATGTTGGCAAACGTATTAAATATATTTAGCCAGCCATCGAAATATTAAATAGCGCTACTTGTAGACAATTAGCCAAAAATTATGACTTTTAATCACGGCGAGGCGACAAAATAAAAAACGAGACCGTAAATATAATAGACGGAGATGTGAGCGCAAGCCACGCCCTCTCGTCCCCACAATTTCACACATGTTTTAAAAATAAATCCACATCTGGTCGTCTTCAGTGGGAATCGGAATCTGTTCCTGCCTCATTCCGTCCCACAGCGGGACAGCAGAGTGTGAGCAGGAGGCAGCTACATAGATGGGCCTTAGGCCACGCCCCGCCTGGCGATCATCTTGAAAGAAATTCGGCCAGTGAGCAGGATGCTCTGAATATTCAAATTAGTTTTTCGTAAGATCTCGACGCGCGCTGTTCTCTGCTCGGTGCGGACTCCTGATCCAGTCACTCGACAAAATATATCGTAATCGCAGGATCAAATAAAATCGAAGCAGAAATGAATTCGCAATCGGCGGTGCGTCGGTATCCACACAGTTTCTCCATCGAACAGATTCTGGCCAAGCCGGAAATGCGGGAATCCAGCGCGTTTCCGGAATCGCTGCAGGATGAAAGTGGGCGTGGCGGTATGTGTGATGTTTCGCGTGTATCGAGTCCTGCCACATCGAGCTGCTTGGAGGACACTCTGGATGACGGCAAAAGTGATATCGATCTGGCCTCCGACGACGGCAATGGTGCGTATGATTGATATGGGAGGGCAAATGGTAGCAACTTTGCTTGGTTGGGGCTTTAAAATTAAATGGCTTCTTGCTGGTTGTATTTTTTATTTGAAAAATACAAAGAAGAGATCATTTTGGTTGCTTTTTGTTTAACGTACCTTTGCTCTAGGGGAAGTATGCCTATTTTTTATGAATATTAATCCTTCCTTTTAAAAAATACAAGATACAAGTATCTTTGCAAAGTCCTTCCGTTTAGTTTTGACCATTATTTGATAAGCAAAAGATGTATATGCTTTAAATCTGGGTATTTTAGAGTAATAATAACTCTATTATATTTGAACAAAGTCCGGTATAGACAGATAAACCCGCTGTCCACGCTGTCCCTTTTTTTTAGCGATTTTAAATTGCATTTCTTAATTTGCACCAATTTTTAATCAAAACAGAAAATATTAAATGTTCTATGACTTTATTTTATGATCATTTTCTGTATTCTGAGGCATTAAATCATTTGGAATAAATGTAAATTATGCTAATCTTTATCTACGATTCTATAAATCAAGGGGATGAAAACGCTTCGTGATTGAATGATTTTAAATTAGTAAAATAACGATGAATATATGTAAGTATCTTATTATTTGTTGCCACAAATTAGTCCGAATGGGAATGTGGCTGAGGCGCTCTTGCAGTTAGTCCGAAGATCTATTTTAAAAGGGAAATGCAATGTAAAAGTTATTAAATTATTAAATTAATACCTCATAATCACGTATTATACCTCAAATACACTCTTGAAGATAAAGAAATAAAACAAAAGCTATAATTAATGTTATGACACAATAAAATATTATTATGATAGTCATAATTAAGCTCTTAATAAGTTTATAGCATTTTATATTAGTGTTTTATCCAAATAATCAAATTTAAATGCAATTTCATCTTAAATAATAAGGGAAGTAATTCCTTATAGCGCACAAAATTAAATAGCTTTTGTACATTCTAAATATTTTCTGCTAACAATAAAACTTTCTCCATGAGAAGCTAAGACTTAAATATACAAAAAAAAATATGCTCCCACCTGAAGTGAAATGATCATGGCTGAGTGATCTCATCTGTCACCGATGCGATCAAGAAACAAATGGTAAAAAATTAGCTTTGCGAGTGACAAAGATGAAGGCGTGCCACCGTAATTTTTCGCACCCTCGCAGCTTCCCCAACGCCATCCGTTAATGATGCAAATGTCAGAAGCAAACAAAGAACGTATGCGATCTTATAGAACGCTTTCTTCCACCCGTAAAGAAGGAATTTATATGACAATTTGTTTTCGGTCAACCAAGAGAATGTATGTATGACCAAATGGCCAATTAGACGCCTTGGCTAAGTGAAATACAACTTTCTGATTGAAACGTAAGAGCCTCTTTGCAGTGGGGGTAACCTTGCCAACGGATCGACAAATTACAATTAGGCGCAAATAGTTGGCACCGCTTCCGAGAATGGCCGCTGTCGGTAGCAATAAATGTCTAATTTAGATTCTGGCGTTCTTATTTTGATTTTGCCTTACCAATTTTATTCCCTTGCAGCCCTTGGCGATGATCGCAAGAAGCGTCCAAGAACTGCTTTTTCGGCAGCCCAAATCAAGGCTCTGGAAACGGAATTCGAGCGGGGAAAATACCTGTCGGTGGCCAAGAGAACGGCGCTGGCCAAGCAACTTCAGCTCACAGAGACACAGGTGAGGATTCTAGACAGATTTTAAACTAATATTTACATTTTAAATAAAAAGTAAATTCCTTTTCTGAAAGGGATAAAACTGATGAAATAATAAGTATAGTTTCGTTAGCTCGTGTTTACTGGAAATATCTACCTACCTTAACAGCTATTACCTTTACTTATGCTTTCCCTCTAGATCAAGATCTGGTTCCAAAACCGCCGCACCAAGTGGAAACGCAAGTACACCTCCGATGTGGAGACGTTGGCCTCGCACTACTATGCCCAGCTTGGCATCGGCGGATTAGCCCGCCCAATGGTGGTCGGAGACAGGTTGTGGCTCTTCAGTCAGACCCCCACGGGTCCCACGCCCATTCAGTCCATCATGCTGAATGGCAGTGGATCCGCTGCTCCAATGGCTGCCGCTTCGGCCAGTGCATCTCCAATGCGTCCGTATGCCACGGCTGGCGGAATGCCGCCACTTCCGGGTCCCAGTGTCATGGAGAGTGCGCGTAACGCCATACTGGCACGAGGACAACCGCTGAACTTTGCCCTGCCCTTTGGAGTGGCCAAGCCACCGGCGGGTGGTGTACCCTCCGCTAGCTATATACCACGGTGCAAGTCATATGCGGGAAGCTATGTGGACTATGCGCCGCCACATCCACAGAACGAGGCCTATCTGCAGCTAAAGTATGCCACTCTGCCGCCGGAAACGGAAACAGGGTCCTCCAATGGACTGGCAGAGCTGGAACGGGTTTTCGGAGATGCCAATGCCAACTTCCTGCAGCACCGGAGCACTCCAGCCGCTGGTGGAGCCACATCCTACGGTCACGACGGATTAAACCAGGCCCAACGGAGCCGGAGACCCACGCAATCCGAATCGGAGTGCAGCGACATAGACTGCGAGCAGCTGGACGAGGATGAGGAGGCGCCCGCAGCAGAATAAAACCAGAGGAGTCTTGTTTATCTTTAGAATTTATGTTCTCGCACACACAAAAATATGTTCATACAAAGGGTAGTCATAGGGGGTAATGTTGTGTCTCGTCTGTGTAGATTCCATTACAACTAGGTGAGAGTGGCACACTTTTCAGACCTGCCCGGGAGTATTGGCTGCTCACCCGACGCACCTTCCTGCTGCTGCTGCGGCTCAGCACTGGTCTAGTTCTAGTTACAGTTCTAGCTCTAGTTATTGCTATTCTATGTTACATTGTGGGTCGGGTGTTGGTTACTGACACTGAATCTCTCTCTCAACAATCAATAAATGTAAATTAAATAATCACAAATCACAAATATTACACGCCCCTCACGCAGTTAGAGCTCGAGAGCTGAGCCAACTTAAATGCTAAGAGCTACACGCAGAATACTATAACTTAAACATTGCTATAACTATTTGCAATTCAACACGTTAGGCTGAGAGATAGAGAGTTCTAACAGAAGCGAACGACACTGACTTATTTACAATTCATTGCGTTGCTTGTTTGGTTAACTATATACTATACATAGTGGAGACTCTTTTGATTTGATTTTGTTACGACTCTAACTGGCCGTTCAAGGAGATTCCATAGTTACAACTTAGCTAATTGGTCAAACAAAAAATAAAATAATTCATAGGACTATTATTTGGTATAGCAAGCACACTGGGCTAGCTGTGTGTGTCTGTCGGTTACTGGTTCCAGTTGGAGGTGAAGGTGGAGTTTGAGTTGAGTTGGCGGTCATGTGGCTTCTTAGCGTCGTTAGCTCCACGATAGTTCGTAGCCCTTCCAGTTGGCGTTGGGTGCCAAGTGCACGCGTCGCTTATTGTAGTAGAAGGAGACGATGCCGTGGTAGGCAGTCCGGGGAACGCCGCTCTGAAAGGATTGCAAGGTAGGGTCTTGTTTATTTAAGAGGTAACACTATATCGAGAGGAAAAGTCAGATATATTCGTAATATATCGAAAATATCATAAACTTTGATATATTTAACTTTTAAACATTGATAAATATCGAATTAAATGCTAATTGTTATCGAAAAAAAGTATTTAATTTATTTTTCTCTTGTTTTCCGATTATATTGTGCCGATATATCAAATATAATATCGATTTATTGCACATATGTATATCGCAGCGTTGAAATATCGATTTGTTTATCGAATTTTGTTTTAAATATCGTTACAATGTTGATACAGCAATATATTCTGCCATCTTAGTTAAAAATCCATCGACTTACCTTGAAGTCATCCATTAGCCCCAGCATCTTGGTTGTCCTTTTGTACTGCTCTCGTGTGGTATACTGAATGCGAACAGGTCCTTCAATTCTATGAATTGGAGAAGAAATATAAATGAATTATAAAATATAATAAAGTACGAAACAAAAGGGTCAACATAAATAGAACTATTTATGTACCCAAACACGTGACATATTTAGGAAGCTCGTGAGGTCAAAGACAACGTACAAAATCTCAGCTAAACAACTCACCTAATCAGGTTGCGACGCAACTCGTCGTACGTGACAATGGGATACGTGTAGACGCGCCGCAGAAACGTATTATCGTAATTGTCCTAGAATGGGGAATGGGCGCAACAGCAATTATTGTGGTCATGCCATTCGACTATTCACTCGTATCACTTACCTTCAGCAAATAGCTCGTATTTATTTTAGTGAACTGCACAAAGTCTTCGCTGAGTTTAATGTGCTTCAGATACTTATCAAAGAACAAGCCGCTGATAAAAGGGAGAAACAAAAAGCAAAACAACAACAGCCATTAGGGAACACATGTTGGTACATATTTGGTCATGTTATCACTCACTTGGATACGCCTATTTTTCCAAATGTCCGCGTTCGCGATATTTCGGGCCTAATGCACACGCGATCTTTCCGCTGGGCCGGGTGACGTATCCAATCGTCCCAGAAGCTAAAACGTTTAACAAACAATTAGCGAACGGCTAACAAAAGTCTATTGGGGTAATTGCCACACTCACGATTTGGGCCATTTGACCGATAGCTCGGCCCACAGGTCTTTGGTGAGCATCCAGCCGAGACCGGGGAAGAAATCGGTGCGATAGAGCAGCTCCGGCTGCATGGCATCCACCACGGCCGCCTTGCCGTTGTCATTCCATGCCGACACGCACCACAGGCTGGGATCCTGCTTGAGCAGCTTGTGAGTGCCCAGGAAGTATTCGAAGAAGTCCGGCGCCACATTCAGATCATCCTCGACGATGATCACGAACTCGAAGCCCACGCCAAAGGTGGTGTTTAGCGCCCAGCCGTAGTGTCGGGCTATCTTGTAGTAGCCCTTAAACTTCTTCTCCTTGGGCAGCACCTTAATGTCACTCAGATCGGGCTGCTCGATGAGGGTCACCTTGTTGCCGTAGGACAGGATTATCTCCTTGGTGGGCTCATCGCCGCAATCCTGTGACACTATAATGGGAAACTGTTCGATGCTGGGCCGATACTGGACCAGATTGTCGATGCACTTCTTCACCGACACCCGATTGCAGGCGAAGACCAGGACGGGGAAGACGGGCTCGCCATTGGCCAGATATGTTTTCGTTGGAATGCGCGCCGGTGTCGGCTTGGCCAGTAGCTGCTCGGGCAACTCGCCCGATATCTCGGCGGCCACAATACTAATCTGAGGCGTTGTTGGCGGCTGCAGAGGGGCCGGATTATCCAAGTACTTGAGCTTGACGAACTCGAAGACGTTCCTAGCCAGTTTGTGGCTCTTTTGGTTCAGCTCGCGCGCCTGCACGTTGATGCGGTATGCCTGTTGCGCCTGCTTAAGGCTATTTTGGACGCTCGTATTGCGTAGCAGCAGGTAGTAGGTGGCATAGGTCCACGTAACCAGAAAGCCGATCACCAGCAGCACCTTGCGCGAGCGCATCTTCAAGGACTGGGATTCGGGACTGAGTGGTTGGGATTGGGGTTTGGTGGGGTGGCGTCGACAGCAAGGCGGCTTTACAGCTGCTGTGGCACTGGCATTAGGCCGGCTAATCGGTGGGATTGGAAGCCCTCTCGCGCTGCTCTCTCTATTGTCGCGAACGCAGAGCACCCGTGTCGAGCACCCGTGTCCAAAGAGCGTGTCCAGCATCGGGCACGGGCCCAGCTGGAGTTGTCGGCATCCACGCTATATTGTCGCAGCCGCGTGTCGAAAGTCGCACGTCACACACCAGCGCTTAGCGCAGCTTGAGCGCCAGCCTGGCAGAATCTCGGCTCGGGGTGCTGCGGATATTGTGCCAAATCGAATTGCGGATAAGCCTCACGTTGCCTGCTCCGCTGGAAGACTCGCTGATATCTGCGACTGTCGGCTGCTCCTGGAGTTGGGAGTGTGTGTTGCCGCTTGATTGTTCGTCTGGCTGTCAGTTGTCGCCACGACTGACTGTTATTGGTTACGTGTTTGTTCGTAATTTGTTTGCATATTTTAAAAAATAAACCATATAAACTGCAGTGTGACCGCAGCTCCACTGCTTAATATTTACCACGTAGAACTGGAGAATTATCGATTATGCTATCGATTACCTTAAAACGCTGGTGCTTTCAGCTAACAATCGATATTTCTCTCCGCGTTGCACTTGTGAACCAGTAGTAGTACCAGACTAGTTCGCTAAATTCAAAAATTACTGGTTTTCTGAACTTTCTCATGTCAATATATTAGCTAAGGCAACTAAAACTCCATAGAAATATGTAGTATTGGTCTTAGAGGAGTCGCATTACATCCGCAGGCGTATGACAAGGTCAAAAAGCCCGCCTGTCATGTTTTTTGACAGGCAAACAGGCAACAAGACTTTCATCTTTGGAAAGCAAAGGTTCCCCAAGAGGCCCCTCGATTGCCGTAAACATTTAATACCATTTATACATAAGTAAAAGTAAAACAACACATCCAGCAAAGTCCTTTCAGAGTTCTGTTTAATCAATTAATTCGTTTAGTTTAGTCGTTAATTAAATTAGCTTAACAGTTACACTTAGGAGACTAGTAGGTGCTTATGAGTTAGACCGAGTTCGTCAAGTTCTCCAGATATATGCTTGTTTATTCATATTTATATGTAAGTGTTTTTGTGTATTTTTATAAGAATCACTGTTGTCTGTTGTCTGTTTCTGTTCCTGTCGCAATGCCGCAACGTCGCCTGCCATAAGTCGTAGAAAACCTAAGCTACGCATACGTTTAAAGTTAATTACGTTTTATAAATGGCAGTTACATCAAGTATAGGTATATATTAGTAGTTAGGTAGTACATTAATATTCCCTTCTTCGTTCATTTGCCACTGCACGCAATTCCGACCTGATTAGCATTCCTCGCACTCGCACGCCGTTCACACCTTGAGAGATTTACAACTTCTGCATCAGCCGCCAACTCAGGACAGCGCCGAGCAGCGTCCAGAGGGCCATCGATAGCCCGTTCCATGCCGATCCCGATGCCGAACTGAGGTGTCCCAGCTCCCGCTCGTCCACCACGAAGGCAGGCTGGGCACTGGCAGGCGTCTGTTCCTCGGCAAAGTTGCCGCGACTATTCCTGGCCAGACGCTGGTTGGCCAGCTTCAACTCTCGCAGTTTCTCCTCCAGCTGCAGGACCTCATCTATAGAAGGGAAGAGAAGGAAATGGCATTATAAATTAATTTATTTCTGATGTATAATTATATCTAAAAGAAACAGAAACAAACGAAAATATAACTATACTGTCAATTACCATGAATACAATGAAATGTGTAGTAAACACATAAAAAAGGCAAAGGAATTAAAAGACTATTTCTATAACTCATTGCTTATGTAAAATACTCATAAAAATGTTTATCATCTTCTCTCTTAGGTGTTGGTTTTATTAAATTGATGATAGTATGGCCATATAACTGGTAATTGTGTTTTTAATGATTATATGTCTTTGCATTTATGCCAGGTGCAAATGACCACGGAGTAATGCCAACTCCCGTGAAATTATTTCTTATATATTTGCTTAATTTTCTTAATATCCTTATCTTCTATTATGGGTAGGTTATAAACAACATACTTTTATTGACTCCTTCAATGTCCTGCACCTGCAGGAACATGGCCAGCGATATTTCGTAGACCTTGTTCGCCGCACTAATCTCCCGCTTACGCCTGCCGAAGCCCACCTGGTTGTTGGAGCACTGGGTGCCGAGGCACTTGTCCAAGCACACGTTGACCGTGGCCCGGAATTGAACGTACGACGAGTCGGGGAACTTGAAGGCCTTGAACTTGGCACTCAATATATCCCCGTCAATGGTGTTGAAGTTCTCAAACAGATACGGATCCACAGTGCAGCTGCATAGGGTTTAACAGGTAAATACAAATTACTAAACCCTTATTAAAGGGTATTATGCTCACCCCTTGAAGATCAGCGTTTCCGAGGATGTATGCGTATCCGTCACATCCAGATAGTTTACACCCAGGCCATAAACTGGTGCAGAGTCCTCATCCAAGTTGATTTCCATGGTCAAAGGTGTTCCCTGTTTTTTAGAAATATATATAAAATGTATAAATAAATGGTTTAAATCCATTAAATAGCACAGAAAAGCTATAACTTAAATGGTACAACGTTTCCTTGCCTTTCTAGTTTTTAAATGCAAATTAAACTACACTTAAATTTAATAATAGCATCTGGCTGATTAATTATTAACCTAATTTCTTGTAATAGTCTGAAGGGGGAAAAACTCACCGACTTGACTGTCAGATCCCTGGTGAACTTCTGGCCATCCTGGCTGACGCCGATGGAAAGTCGCGGCTCTGGCGCTCGCTTGGTCAGCGATGTGGTGATCTCCAGATCCCTGCAAGAATATAAAATCAAGTGGTTCAGTACCGCCTAGCCAGGCAATTCCAGCTCTTAATGATCGGTGGGTAAGCACCCGACCGAAGGTAGTAAATCAACGCGGGGCATTGAAAAACAAACATTATATTCGATCAGGCGGCAGGGGAGGAGCTGGCGGAGACCAGACGTACCCCGACACGCCCCGCAATTAAATTGACTGTGGAGGTATTAACGCATATGAAGCCGCCGGCGTCGATTTGGCGGCTAATTACCTTCTGGTAATGGCAACTCTTGGAAAAGCCAAGAGCGAGACAGAAGGAGGGCGAGAAACAGAGCAGCGGAAGAACCTCCGAGAGAGAGATTGGGGAAGTGGGAGGCAATGAGCTGGAATAGGTTTGATTTATGGCCCTCGGTTTGATCTTAGCCTGGCTGGGAGCAGGGCTGGATGCGGCATTTAATATGCCATAAACTTTTGCATAGATTGCCCATAAAAATGTGCATAGATGCAGCAGTTTGCCTTTATGGGCAATTAAAAAAAACGGGGAGACAGCTCCGGAGCAGGACTGTGTGCCTGCTGACAGATAGAGAGAGAGAGAGAGAGAGACTTACTCGGGTTCCTGGAAACCCGCTGGCAGCACATCCCGCTTGACCAGGCCGCGTCCGCCGCTAGACGTGGAGCTGGAACTGGTGGTGGTGGCATTCATCATGACATTATAGGCGGGACTGCTGCTGGTGATGCATTTGACGCTGACGATCTCCTTGCTGTTAGCAGACTCGATGATGATCTTGTGATAGTACACCTTCTTGCCCTGGAATAGAGAAAGTACAGGACTCGTTCGCACAATGGGTGAGAATCTCTGCTTACCGTTAGCTGATTAACCATTCTCGTAACGCCGCACTCATAAAAGTCGCTCAGCGATAGCCGAAAAACGGCCAGGGAGCCGTCGATCTGTGGCTGACAACGCACATCCGGATATCCCTTCAGTCCCTCCAGATAGATCTGCGGGGCACTCGGATCCTTTGAGTCCGCCTCCGGCAGACCGATGTCCACCCTCATCTGATCCTCCGCGCAGTGCACTTTGTGGGTGCCTGAAAGAGAAGAAGCATGAGGTGAGATACTGGATAAATGGGGCTCTGCCGCTTCCACATTCTTCTCGTATAGTAAAAAGTGGGCTAGCATGTCGTTCAGTGATCGCAGCTGGACTGGATTCTGAACTGGCTAGCCGGGCCACGCCCCCCTATCATCATCATTATCATCATCGTCGTCGTCATCGTCAGACGTTGACGAGATGGAGTTGAGAGAGCCGAGCAGCAAACACTAAACAATTGCCAAACATAATTGCCATGTGTTGAGGGGCGAGTTTGTGGCTTAAGTCTTTTGTTTTCCTTCCATCATTACACTCGAAACAAATGACTAATCAGCCGAGAATGGTATATCAGCGATAACCGAGATCAAATTGAGACTCAAGACTGTAATTTAATATAATCACACAATATACTTTAATGATGAATGCACTTCCTTGACACTCACCTCGTTAAATATTTGTTGTTCTCATGTTACCTTGAAAGATATTCCCCGAATATTCGAATATTCTATATTAGTTTTGTCTGAGTGCATCGCTTTGCGTTGCCTGCTTTTATCGAGGTGGCTTAATAAACCCGCAGGGCTACTTTCTGGGGCCTGGTGGAAAGCAAAAACCTGGCATTAGCCCAAGGCACACTCAGACAGACGCTGCTTTGGTTTAGTTTGTGCGAAGCTGTCGTCCACGGCTCTCGCTTCGGCTTTGGCATAATTTTAGCTCGGGCCGGGCAATCAAAATCTTATTACCATCGAACATGTGTAGGATGCCACGAAATTATCGGCTTAAATGCTTTGCCGACGAGGCCATTAGCTGGCCAGGATTTGGAGCAGCAGCAGGCTGGGACCATTGCTATTGATGCTGCCATTGCAGATGGCAAAACTAATTTAAATAATTGACTCTAACTACTTAATCTCGTACTAATGGCCACTGTAGTGAATTTAGCAATTCGCGTCGCGTATTCCGGGTAGTACTCTCATCGGGTAATGCGAGATGTGGACATGCAATAACTCGGTTTAATTAGCAATTCGCGAGAGTGAAATCCACGCGAAACAATTAGATCGGGCATTAAATGCGGAAAAGCTCTCGCGGAGGCAATTAAAAACTGCGATGGCGATGCAATTGCAATGGCTGTTGTTCTCCAAGAAAATCCCACCGCCAGACGACTATGGGACTGTGGTCTAAAGCCGTGTAATCTGAGAGCAGCAGCTTCAAGGTGGGCGTAATGCAAGCGGCGCCCGAGCAAAGCCCAAGCTGTACCATGACTTCCGCTGCCAAGAAACCAAATACGAAAGGTAAGAGCATTAAGGCAACATTAAGGATGCCGCATATAAAGTGTTGAAATGGCCTGATGGACTCTTCAAATTACAGACGGACATGGCAGCGGTCAATAAAATCCCTTGGAGCGCATGGTATGAGTTCGGAATCGGAAAGGGAATAAAGTTGCTTGAAGATAGACCCTTTTTCTTGTGTAATTGATAGTGGCATAGTCAGATGTAAAGACTGGGATGATCCGATTCTGTTTCCTATCTTGAACAACATATTTGTGGATTGTCTGGTGTGTGCAGTGTGATATTTAATAGTTATACAATACTATATATTAATATTAAGCTTATTTATTTAGATATTAGCTAAATAAACTGGAAGTGAGAGTTGAAGTGGTAATTTCTTCAAACAAAGTTATACAATTTATTATCATTTTCTCCTTTCAACAGGTGTTTAACTTTACAAACTGTCTGCTAAAAATAGAAACAGTAAACCCTATGCATACCCTGGCATTCCTAAGGGGGAACGCCCACGTTGTATGGACCATGATGACGGCAACTATGGAGCAGAGAGCTGGACAGACCCGAGCTCTAGGCCCAGAGCCAAAAGACTTGTCCAATAAAGTTGTTGCGCCGATTGTTGGCCAGTGGGCGAGGCTGCAGCGGCTTGAAATAATTGAATTTCCAAATGGTTTGGCCCTTGCCTGGCTTTTCTGCAACTTCTTTTATTGAATTTTTATTGCCGGCCGCTGATTACAATTTATTTGACACCATTTTTATGGGGCAAAGCCAACTCGTGAGAACCCTCTAAACCGCTCCGAGACAAAGTCAAGACGCCGAACGAAACTTAACCCACATTCGGAAGGAATCTCCTGTTCGTCGGATCAGAGAGAGAGGAACTGTTCTTGGAATCGGATTGAGTGGCCGAGTGGGAGTTCGGACTGCAAGAGGAGGCATTAGCATTTAACCTGCGAACATGACAAATCAGCAAAACGTGCCACATGAGCATGCCCTGCCGCCCGGTCGCAATCATGTTTGCAGCTTGTTGTAGCCGCAACCGCGGAGCGAAGCATAAATTTCCATTAACAATAAATTTAAAAGAAATAACATTACAGCCGAAAATGACCCGTAGCGAAGTTCTGTGGAAATGCGGTAGATTCCGGGGAGTCATCAACGGTGCAAACAGCGGCCGTGCTGTGGAGAGGGAGAAGACACTCGTAGACGGGACAGAGACAGCGTGGCAAGCACCACTCTGCCAGGAGGAGGTTCTTCCCTCCTTATTCCTATCGCAATCAGCAGCCACGACAATGTTTCTGGCCCGGCTCTCCTTCAAACAATTTGGCAACAAATGCGCGCGCACAATCAAATGAATGCACAAATCAATAAGACAACAACTGCAGCAACAGCCACCATTGCTGCCGCCGACAATTGCAGCGTGCAAAATCGTTTACAAGCCACGCCAAGTCAAGTCAAGTCGCCTCTAACTCCGGCTCTAACTCCAGCCCCAGGACGACCACGAGGAGGCGCTGCTTAGGCCGAAATAACCAAATCATTGCCATGCAAATGGCATCGTTTTGTGGCCGCAGTCATCGCCAGCTTCCCGCCAGTTCTTACTCCTTGCCTCACCTCCAAGGAGAGGAGTAGTCGTGAAAGGTGGGAAAGACATATCCTCCTCCTCTTCCATTTGAGCAGAGTTCACTCTGTCCCAAGCTCGGCAGTCAGCTGGTGTGCACAGAAAGAAAATATGTGAAATTGCACAAATAATGCTGCATGATCTGGGTTATTACTTGTGAAGACAACGAACTACTTTAACATTGACTTCACAGGGAGTAAGCTCAATAAAATTTGTAAAGTTCTTATTAGCTTTTTTACTACTCATAAAAATGGAGAAATGAGCTCTTAAAAAAATACATATTTCCCAGGGGGATAATGGTAACCCAGAAAGGTGATTGATAGATCCATAAACTCTCCCAGATAGATACTAATTTGAGCAATATATATTATGTGGGTTTCGCCTAGTGTAGCCTTGGGCTAAAGGCGATGTTGCAACAATTGTTTCATGGCCGTGCCCACCGCGAATCTTCGGGTTGTGTCTGGGATTGCAAGTGCAACTGAAATTGCAATCGCAATCGCAATTGCCATGGCCATGGCCACGGCTAGATTATGCAATTGTCTGACTCAGTGTCTCCTCCGTCTCTCTGTCTCTGTGTGTCACTGTTCCCCCGGCTCTGCCTCCATCTCAGTCGCAGTCCCTGTGTGGGATTCCAGTCACGTTTCTGGCTGCTGGTGGCGGATCGGTACGGTGGATCTGGGCGATCGGCAAACTGTTTTCGGTACTCTTCGCGAAGAAGTGTTAAGCCTGGAGGCGTCTCTGGCCACTCAACGGTAAACGCAGGCAGGCGGCGGCGGCGGCAGAGATGCTCCCCCATTCCCATTCACGAGAATGAATTAAACAGGCGATTTGTCAGGTGGGCTCGGAGTAGGAGTTAGGTGCCATTTGTGACTTTCACATTTATGACAAGCCTTCCTTCAGCCGTGATAGCGCATTCTGGCCCCACATACTCGCTCGTACGTACACCCGCCGCTTTGCTATCGTCGAGATTATGCCCGGCCTGGGCCACTAACTTGACACACACGACGCACGATTATCATCAATCTTCTGGCCGAGCCACAGGAAATACTGGTAATTTTCCCGGTTCTTTCCTCCTCCCCTCAGAACAACTGGCCTCATCATCCTTCTTTTCAATGACCAATTACACTTAACGGCCATGCATACAAAATAAATTAGAAAACCTCAACTGCAGCTGGGCAATGGTGGGCTTTTGGGGGGAAACTGGGGGAACTACAGGCAGGTCAGCGCCAGCCGCCTGCCAAGTGGGAGTTGTCCACTCCTAATGGCTCCCCCAATATGCTAAGCAGTGTCAATGTGTCAATGTTGCCGCGTAAATCCATCAAAATGCGACGGAGACTCAATAAAGAAACTTGTTTAGAAGCTGGAGCCAGTGGGGGTCGACATGGAGCTACAAATGTGATAATTGCACAACATTTAGTTGTAGATCCTCTAGAGGTCTAGGCATTCTCCCTCGCTTCCTGGGAAGCCATCTCGAGCTGCCCAGCTTAACACCAAGAGAAATTGTTGTTATCGACTTTAATATTAATATATTATCTACATTTTCTTGGGCTTTGCTAATACACTCAAGGAGCTCTTGCTACACCAAGGTCGTGCTTGTTAGTGAGCGCTTATTTTTATTATTTTATATTGCTATTCAAATTGCTCATCATCCTCTTAACAGTGACTTCATCAGTGAGAACTAATCATCAGCGAATATAAAATAATGCCTCTGTCCCCTGTCCCTGTTATAATCTTTTATGAAAATTGTGGAAAACATTCCCTGTGTAGTTCCCCCGATCTTGTGGCCTGTTCGTGTCGCTCCTGTGTGTACAGTGGCTGTCAGTTGTATGCGGCGACCGGCACAAATGGCCATTCGTTCCATCTCTCAAACGCTCTGTCAGTGGTGTCGTCTTCTTTTGCGCCTTTGTCATTATCGGCCAACAACTTTTTGTTGGTTAATTGTTTCCAATGACGCAATTGCTGGCTGCCATTTATAGAACTTGGATTGCGTCAGTGTTGCCGGCCGAGAGTCACACATCAAGTCGACTCCAGACTCCAGCAGCCGGAAACTGTGAGCGGGTCAATCAATAGCCACGCATTAAGGCCAAATATCGAGGCAACTACTTAGTTGCGGTTCCCAGCTCCCGTCCCAGTTGACCGCATAAATTAGTGGCCTGATCGATTAGGCGGGCGGCGGCGGTGCAAAATGCTGAAAACTTGGCTGACAACTGGCTGCGCTTTTGGCCATATTTAAGACATGCTCCTGCGCGCCTGCTCCATCACCTGGGAACGGTAAAAATCCGCACGCCTCGGAAACTTTTGCCTGGCACTTGGCGTGAACATTATGCGCAGCTGGCTAATTAAATTACACAACAGTTTAGACGTGAGTGCCGAAGCGAGCGGATGAACAGTAAGCCCGGCCAAAGCCAAGGAACGGATGCCGGCCTGACCATGACTTTGACTTTGACTTCATATGCCCGAAGTGGATAAGCTTAATGCTCAGTCGTCGGCGTCAACAGATGTAAACGTAAACGTAAATGTTGCATGCAAAAAGCGGCTCCAACCTGCCACCTCATGTGGCAACACGGAACCCGGGAGGGTAGCCCATGACGGGGCCCGATCATTGCTTTTGGCCACCTGACTTTGACTCTGACTCTGACTCTCTGGCGTTTGTTTTTCGGTGGGCTCCTTTTTCTTGGCCATATTTATTAATTGCCAAGGTGAGAGGCAGTCAGCCAATCAACTCTGTGGCTGCCGGTTGCATCTGCATCATCTTGTTACGCGACGTTGCCTGCTTGGCAGCAGACTTGGCTTGAATTAATTTGGCCTTGTTAGCCCGGGCTTGATGACAAATGCGTGACGTAACTGTAAACACACGGTCGGTCTTCGTCTCCCTTTTTTTTTTCTCTTTCTCCCCGGATCCCTTGACAATTTGTCGCTATTTCCACGTCACGCTCATTGTTCACCCATGCCGCCGAATGCAGCCTGCAAGCGGTGAGAAGCCACCAATTCCCAGTTGTTTTCTGTTAAAAGCTAAAAACGTATGCAGTTTCATCAATAAGCCAATGCAATTTTATCAAATCTAACAGTTAGGTTTTCCTAAAGGCTTTAGAAGCTTAAAAAAGCATTGAAGCAATCAATTATTTATAAAAAAAAGAAGAGATTATGTTATGATAAAAACTCTTTCTTTAAAATAAAGACGAAAAGGTACTCACACCTGAGATTAAACTCGGTACTTTCAGTTCGCTGATGTTGATCAAAGTTGGGGCCTAACCTGCATTAGGATTACTTGAAAATATTCCGGAAATAATCATTTCTCGCTTATAAACAAACGTAAATCCGCTTGTTCAAAACCTAAGTTTGAAAATAAAATATTAAGTCGCTGAAGCCAAGGGTTTAGGCAGGATCTAGGAAAATGTCTTACATATTTATAAATATAGATTTATACCCGACTTGTACGTGTCATTCATAAACCTACATGTTTATATAACTAAATGTAAAAACAAATCCCTTTATGGTACAGAATTTCATCATAAAACGTAGCTGAAAACTATTGTAATTCAAATTAATGTCGAATAAACATATGTAATCTGCAAGAACCTGATTAAGTCGCACAATATCTAGTCTAAGTCTTAGTCAAGCTAAGACTGTATTCACCCAGTCGACTCATTCACTCTTTCATTCGCTTATTTACACATTTTTCAGCTGGCGGCGCTTCAGCACTTGCTAAATTGTTGGTTTCCGCTTTGGCGGCCAGCACGGCTGGCTCCCTCTTCTGTGTTGCCTTCTGTTGTTTAAGCCAAATTGCTCTCGCCAACAACAAGATCAAAATCGAGAAGAAATGGTAGAAGAACAAGCCGTATTTACCGCTAAGAAGTTTTCAACGAAAGCGAGTGGCATTGTTCTTAGCCCATTGAGTCATTTGCTTAGGGAGGCGGAATGCGTTTACAGAGATGATGGGACTGGGGACTGGGGACTGGGGACTGAGTGTAAGAATTCTGGGATAACCACCGACGGTCTAATGGAGCTCTACGTGACTTGGCTTCTGACTAACTGTATAGCGAAGACAAATTAATAAGAAAATAGTTGGAAAAGGCTTCTCTAATCATACGAATTAATTCAATTGCCGGCACGAGAAAGTGTTGTTCTTGTTGCCGTCGTCGTTGCCTTGTTCTTACCATACTCGTCAGTATGAAAAGCGGGGAGAAGAGTTCTCTCTGCCCGATCCGGCATATAATTGCCTTTTCTTTTTATATAATCGCCAAACGGCAGCAAACTGATTCTGCTGTTGCCAAGGCCTGATGCCTTTTTACGCTTAATTGGCCATAAAAGTGCTTGCCGCTGTTGCAAACGAGAGTTTCATTGCGTCGCCACAAATCTCATTTATCAAATGAATTCCATTCGATTCCGATTCCAATCTGACACATTTCTGTGGGCGATGACACACAAAAATTTGTTTGGTTTTCCTCTAGCCGAACGACCGATCGATTGGGCTATTAATCAAACGATTATGGGGAAGCCGACTCGACGAGGATCGAACACCTATTGAACTCCCCAACCCCAACCCAATTGCTAATTGTGGCCAGAACGCGGGAACAGCATCTCGGCCAAGAAGAGAGCTCTCACAATTATCGATGGGGTCAGCACATAAATCTCCTCGGGGGTTAGCCTAATCAACCCAAGCGCCTTTAGCAACCCGTCAAAAGGTGTCCATGCCGGCAAACGGAATAGAAACATTTTCCAGATGCACTCGGCAAAAATTTAATAACTAATAAGAATTTCTTTATAAGTATAAATGAGTATTTAACTGTGTTCCTTTGGACATAATTTACAAATTGGTTTTGTTTGTAATAAAGTACACAAGTTTAACATATTCAATTGTTAAATATAGTTCAAATATAATGTTAAAATATAGATATTACCAACGAATATCCAAAAGATTCTTTTTTCGATTACAACATAAATATGGCGTCAATATCGAGACATTATCTATAGCCCCATAGCCCATGGAGTTTCCGATTGCAAGCCCAGATCTTTGTTTTATGAAGTTACACTTATAGTATATGGGACCCAGATTGGTTTAATTTATTTTTTGCTGTGTGCGCTCCAGCTCACTCGCCGATACCCGAACACACACACATACATATATGGGACAACCGACTGACCAAGTGACCGCCAGCCAAAATAACAACAACCTGGAAATTTATTGCAGTCGCGGTCTACAATGTTGGGGTATAGGCAGACGCAGGTTGGGTTATTTGAAAGCGGTAATATTTTACTTTGCATGGAGCCGAGGAGCCTTAATGCCCAAAATAGTTACCCGTGGGCGTTGTCTTGGCCACATTTGGGCATTGGGCATTTACCATACTGTCGCAGAATGGCGGTCTAGAGAAGATCCAAGGAGCGACGAAGAGCCGGTGTCGTGTTTTGGCCCACACCTGCAATTGACATTATTATTTGGCCCGGGTGCGCGATGATTGCGTGTGCCGACGACAACGTGGAGCACAGAATGCCGAAAAGGGTAGAGCTCGCTGGGAAGCCGAAAAGAGACAAACAAACAAACAAACCAGACTCCTTCGAGTGGGCCAGCTTGATTTATAATTGTCCAACTGGGTTTTTGGGTAGACATTCCATTCTACGCATCTTGATAAGTGCGTAGTTTATGGCCGGACTGCGGGTTAACTTGCATCTGGCCACGGTCATCGCTTGTCCGCTCGTACAAACTTGTTGAAAGGCACTTGGCCATGGACCAGGTACTGCGTGGACCGTGGTCTTTGGAGGATGGTGGCATGGTGCATGGAGTGTGGAGTACTCCTGGCGTAGATCGCATGCCTGGCCATCTGGCCACGTTAATAACCGTTTTTGACATGCCAAGCGGCATTATTAACAGCATTTTCTTCTCCTTTTATTTATATCTCTCTGTCTATTCGCCACTCCACGACTATTTTGTTTGAGTTTGCGTTTGCGTTTGTCTGCGGCTCTTTTAATTGCGGGAACGAAAGGGAGGAGCAGCGGTCTGGGCGACATTTTAATTGAAATTCTGCGGAAATACTCGTAGCATGAATGAATGCCACACTCGTCACTGCCAGGCGAAGGGAAGAAAACCAACCTCGGAATGGAAATACATACAAACAAGTTAGGGAAATCTAATGGGCTCCTCTTTCCCCATTCTCTGATCGCTGCCAGTGCAGTGCAACCGCAGAAGGTATTGTGTGTCGCGTCCAACTCCAACTCAAGTCCAATCCAAATCCAATTTGCCCTTGAAGAAAAGCGAAACCATTTCGAGAATGGAATGCAGAATCGCCTGCTTCCTGGATGGCTCGGGCATTTGGCAGTTGGGCTCGGGTTGGGATGGGTAAATTGCTTGATTTGACCGCCGGCTAACTGTCTTCGCCCGCTGCCGTTTCCTGATGATTTTCTTCTAATACACGGTACCCCAGAAATCGGATGGAGATATAAACTTTCTAAGTCATCCATTAGAATGAAAAAAAGGTTTCGGTTACCTAAAGAGTACATCGAATTAAAGAATCTACAAACGTAAGAATTCAAACTGATGGTTAGCCTTAACTGAACACTGACAAACTGAGACAAAGTAAATATAATTTAAAAAAATATTTAAATTGAAGAGTTTCCGGAGGTATCTTCCATTCGAGATGCCCCGCTTTATGGCATCCTAACTTGTTCATTTTTGGGATATGCATCTTGGGCATTTCTTTTCAATTACCAACCCACTGGCCCAACCGCCATCCGCCCCTTCGCCTGTGGTTGCTGCGGTTAACTCCCCGTTTGCCATGTAATTTGGACTTCAAACGCATTCACGTGTTGCTGCTGATGCTGCTGTTGATCTTTCCTCGCTCTGTGAGCAGCTGCAGGCGGTGCGAGGCAGGCGCATATCAAAAGACTCGGGACACGAACTGGCTCCTCGTTAGCTCACTGGCTGGCTGGGAAGCGCTTTTTTTCCTCATCGCTGCCACTTTATGCGCCTGATCCAGTTCATTTGGCGCTGTATGGAATTTTACAGTTGCCCGCCGCACTCGGCGCACTCGCATTCACATTCGTAAATTGTGTTTTGCCTCGAATTTGGACAGAAAGGAATTCAATAAATTAATTAACAGCATTTTTTTGCTGATTTTTATCGCAGCAAGACTGAGACTGAGACTATTTTCCATGCACTGATGATTTTTTGCCATCAAGAGGCAGAGACGCGGGTAATTAAATGGCAAACTTTTAATCAGGTTAACCGAAATGAATGGCAGAGAAGCGCCCAGATAAGAAAATAGAAACCACATCATGACATTAAAGAGTGCCTCGAAGCCATCTCGGTCGTCTGGTCTTTTCATTTTAATGCTTTTGTTATTGTTGTCATTAAAAGGCAACCATAACACTGGCAACAACACAAACTCTCTCTCTCTATCTTTGGGATATAGTTTTTTTGTTTTTGCAATGTCATTGACTTTGGTGCGTGCGTGTGCAAATTGTGTTGTGAATTCAGCTGGAGCCACATGCGATGACAGCGACGCAGGTACAGTGGATATCAGTTATAAGAGAAATAAGTAGATTTTACAAGTCATATCTAGGTTTATTATATTGTCTAAATATGTTATTAAAAAGATATATTAACAACATCTTCCTTGGATGCCTTTAACTCTAAGTATAGCTTAATAATTTTGTATTATTATGAAATAAGATTAACAAGATTCTTATTTCTAAGAATGGATTATAAGCAAACAAGTATAATATTCCTTTAAGCGGTTTTGTACTGTAAAGAGCTCACACTTTCCGCAGTTGGACATGTAAATCTTTTTCGCATTTAAAAAGAAAGAAAGATAAATACAACCGAGTCGGTCAGTGACTCCACCTCCCTCACAAAGAACCGAAAATCTATTCATCGTCAATCCAATTCGGTTGAAATTCGCGGACAAAGAACCATATATGTATATTCTTTTGACATTAGCCTTACATAACACGCTCTTTGGCTTTTCATATGCGAATCAGAATTGATTGTGCCACAATACCATTATAACCCTTGGCCTTTCGGTGATCAATTGTGGATTTCCTCAAATGTGCTGCAACCCACATCAGACGGAATCGGCCGTAGCCGAGGGAACAAAGCAATTGCAGCGCAGAGTTGGACAACAAATAAATATGATAAATTTGCCACATGCAGTTAGACATGCAATTTATCATGCAGAGCGGCAGAGGGAAGAACGCTCCCCACCGTTGCGGGTCAGAGCGTCTAATAGATTAAATAAATTTCGCATAAATTATGCAATTGTGGCAAGCCATATTTCTTCTTGCTGCCGCCAGCCCGAGGGGAGTCGGCTAGCTGGCTTACGCACTTGGCTACGCTTTTTCCCCCCATCTTTCTCTTACGCCTTATTAATTTCCATCTGCAGCTGATCCTGTTCTGGCGCCTCTACTGGGACTGTGGACATGAATCTATGGATGGGGACCGTGGTGCTCCGTTAGCTTGGCCTGTCGGCTGCGTTTGAAACGCTCTCTACGCAGCTTGCATTTCGCATTTGGTAATTAAAAACCCAACGAGCGAGCCGCTTGCTTGAATCCAACTTGGCTCTAACGGTAAGCAGGTTGCTCTTCACGAGCGCCCACCAGGATTAGCTACAGGTTTCCAGCGCCTACTACTACTACTTCCTACTCCTTCTCTATGGCCCCTGGCCATCTAGAAAATTTACATAATATTTGCTCTAGATTCCATCTTGTCCCCTCGGGCGGCTTTCACACGCATAAACCAAGTCAGGCCGGGATCTGCTCCATCTGTCGAGGCTGCTCCAGTCGGCGGCTTATCAGGCCTCATAAATATGCTGGCCGTGCCTTTGGGCCGCTTTTGCGAGACGCTTGACAATTTCTTTAAAGCGACGCTCTGTCTGTTTTATTTTAAAAAAATTTCCTGTGAGAAATGAGAGCGGAAGTTAATGACCAAAGTGAAAGAATCTGCGGTATGCCAGGTGAGTTGAGGTTTGAAGCGGTTTGCGAAAGTGGTTGTCAGCTTAAAGATTGCCGAGAAGGTAAGAATTGAATCAAAGATCTGATGTTAAAAATTGTAATTTTAGAGAAGAAAATGAAATGATACAAACATTTTTATAATCATAAACAGAACAATTAAAGAAAAAGTATTTTAATATAAAGAACAGACAAAGGTAATAGGGACTAAGAACCTTGATTTTATTCTAGAGCAGCCTAAGGCGAGTCACCAAACTTCCCTGCCCAGTCTCTGCAGTGTCTGCAAGTCTAGAGACTCTAGAAATAATTAACTATTGAAGTAGCCATTAGGTATTGCTGTGGGTATTTTTATTGCCATACCTGATCTATAGTTTAGTTTTCCAGCCTTTAAAGTTTATCGTACATAAATCTCTGAACTCTTTTTCAAAGAATAAATAAACTAATAAGTAAACTAAAGTCACAAATAAATAAAATATCATTAAGAGTGCCTATTAAGTCTGAATAATCGTTAGTAGTAAAAAATCTTCACTGATCTGATTTGAGTGTTCACGCTGAGCACTGTTATTCTTTCATTTGTAGTTCCTCGTATTGAGTATTGGATCCCGTTTGGTAGCATTTACTCCACTATATGAATCACTTGCCACCGGCCTTTGTCTGGGGTTCCCATAAAATTATTCAGTTTCGCCTTCTTAGCAGTCATGTCCACATGCAAAACATGCAAATTTTGCAGCAGTTACTGCCGTTGCGGTTGTTGATGTGGCCTTAGCTGCTAGCAGTTAGCTGTTGTTGCTGTAGCTGCTGCTGCTGCTGCTGCATCTTGGCCTAATACAATTAGTCTTGTGTAATACGCATGCCTCATGCTCGGCTAGCGGCGAGCGGTTGCCGCAGGAGGAGTGCCAAACCCGTTAGTGGTCAGAGTACATATACAGTTATCCCCCAATACCCCTTTCTCCTTTTTTTTTTACGCAATTCGCGCCGCCACACGCCACACACATGTGTTTCGGAGTCGCCACCATCGATCGGTATTGCCTTGGGAGCGAAGCGCGAATTGATTGTGGCCCAAAACGGTGCTGGCTAACAGCAGCAGCAGCAAGCAAAAGTTGAAAGCCTTTTAGGCCAGCCAGCCGCCTCTCCCCGTCGTTGCGCACTTCGATTTTGTCAGATTTTGTGTTACTGCAACTGCATACACAGGCAACTCCGATTTCGACTGCCACCTTGTTGCCAAAACGGTCAGTGCATAACGGTGAACGCCAATCGCTGCCAAAAGCCGCATGCCGCATGCCGCCTGCCGCTTGCCTCTCCCCCAAAAGCCGGTGAACTAATTAAAGCCACAAAAGAACAAGGCGTTCTCGACTTGGGCCGGGCAATGCAAGTGAAGTTGTCTTTGTCCGATCGCCAGGGCAATCGGATTATTATTCAATAAAAATGCGCCGGCGAACAAAGAGATGGCCAGCACTCGATGACAAATGCCTGGGCGGCCCACCAGCCAGCCGGCCAAAAGGGCGCACTCCTTTTGGGCCCGAAGTAGTTGTGCGTTGACCAGCCCAACTGCAACTCCAACTTGCTGCTCCCAGAGTTCGATCTGCGATCTGTGGTCTGAGGAGGAGCCCTTAAAGCAAGCCGCCTCTATTCGATTTGCTCGTTTTGTTATCGCAAGCTTTTAATCTGCCCATTGCCGCGAAGGTCTTGGCCACCTTCATCTCCCTCTTAACTCTGTTTCCTCATCCCTTGGCCACTTTTGCCGCAAAGTTTAGGCTGGGTTTTTCCAGCTAACTCACAGCAAGCATGTAATGTGAGAGGAGCCGAGGGCAGCAGGCATTGTTAGAGCCGACAACCTTAACCCCAGGTAACCTGGCCGGGATGAGAGCGAATTATTACTCTATTAATGGGTTAAGGGCAAATTTAAATGGGAATCGAATAGTTCTTGAATCTATGAAAAGTCGAACGAGCACTCCAACTTAATTCTTTCCTATAGATTGATAAATGCAAAGGCCCCAACTTGTTGAATAAAATATTTCTCTAGGTCAACAGCAATGGGTTAAATGTGCTGATGGCAAAAGGACAGCCTGACATCTTTGCTGGGTTAAGTGGAAATATAACTTTTAAAGAAGGAGAGCCCCAGACATGATTAAGAATTTAAAACACTTCCACGCACCACGCTCTTATTCATTTTCCCACACAAACTGCATAGATTGATCACTGCAAGAGGCCCCCAAACTTGTTCACCGAAAACATTTCTCTGGGTCAACAGCAACACTGAGTGCCATTAATGGGTTAAGTGTGCTGGTGGCAGAAGGACAGGTTCGAGGAGTTCGTTCAGGAGCATCAATGTAGCAGACACGAGTCTGCGCCGAGGCAGCGGCTCGATTTTATTAGCTTAGCAAAAGGCTTTGATTGTTCTTGTTCTTCCCGATGTTGCTGCGATGTTGTTGCTGTTGCTGCTGCTGCTATGGCCTGTTGCGCTTGTCTAGACGGGCAATTTTTCACACACACTGGCACATACAAACACACACAGTTGGACAGCACAAGACACAGACATTGGGGAGCTTGGACTTGCTCTAAAATTGGCATTTTTCGCACACATAAGGCAAAAATGTAAAGCGAAGTCAAGTCGATGGCCAAGAGAGACCTGGCCAAAGCCTCATCGTCCAAGTCCAAGTCCAAGTCGATGCCGAAGACGTAGCCAAAGCCAAAGCCAAAGCGGTTTATTTGCCTTGTGTGGCATCAGCTTCATCATCATCATCATCGTGTGGTCATCCCAGAGTTAAAGCCTGACTTCGACTACAAGTCCAACTCTTAGCCACAGAGCCAAAGTCAGAGCCTATGCCCGCTGGCATAATGTGGCGCAACTCGAACATGGACCTGGCTCTGAACCTGGAGAGTCCATGGAGGCCTGGAGACTTTGGCAATTTCTTTATTATTACGAGCGTTTCGCTGGCTGTCCTTTTGGGCCGGCCCGCTGTGGCAAAGAACAACTCTCGGCCGGCTGTCACAGATCCGCTGATCATTATTGTTCTGTTCTGGCCTGGCCTGGCCTGCCCTGGCCTGGACTGGCTGCTCCTCCATGTTCTGGAGCTCCTCGCCCGCTCACAATGCAATGTCAATGTTTTGTCTTAATGCGACAATGCTCGATCGCTGGCTGACTGGCTGGCTGGCTTGCCTGTCTCGCATGTTATTTAAATGGAGACTCATCCGTTTGGGGAGTGAGGATTTACAGACCCTGTGCCGGGCCAACGACAATTTATTATATATTTATATGGCCAGCAGTTCGCTTCTTAAGTCATACGTTCGTTCTGGCCATAAATTAAACGATCTTGATGTTGATGTTGCAAGCGTTCAGCGTTGAGGACGCTGCACAAGGTCGCGTGTGGTTGTTGCTCGCCGCCCAGTCGGCAATTAAACGAGTTAATCACAGTTCGATGATTTGTCGAAAGCGGAGGGTGGATATAATCGCCCAGGGAAGGTCGTCATCTCTCGGCCATCAGCGTGTGCACTCGACTGTGGAGCTTCTTTCTACTCCAGCGATGACATCATCCGGTGGCTGGATGCTCGGAGTGCTGATGCCAAGAAAGTCGGGGAAATCACAAAGCAGGCAACTACATATTGTTTTTATGAGACTTTTTGAATACAAACGTTAAATTTTAATGCCAATATAAGGTAAGTGCACTGCATTCTAAGCCAAATTGAATGAAGACTGAAATATGTTTCTAAAACGACTGCGTGTTTAGTGGTTATAAAAAAGAGTATTTCCTGTCTAATTAATTCCTAGAACATACATCATGAATGATGATAAATTATGCCATTAACTGGGCTTAAGGGAATAACATGTTTACAAATAAGTTTAAGATGAATTTGTTCAAGTATAATTATAAAAGACGATATACTAGGTTTTCTAGACGAGTCTAAGACCTCTTTCTGCTCGGACTTAGCTTGTATAATAATAATTTTATGAATAATATGATAATTTTGAACCTCAATTTCGCAGAACTAAAATTCTTCTATGCACCACAGGTTGCCTTGGAAAATGCTAATTTTGTGGTCTTCCAGAGCATCGAAAAGTTGCTTTTAATGCTTACTCTAAATAATAAAATGTTATTTTCTTTTTTAAACAAAGAAATCTCCCACTCTTCAACTTCAAATATTAATTTTTTCAGTCGCAACACTTTGTATTTCTTTCAGTTTCTCGATTTCGGACTTTTACTTTCCCTAATGCTGCTGTGCAGACAAACAAAAGTTTCGCTTTAGTTATCCCAGCAGCCACGCCCCCATCAGCGGCCCCCAAGTTGGCAAGTTATAATTTAGCTTTCAGCTTTGGCTGCCGCTTTGCTGACTAAGCGGAGAACACCGCCGAGGAGCTGTTTGGCGGCTCGACTTGGAGAAGTCTCTCTAATCGGACGCGTACTTGGACTCGTACTCGTATTCGGACTCGGACTCGGAGTGGGACTTGGACTCTCGGTCTCGCTTGGTTCGCCCGTAAATTATAGCCTCGTCTGCTGCTTTCCTATATAAGTATATTTCTGTTTGTCTGCGGTGCGCTGTGTATTCACATCGACAGGGAGAGAGACAGAGATGTATATGTTCGTATCGGGGACTTTGTGTATTTTTAGGCTGCATCTTAATTCCAGAGACCAACCAGTTCGCCTACACGAGCCGAATGTCGCCTGTGTTTGGGCTGTATATTTCGCTTTTATTTCTTCATTTTTATTCTCGCGTAATTCTTTTGCACTTGGCATTTATCAAGGTGGCGGGGAGAGGAAAGAAGTGCGAGCTGTTAATTCTCTTCTCTGATTGCCTTTTAATAAGCCAACCAGCCGATACTTGACCAGCGGCGTGCCGATCGTGTATGTGGGGGCCTTTATGAGTTTATACATTTTCATTTTTCTCGTCGATATTATCTTGTTGCCTTGGCTGTGTTTTATTTTTTCGTTGTTTTTTTGTTGTTTTTTGTTTTGGCGTGTCATGTTCCTTTCCCAGCAGTTGTGTTTGTGTAGGTGTCTTGTTGGGTCTTTTGTTTTTTCGCCGCGCTCGTTGGTTGGTTTGTTTAGTTGTCTTGCCTGTGTAAGGCAGCTTGCAGGGGCAGCCAAGTTAATGACTAATGTGTCAGGGCTGCTTTCGGGGAAGGAATATATGTGGTGGCATGCATAAAAGGCAGGAAGAGCGGCTGAGTGAATCATGACAGGGCCACACTTGAGACAAAGCTCCCAACTTCATTAGTTCGCAAGCGAGCAAGTTCGTTGCCTCAGTCTTTCGTTTTTTGGTCCGAAAAAAAGCGGCAACACCGCCCGCCCCCGCCCAAAACGAAGATCGTTAGATTCGGCCATCACTCCAAATGGCCACAAATTGTGTGTGTACCCCACGACTGAAAACGAGGTCACTTTAGCGGGTTGAGCAAAACGAACAAAAATAACAACCATAAAACGAATCCATTTTGTGTTTCATTGCGCACACTGCGAATGACGAATGACATCATGAAGCTCCCCTTCTCAAGCTTTTTTTTTCGCCTGCACTTCAGCGCTTAGTTTATATATATTTTAATGACAGTGTAGAATTAAGTAGGACTTACCTTTGGCCTGTGTTAATCCGCAGAAGAGGGCCGTCAGCCACAGATAGCGCCACATTTGCATCGAAAGCAGCATTTTCCCCATATATTTCGGATCTAATTGGTCGGGGAAAACGGAAAGACAAACGGCATATTATTATAAGCATTTCGACCGAACGAACGGCACATGCTCCACAAGCGGGCCAGCATTTCATTTGTATTCTTGGCCTTTTGTCGTTTTCACAGACACAAATATAATATATATATATATCGTATGCTGCTCGTTCACCACCGCACACTCACACACACAGAGCAAATTATTATGAAACAAAGCCAGAAGAGAATGCCCCGAGCCGAGAGCGCCGTCAAGTGGCTTGCTGCGACCGCTCAACAAATCAAAAACCAAATGACAACGGCAAATAAAAAACGAAACGAAACGAGCCGCGAACCACACACAGAACTCAACACGGAGCGAGGCTTACTTATCGGCTGGCTGGAAGGAATCCAAACTCAAGGCGGGACCGACGAGCACGTCCAAGCAGTTCGCTAGTCGCCAGGCAACTGAGGCACGGCTGGAACTTCTGCAGCCGCTATGGTGGCGTAGCGGGAGAGACACTGCCAGTCAGTGGTGTTGCTGCTGCCATCATTTTCGAGTTAAAAACGACTGGAAGGGAAGTAAATGGTAAAAGTAAGTAATTTAAAATCTTTCTTAAATATTAATGATCCAATGTCTGAGTAGTATTTGCCTGAAAATAGATAAGTTGGATCTTAAATAAAATTTAATTATACATAAAATATCAGTCAAAATGTTTTTGCTTTTATTTAAAATTCTAAAGAACTGCCATTCATTGGGTTACTGCCACATAATAATAATAATAACAATAACCTAGAGCTACAGTTATCAAAGTAGGTAACAACATTCATATGTGTTGCATGCAGATCATCATAAAATCGTATAACTAAGCTAAAGTCGTGATATGAGATAGATATGAAAATAAATACAATATTTGTGAATGGGAGTTATAAATCAATAAACTTTCTATGCATGCTGAACTTTTGCAACAAATTGTTTCGTTTTACCTTGTTTAAATATTAAATAATAAATAAGCAAATACAAATTAATAAATGAATGAATATTTAAAGCGAATATATTTATAATATAAGAAGCCATGCAAGAACAGCTGATCAAAAGCTTGGGCTTACATCAGTCAAGGTCCCAGAGTACAGAAAGCCATTAAAAAGCTAAAATGCCAACACTGTGAGATCAGCAACCAGAGAGCGTGAAGACGGGGGGAGAGGATGATAGCTGGCCTCTGGCTGTTCACAGTGCATAAATATAAATATAAATAAAGCAGACAATTACGAAAGTGCTATTTGTGATTTATGGGCATATTTGAATATGCATTTAGACAAACCGCACAAATATAAACAAACACGCAGCTTACTGTGCCTCCCGCGCCGGGCATCTCTGTCACAAGCCGAGAGCAGCTCTGGCCGACTGCAAAAGCTCAACAAAAGAGAGGCGGCCAGAGCGCAAGTTTAAAACTTGCAGTAAAAGGATCCCGCTCTTGTTCTCTCGCTAGCGCGCTCTCTCACCTGGAAGATAACAATCAGCCGGTTGTGGTTTGTCTCATGACTTAAATGAGAAATTGTGGGAGCGCAAAATCTTACAAGCAATTATGCAATCTTGTCTCTGTGACGTGTTGTTTTTGTTGCCGCGCTGCATTGTCAAAACAAACATTTATGTAATTGTGTTTGCTATCAGCAACACGAACGGCAAGTTCTCACCGCCAGAAATTATTAGTTTAAAATCGAGAAGGTAATGCTAGGGATAATCGATGCAGTACTTACGGTACTTCCGCCAAAAACCGTTCCGTTCCTTTGCTGGTCATCTGGTGCAGAGATGCTCCAAGTACCGCCCAAGTGTGCCCAATTTCACACCTCTTGGCTTCGCGCGTGCTTAAGCATTATTCATTGTGCTCGTACTACTTGTTAGTTTTCCAAACCAATGGCCATCCCATCATTAAACGGCAACAAGAGCAAAATAGACTGACCGGCCACAGGCTCCCCGAGAACGGTAAATGGCGTGCAAATAAATGCAACCAAGCGAGCGCAATAATTAAATTTGCTTATTTCGCCTCAACTGCATGTTATACTAAGTTGCATCATTTAGAAGGGAAGAAGAAAGTATGCACCTCTGGATTAAATAAAATAATATAAGGAATCATTAAACATTTATCACTCACGCTCAACTTAACCATCGTCGACGTTCTCTATCCGCCTTTTTTTCGATACGCCGATCTGGCAACACCGTCGGTACAAGCTCAGCGGTGGAGAATATACATACATACATGGGAATGGCAGAAAAGAAAACGAATGAGCAACAGGGGAAAAAAGCGCCGTTCGAACTGTTCCAGCCGCCATCTCGCTTACTCTCGTGAAGGTTTCGGAATTAACGGAATTTCGGTATCCAAGAAGAAGTAAATGATATTATATAATTTAATTTTGTTTTGGACAATAGGAAGGAAGCATCTCACATTTATAGGCCGGGAAGTGTGCAATACATGTATTAAATAAATATGTATTGTCACACATACCGGTCTGCAAATGCCCGTGCATTTGTCCGACACTTTTTACTTTCACTGAACACTAACTCTGGTAAATTCTGATAAATAGCTTAGATACAGTCAGGCCGGTATGTGTGCAATATGAATTAAAATAACATATTGACACAGATACTGACCGGAATATATCCAAGAAATATTTTATGTTGCACTTTTTATTCGTTGATTATTGCCACAAATTCATTGGCCGGGACAAGTGCAATACGATATTAATACCCATTGTCACCTGGCTCGACCTACAAATAAGAGCACAATTCTAAGAATCACTAAACACTTGTTTTAATTTTCGTTTTGATGATTTCGGCCGCCTTATTCTGGCCGTTTCAAGTGCAATTCTAGTAAAAACACAGATTTGCATTTGAAATGACACAGAACACCACGGCGATACGCGCACAAACACTTTAAATATCTTATTTTTTTTTTTTTACTGATGAGGTGGTCAACATTGGCAAGCCGGGGAAAGTGCAATACTGAAAATAAAATCATAGTATATGTATGCCCAATCCACAGCCTAGAAATATAAACCATAGTTATTTATTCTATTTTATCGACCACTCGCGACAAGTTTTAAAGCCCGAATGCCCGGGCAACGATCCCGAGAAACCACAACGACGCCGCGAACAACACTTTTGGCACTCTTCTCCTTTTACACGGCACTCGCAGCTGGAGCAAAAAGGAATGCGAGAAATTAGAAAGAGAAGACTATAGCGATGAAAAGAGACTGAGATATTTTAGGTCGAAGCAGAGCGAAGTGGGGCACAGAAAGCCTTAACTGACACAATAATAATGAAGCTCCTTGATTTGATTATTATTTAGATTATTATCATTAGGAATGTTATGAATTCCTATTAGAGTAGGTGCTGTTTTTTTTAAGTAAAATTTTACAAGTATTTTAAGAAGGCTTCCAAAATAAAATAAAAAACTGAATAAATGTAGTATAAAATATTTAAGAAAAAATAAAATAAAAAACTGCATCCGCAAAGTTTGATGGTTATCGCATATATGTATGTATGTATGTATGTGTAGGATACATACATATGTATGTACATATCTATGCGAAAGAGAATAGCTTAGCTAAGATATTTTCTATATGTATACATACATATGTACATACCTTGTTAAATTTTTTTAACTACAACTTTTTATAAGATTTAAAAAACAATAAAAGAATTAGAAATGAAATAGAATAACAAAATTATTTTAAACTAGCACGTTAACGTTATTGTAAGATTTCACTACGTTTAAACATCAATAAGGAACTCCGAAATTCGCCTATGATAAATTTCGGCTGCCAAATTGTTCGGCTTTTCACTCGCACTTATAGTTTTAGCGAGAGATTTTTCTTCCTTGTCTAAATGTATTACGGATTGAACAACGACAAAAACATAACCTCAATTGCCAATTCTTTGTAGTTTAAAAGTACACATAAATGTATATATGTATGTGTGTATGTAAGTCAAGTTAATACTTCAGAACAGACAAAGATGCAAGGTGTCTTTTTAAGCATCGGATCACAATGCAAATATTCTGCATGTGTGCGAACTCTCGTATTCACTCTTTGGCTGTCATATTTTTGAGGGGTTATTCTGACAGCTTCTATTTGTTGTTTCACTCGCACTTATAGTTAAGTAGAGGGACTTTTTTCCTTGTCTAAATGTATTACGGATTCAACAACGACAAAAACATAACCTCAATTTCCAATTCTTTTTAGTTTAAAAGTACATACATGCGTATGTGTGTAAATATGTATAACCTTTAGCAAGAACAAAATATTAACTACATGAGGATTATTGCAAAGATAAACGAAACACCTATGTATACATTTTCTAGATTACAACTTTCTTTAAGAAGTCAGACAGAAGCAAAATTTTACTTTATATAATTTTAAACAANTGATTATTATTTAGATTATTATCATTAGAAATGTTATGAATTCCTATTAGAGTAGGTGCTGTTTTTTTTAAGTAAAATTTTACAAGTATTTTAAGAAGGCTTCCAAAATAAAATAAAAAACTGAATAAATGTAGTATAAAATATTTAAGAAAAAATAAAATAAAAAACTGCATCCGCAAAGTTTGATGGTTATCGCATATATGTATGTATGTATGTATGTGTAGGATACATACATATGTATGTACATATCTATGCGAAAGAGAATAGCTTAGCTAAGATATTTTCTATATGTATACATACATATGTACATACCTTGTTAAATTTTTTTAACTACAACTTTTTATAAGATTTAAAAAACAATAAAAGAATTAGAAATGAAATAGAATAACAAAATTATTTTAAACTAGCACGTTAACGTTATTGTAAGATTTCACTACGTTTAAACATCAATAAGGAACTCCGAAATTCGCCTATGATAAATTTCGGCTGCCAAATTGTTCGGCTTTTCACTCGCACTTATAGTTTTAGCGAGAGATTTTTCTTCCTTGTCTAAATGTATTACGGATTGAACAACGACAAAAACATAACCTCAATTGCCAATTCTTTGTAGTTTAAAAGTACACATAAATGTATATATGTATGTGTGTATGTAAGTCAAGTTAATACTTCAGAACAGACAAAGATGCAAGGTGTCTTTTTAAGCATCGGTTCACAATGCAAATATTCTGCATGTGTGCGAACTCTCGTATTCACTCTTTGGCTGTCATATTTTTGAGGGGTTATTCTGACAGCTTCTATTTGTTGTTTCACTCGCACTTATAGTTAAGTAGAGGGACTTTTTTCCTTGTCTAAATGTATTACGGATTCAACAACGACAAAAACATAACCTCAATTTCCAATTCTTTTTAGTTTAAAAGTACATACATGCGTATGTGTGTAAATATGTATAACCTTTAGCAAGAACAAAATATTAACTACATGAGGATTATTGCAAAGATAAACGAAACACCTATGTATACATTTTCTAGATTACAACTTTCTTTAAGAAGTCAGACAGAAGCAAAATTTTACTTTATATAATTTTAAACAAGCATTTTTGTCGATGAGAATTTAAGGAAATATGTACGTACCTCGGCAAAATAATTGAAATTGTTTCCTTTACATTCTTACCATGTTTCTATTTACATATTTTATTTACTACACTACATTTTATTTATTACACTTTCACTTTTTATACCAACTTTAATACAGACTAATAACAAGTATTCACGCGCATGTGAAGGAAACCCCGATGCTTCTGTGCAATTGTCGATTGCCTCACTTATCGATCTTCGAATTACTCTTTGAAGTACGTAGGTATTTGATTACTTAATTTGACAAAAAAAAAACAAATTGAATAATTCAAAGACCTTCGAACTTAGCAGATTTGATGAGTGCAGCGGATTAAACCGAAATGAAATGGCAGGTCAAGTTGATTGACTTTAAATACTTGACGACAGTGTTGCAAAGTGTCTTTTTTGACATCGGTTCACAACTACTAGTGCAGATATTTTGCATGTATGCGAATTCACCTATGATATATTTCGTACTCTTCGGCTGTCAAATTGTTCGGCTTTTGAGGGGTTATTCTGACAGCTTCTATTTGTCGCTTCACTCGCACTTATAGTTTAAGTGAGGAACTTTTTTCCTTGTCGCTTCACTCGCACTTATAGTTTAAGTGAGGGACTTTTTGTCCTTGTCTAAATGTTTTATGGATTCAACAGCGACAAAAAGATAACCTCAATGTCCAATTTACGTTTAGTTTAAATGTACATATATGTATGTATGTATGTATGTATGTATGTATGAAACTGAACTCCCTTCGCATCCCTAGATTTAAACAAAAACAACTTTCATAAAAGAAACGTAATTTTATTAATAGAATAATATACTTTATTTAGTTTTCAGGTGGCAAATAGGAATTAATTATTGTGTGTTGCAGCTGCGTTAGCTGTGGCCTAATCTCGTTGTACTGGGCCGTCTGCTGCTCCATTTTCGCCGTTAGTTTCACTCGTTCGTTCTGCACGCTTTGTAGCCGCTCTCGATTAGCTTTGCTTTTGGCCAAGGCAACCTGAAAATTAAAATTGAAATTAATTAATAATATAAGAAAAACTCTAAGTAAATGTATTCTAAGCGAAGAGCGTAGTAAGCTTACCTCCAGCTGTTTTTTCTGTGCTTCCAGCTGTCTCTCCATTAAACGAGTGCTGGAATTCAGGAGGCGCATGCGCAACGGCCGGGTGAGCTCTTCGGGGCTCAGACTATTCCTGAGGATGGAAGTAAAGTCAAGTTGGTGCGCAGAAGATTCTTGATTAACAACTCACCAATCTTTGCCCTCATAGGACGCAAACTTTTCTTTAAGCAACTCCAAAGTCACGAGCTTGTTATCCACATCGTTTCTGTCGAAGAATTGTTGATTCATTTTGGCCAAAACTGAGGTCATCTGTTTGCGCATGGTGTTCACCAGCTCCTCAGTGTCCAGAATGGAGTCTTCATGCTCCGCGAGAATGGTAGAAAACGCACTCAGATCTGAGGGTCTGCATTAAACAATTACTTTCATATTTGTTTACATCTCGCAAGTTTTGCGCGCTTACCTTAAATCTGCAAACACTTGTCCAATGACATCCTCGTACCGCTGTTTCACCTGGGGCAGGATGGACTGGTGCCGTTTGAAGGCGGCTTCTACGTCCTCTTCTATTTTAGGTGGTTGTGCGTCTTTTTCCATTACAATTTTGAAATTTTGCTTTAAATATTGTGGCAAAAACAAATATTTTGAGGGTTGTTTATCTATGTTAGTGTGACCAGTTGCCGCTTAGGCGAAAATCTGCTTCTTCGCCATTTTCAGCTGATCAGAACCTCTAACTCGGCTGCGCAACCGTCTTTTTCGCCGGATAAACACCGGAAAATACAACATTTATGTTTTTTTAAACAAATCACTGTATATATTTCACTACTTGTCACCAATGCCATGAACATACACTAATATAGATGTGTTTATCACTTTTCCCATGTTTTTCACCTTTGTATGACAGTTTTTAGAAGAAAAACTCTGGCGGAATTATAGCTAGAAAATATCGATTTTTATTGCGAATACATCGATACCACCTCAGTTATCGATAACCGACGCCATTTTGCAACTCATCGTTTGTGCATTTTAACTCTATCATAGTGTGTTTGTGCTATAAATTTTAAAACAATAATTTCGCAGCCAGCGCTAGGTAGACCAAAACGTGTTGAATAACAATTGGGTGTTTGTGTGTACCGGCAGCAGATCGAGATTAGAGGCAGCAACGCATTAGCAGCCGAAGGAAAACAAAGGCATCCCGATAGGTGAGTTGTTTTTTTTTTTTCGGCCTGGGGACGCGCTAGAAAAGGCGAAAGAAAAGCGAAATAAACCAGGCAAAACTATGTATTTGCAAATGTGTATGTGTGTGTGTGTGTTTGCGCGGTGTTGTGTTTTTCCCGAATACATTTTCTGCGAAAAGTTTTGCCAATACATACAGTACGTGCATGCCGATTTTTCTTACGCTTTAGCCTGCCTGCCGCCCCCAACCCCGGATACGTTCATTTGGCTTCGGCGCTTCACTTTTACATTTTTTTTTTACAACCACCAGGGCACACAAAAATATTCCTAGCTCTTTCTCGCTCTGCCTCTGGCGCTCCCACCCGCCCGCTCACCCACTCTCTCTCTCTTTCGCTCGCACGCGTACCGGCTTTTACTAGAGGTACAGAGTCGCCGTCGTTGTTGTTGGCCCATCCGCTTTAGTAGCTTGTTTTGTTTTTTTTTTTCTTTCTTTCTTTCACGTATTTCCACGCGGTAACCGGCACATATAATTTCATTATAATTTACAGAGATAAAATCAAAACAAAGTAGTTTCGTTACTCCAAAAGCGAAGCTCCCACGCTGCCAAGCGGCGATAGCAAAAGTTGAGTTCAACGCTCGCCAGCCTACAAATAAGGAAAGAGAGCCTAACCTATATTTTATTCATACATAGTTGGGCCCATTGTTGTTGTAGCATCAATCGATGGGGGCAAATGAGAAGAGATGGAGGAGCGCAGCGCTAATGAGAGAGGCAAATAACCGTTCAATGGGAGAGTTGCTGCCTGGGTGCAGCTCGTTACCGATTTGGGGACGGGGGCTCAACACCTCTGTGCTCATCCCCCTGCCCTTTCACCCTCTGGCATTTCCCCTGTCTTTTTTTTTTTCCAATGAGGTTTTTTTTTCTTTTCGCACAACTTCTGAGAGTCGTCGCAGATTGGAACTTTTGCTTTTTGTTCTTTGGCTGGCGATTCTGCTTTGTCTTTGTTTAGAATTCCAGTTTTGTGCAAAAATTCGCTTTTATTTGCCTTGTTTGGCTGATTTATTTTTGCCGTTTTGCCGAGCTTGTTGCTGTTGTTGTTCTAGCATTTATTTCGAGTGAAGCAATCCAAAAGATATTCCGCGCGTTCATTGACATTGAACTGAATTCTCGCAAAAATGTTGTATAGTAAAAAATGTGCACAAGAAATGTGTTTTAAACAAATACATTTGGTGAACTTCTTTCTATACTTCTGTACTCATAGAATTGTGCACTCCAGAAATTGTTGAAATAACGCCTATCAGTCAGTTTATTGAAGGAATAAGGGAACCCAATCAGGGGATATTAAACTATAGTTTAATATAATTAATTATCACAAATTTGTCAATCTGAAATTTCATAAAACTGATCTTATAAGCATAAATATGTTCTCCAAATCAATTGCTATTTAACTATATTAATGATTGAAATCAAATCTCTTTTAGATGTGTTTCTATTATTTTGTTTGGCACAGAAGCAGAAGAGCAGGGGTGCCCAAAGCTATGATTAGGGAGTGAGCTCATTTTTCTACACCTACAGTATGCAATGAATGTAAATATTTGTGTGTATTGTGACTATATCGAAGCTTTTTTCCAGTTAAGAATATATATTTTATTAGTTCATTATTTTTATGCAACATTACAAATAATATTTAATATTTTTGTCCCACTTTTTCTATTTCTTCTCTGACAAATTCCATTATTGGCAGGCAATTCTTTACTTTTATTTTATTAATGATATACAATAAGAACGTAGAAAATGGTTTACCTAAATAGTTTGATATATAAATAAGAAGAAACAATAATGTAATAATTATTAATCGCAGCGAATTGCAGTATATTTCTTTATAAATATCGATATTTTATAACGATATACTCCTTCTACGTCAAACAGTTATCGATCCATTAAAAAGTTGTTTAGTTTTATATAATTTTAACCATATAACATCAGTGTCATAACGTTTTCATAGATATTTCGAAACTAGTTGTACTGTATCTCGTTTCCATAATATATCTTCTTTGCTGCTTAGTTGGCGAACTTTGCATTTTGTCATCGTTGAATAAAGAACATGACAAGTATCGTGCTGTTTGTTTGCTGTTTTGCTCAATAATCAGGAATAGCCGAAAAAAGCGAAAATCAATTGTAAAATGTCCCCTACATGTCAGGCCTAGCTAGCACATTCTCTCATTTATTTGCTTTTCCTCCTCGGTTATTATTTCTGAACCGTTCTGTACTGCTCGTATGGGTCGTATCATGAAAAATGTATGCTGTTTGCCATATTTTCAATGCAATCAGCTTAACACGGACAAAATGAAATAAATAAAAAGTATATACTATATAGTATTAGTGCTGCAATTCAATCGCAATTCTCTGTTGTTGTCGTTGGTTATGTGTAGGTTTGCTTTGATGTTGTTAATTTCCCACATGAATCTATTTTCTGGTTCAGATACGGTTGAGGAACGAGAGAAATCTCGGTTAACTTGGGCCCGCATTTAGGTGAATTTAATAAATTTATGTTTTGTGGGGTTTATACGGGTTTAACTATGCTTGGCGTTTCAGTGAAATGTAGATTTCTACCGAGAGCTTTTGATGTCAAGAGTGCCAGTCGATGGTAAATCCCTTCTCTGTACTCCCTCCCCCTCACACCATTGGCTATATCGACAATCGCATTCGCAAAACATGTTCCACTCAATGATTTTCGACGATAGCTTTTGTCTCGAATGACAGACGAAAAAATGTTGAAAAGAAGAAGCGGCAATATTTTTATGCAAATCGTAATCGAAAGAAAACAAACAAGAAACACGTTTCGTATCCAAGCAAGGCAGTCTTATTGAATTCCAAAACCTTGACTGGTATTTCTATTGCTGCGAAACGATTCTTATTTTTCCAATTAATTAGCCAACGATGGATTGGTCGAGAGATGCAGTTGACAAACGAAGAGCTAGATAAAGCCAAAGTAATAAAGGTTGAAGGAGTATCGGGCGGTGGCGCTGGACAAGGCTTGGGGGAGTGAAAGGAAGAAAAGTACTTTTCAATCGAAGTCTCTTAATAATGCAACAACTTGGGGGTTGTCCGATTGGGGAGGGAACAGGTATACTTACTACACTGATACAACTAATTATTAATAATTTTAATAAAATGTAGATTAAATCGCTGTCAGAAATATCTTCTTGGTTTCAATCGGGTTATTTTTTAAAGATCTATATGATTGGATTGCTAAAAATCGATTTAATCGATGTTTTTGGTTGATAGATGTAAACGATTCTTATTTTATGGAATCGATGCACCGGCCAGTCTGGTTTCCTTCACAGGATCCATTGTCACTGACCGCCAAGCAACTATAAAGGCTTAAAATGTGTTTAAACTTGTTTTCCTATTTTATTACTAGTTTTCTTACATAAAGGCTTCGTTTTAGGTTTATCTCTAACTTTTTTTAAGTATAAATATAGGCCTTAATATATCCTCCTCTTTTAAAGAAAATCGGTTTTGATGTAATCGATTTATTTTGGAATCGAGTCGATACGAAGAATCGATTCACAAAAAGTAGAAATAACACTGCCTAGAAAAATAGCTATTTATCTATTAAAAAAGTTTAGATTTAGCTACATAATTACAATGCCACCGTACTGGAGTGTTGATGAAATACTGTGCATACTGTGCGTGTGACGACAGAGACCGGGCAGAGATATTTTCTGACTTATTAAGCTCTTGACATTTCCTTAACAAATTTCATTCAATGAAAATAATTCTTATCATAAAAACATATGTATCTTATATTGTCTAATATAAATTGGGTTAAATATATGGAATAATAAAGTTCTGATGTTATTTTCCCCATGTGTACCACCCAAAGACAAGTCGAACTATATAGCTGGCAGTCTGTGGAAGTTGAAAGAGAACAAAACAGGACGACGGAACAGTACAGAGCTGAGCAGAGTAGTCCGGGATAAAATGGAATAGAATAGTGTGCGGTAGAGCAGCAACAACTACATGGCACACGCCATAAGCACATTAGTTATTAGCGCAAGGGACCAGCTGAACACCCACACCCACACCCATTCCCACTGCTTTAGCCTTAGAGACACACGCGATGGCAGAAGTTGGTCGGCTCACCCGCCCGGACTCACTCGCTAAGCACGCTGACATGTCCATAAAAGCCTTGAAGTGGACAGGCCACAGAGCACAAACAGGACGCAACACCAATACACACACACACACACTCGGACCGAGGGGCGTCTATCTATCTATTCTCCCGGCACGGGGCGATGAGAATTGTCAATTGTATGCATTTCCGCTTATACCCCCAACTTTTGTGGTCATATCCACAACCTGTCTCCCTTCCCCTCTTCTTTTTTTTTTGGTTAGACATGACGTCCATTAGCTGTTTTTCCGCTAAATTATAGAGTTGGAACGCATATACCCACCGCCCAATTACGGTGGCAAAAAGCACGGCGAGAGGAATGGGGCGTGAACATACACGTGAGATACATATGTACTATATATGAACGTGACACGATTGTTTTATAAATAGTTTCAGCTTGAGCATACATTTCTGCTAGTTATATTTCCATCTTAATCTTTTCCTGGGTTCAATCATGAGATCTTCCTTACATATCACAGGAAACAGGCTAGGATTAGCAAGTTTCGAGGCATATATAAATTGAGATAATTTCATATCCCTAATCTCCATTTAGCATAATAATAATTATATTAACTACTAATATCAGATGTTAAAGGGCTTAATTACACGTTTTAAATTATAAATATACCAATAGGGTCTCACGCAGCTTCGTACAATTAAATGTAGGTTACTTTAAATACGCTTTACAAGAATAAAAAGAGCACATTTTAAAACGAATACTATGTTATTTATTTATTAGTTGGCGAAATCCTGAAACGCTTGGTAAATAGTGTTTAGAAACAAACTCCTATCTCAAATGAGCTTGCTAAAAATAACTGGAATAGAAGGAGAAATATTAATTTTATTCTATATAATGGAATCAGCATTTCATATCGAAGACAAAATTGTACATAACAATGATATAGGCTATGTTTTTAGGTATTGCTTACGATAGAAACTTTACCTTTTTAGGTTTCCTGATACAAAGAGTCTAAATGGTATATTTTATGTATATTTTCTATATTAATTCGATTTTTTGACGTTGATGCACTATGATTAGTACAGTCAACTGGCCCTTGCGACACCAAGCACGTGCTTGTTAGGGTTAGATGTTAGTAGAAGCGATAGAAAAGAATGCGAGGAAAAGAAATACTGGCCTGCAGGCCTGATTGTTTGCTGCTTGAATGCTTACTAAGTTGGTTAAGATACAAGATTGCTTAGTTTAGGAATTAAAGTTAGTATTCTTATTAATAGTAATGATCAGCTGCGGAGGATCACGCTCCCATCTCTGATACTCACCATACCTAAAAGGTGGCAAAAGGAAGAGAGGGCCTGCAAAAAAAAAAGAAAGGAAAACGAGAGCTTACGAGTGTGCATGTATTTTCTTATGCTTGTTTTTTTTTATGTTTTTGGTGGGTAACCACGAACCGCGTTTTCATGTGGCCTGCCACGTTTCGCTGGACATAAACTCTGCAACTGTGCGCTCCCCCTGCCCAGCTTTGACTCTCCCTTGCCACCATTGCTGTTGTTGTTGCTGCTGCCGCTACTGCTTGCGTTTTTGTGGTCAGCCTATTCACCTGTGTATTAGTGTATTGGCCTGAGGGGATACATGCACGGGAAAAGGTTCCAAGCGCTCAGCTCACCTGGCCGAGCAACTTAAATTATTGTTCCTCCCTGTGTTGTTGTTGTTGTTGTTGTTGTTGCGGCTGGTGGGTGGGATTTTCGGTCTTTTAGTGGGGATGATGTTATGGCAGGGGAATGGGGAGTGGTGGCTCGGTTTGTTGGTTGGACGCGTGTGCGCTGTCAAAAGCTATTTGAACAGGATGTGGACAGCAATCAAATGATTTTCACATAATTGCTTACCTGTCATTTATGTCACTTTCAGGAATGCGAGCTTACTGCCCCGCTTTTCCCGCTCCCTGTTTTCCCCATAATTAGTCTTATTTTTCCAACGGGAAGCTGTGTAAATGTTTGGCGAGAAGGCTTTTCTATTGCCAAGCTCACTGACCGCAAGCAAACTGCAATAGGTGCTCAGGTGGCAAAGGGAAGTGGCTGCACCCCCTTGGCTGCCACATCCGCTTCCTGCGGCCTCAAAACTTCCCTATGTCACACTGAAATTGTGCTCTATAATTAGATCTCTGATCCATTTGAAACGGCTGTTGAAATTCTCAGAGTATCATTAGTTATTAGCCTTGTGGGCTGTCCTGGAGGGGGAGACGACGACGACGACGGCCCCCATTTACTATGTCTTGAGGGACTTCCCCCCCAAAGTGCTGTGGAGTTTTAAAATTATTGCAATTTGCCTGAATAATGCATGTCCGTCAGATCCAACTACTGGGACAGTTAGGATAATGATGGCACTGCTGGCATAAGCCACGTCATCGGAGATATACTCGCCCGCCCCCCTCTTAATGATATTTGTGCAGGTCAGCGCAATTTGTTGCATTTCACAGGCATTTAGCTTGAAGAAAGTCTTCGGCGGGCGAATTGCTCTATCAATAGTTAAACGCTTTGCTATCCTAGACGAACGCCCATCGGTGCCTCCGTTTAGCCAGGCTCCCTGAAATATGCATAATGTGAAAACATCAGCTGAAGTTCCATGGAAAATTCATAAGGCTGCAAGAAAGACTGCAGTTCTTGGGGCCATATTTTCAGGCCCTGGGCTATTAGTCTAATGTCGAACTGTAAATTCATTACGCAGCCCCACACACATGTACCTGGGAATTACGGTAGATATAATATATATTCCATATATATATATAAGTATGGTCAAGGGAAGGTATATATGGATATAAATCCATATTTCACATATGTAAAGTTCCAATAAAAGTGCACTGTTCCTCCCCCGACACCAGTATATATATATATACCTGTATATAGGGTTATTTGCCCGCCTTTTCGTACATAGGAACTTATCTATTCCGTAGTTCCTATAGAGCTTCTGTTATGGTCAGTCCAGTACAATTATCCTGGTTGCCTAGCATCCGGTGTCCATAAGCGGTCACTTCCCCTATTTTTATTTCGGTATTGTCACTTGATTTGTACGATTTCTATTGGTCGACAACTTCCGCCGTTCATATAACGATCCTATAGCTTCCGATTGGTCAGCCCTTAGGCACTATATCGAAGCATTTCCCGTATAAATAGCGCCAGTTTGTCTAAATTGTATTCATTAGTTTTTGTTCAGGACCCACGGGCCGTGCTTCCTGCACACTGGCTCTTTTCGCTTTTATTGGATCCTCAGAGCTTAGTGTTATGCAACTGCTACAAGTCTGTGAATGTGAAAGGAAAAGTCTATAACCGAAATTTGCCAAAAAAAAAAAAATAAAGGAAAACCCCAAGTGAATGCTCTTGTGATAATAATTAAGAAAGCAAAAGAGGTAAATCTGTGATGATATAACACGATCCTACTAAACACAGTGATGTAATATAAACCTAGAAGTCTTAACGCCTTCTTGAACATTCTCTGAGACCTATTATTAAGATCAGGGGGCCTGTGCTTTTCACCTCTATTTAATTTCCTTATAAAACTCGTTAAGCATCCAATTAAAACAAGCGGGAGAGAATAGCTCACGAAAACGTAGCCGTTTTTAATAGGCAAATTCCAGCAATTTACAATTGCATCATCATATCCATATCCATGGTGGCAACCCTTTCTTTAAGCTCTTCCCACGCACAACACCACCTGTACTCCATCGCCTCGACAATTTCAATTTCAAGCCGAGTCACTTTTTAGAGCCTCCTCCTCTTGGGCCCTCGACAAAATTCATTTAATCTTCCGTCGCTGCCGCCAGTGCTTTTTGTTGTTTGCTCATTGTTATATCGGACAGATTTTTGACAACTTAACAGCAGCCACAGCAGCAGCTCGGACAATTGATGTTTGGACATGTGAGACCACGTAAAATAAAACAATAAGCAGAACTGGGACCTAAACTGACCGACTTGGTATATGCTCTTAGATTTAGAGAAATATAAGAATTGTAGTTTAGAAAATGTAATTATTTTTCTTTCCCTTGAAGTGAAAGTCGCGCCCAAAATGTGTCCCCAAATTGTTCAAGTTAAGAGTTAAGAATATATTCAATGCTGCACTAAGATGCCCGCTCTGTGAGGGTATTTTACAAACCTGAAGTACTTGGGTGGAAAAAAATGTACACCGCTTATTGAGAGGGATTTCATGTTTTTTTCCTGTGGGCAGAGCATTCCACACAAAGAGCCACACAATTGTTGGCTTTTTCTTTTAAATAAATTTATAATTTTTCGTTACATTTTGTATTATTGCACATGCTGCTGGTTGGTTCGTTGTCTCAATTATGCCAACATATATAAATCATATATGCACTGCTATAAGAGAATACCTTTGTGTACACACTGTATATGGGCTTAGTTTCGAGCGTTGGTTGTCTGGCATTTCCGCTTTCTGGGCTTTCAGGGGACCCCGAAGCTGGTGGCAAGGTGGAGGTGGCACTGGGCGTTTGATGCTACCCAGATTGGAAGCTCAACGCGGGGCGTTTAGATCGCAAGTCAAGTGCAGCTGCAGCACGAACCAGATCGGATCGAGCGTAGTGCCTCTGGCTCTGAAATGGAAACTGAATTGAATTGTTATTCAATTGCGGCGGGTAAAAACAATAACAACAAAACCTGCCACTCACCACATGCCTTCTCTGGGCTCTGTTTAATCAGTGTTGAGCGATTTTTAAAAGGAAAATATATTTATCGGATTGAGGAAATTAAATTGCATTGAAAGACAATTTGTGGGAGATAAAGAAAAGACTAGGGGTTTTAAAACCCTTAGAAAGGTATCCAAAATTATGATACAACATACATAAAATATATAGAAATGTAAAATGAATTTGGTAACTCAAAGAAATCATAGCTTTAGGTTTAAAGGTTTAAGAAATCGTAGTGATCATCGTAGACCACCCTATATATTTTTATATTGTGGATTTCATTTGCTTAAACTCGAATGGTACTATTTCTTTACCTCTTTCCCCAATAGAACTTATAAATTTAATAGATCTAAATTGGTTCATACAAATATCAGGCATTATAAATCAAATATATCTCTAAATATCCAATTTCATTTAAGATTCCCAACAAGCAACTAGTTACGATACAACGAAAAAATATTTTCATAGTCTATCTATTTATAAATCAAATATTTCCAGCTGTTGGTACAAGTTTATAATTTTCCACATTGCTCGGAACTATGAATTGTATTATAAAAACAAAAGAACTGCGGAAAACAGATGTTACCTTTAAATGTAGAACTTTAAAACGTTTTTAATAATTTGAAATTTAATTTTTTAAGGGAGAGAATATAAAATGAACTCTAATATTTTATTCTAAACTGCATATATATATTATATATATTATATTATAAGTAATTTTATATCTAAAGTTAAAATAAAAGCTAAGCTGGTTAAAAAAGCCAAACTGACAACTCTGGTTTTCAGCCCACAATGACTTAGCGCTGTGACTCGAGTCAGGGGCAGCTCGATTTTATGTGTCAGTTGATCCGAAACTGGCTAAAGATCAACATTCATAGTTGGCTTTTCCAATAATTGCGAGATTAATCGAATTCCGAATTCCATCCTTTTCGATTGCAGAGAGACTGAGAATGAAGCGCGAAATGAACGATGCAGGGGAGGGACCACAGGACCAGAAGCGTAACCGCCGCAACGAGGAGACCGTACGCATACTGATTCCAAGCAGTGTAAGTAATCAGTTATAAATAAACTAGGAAATTGTCCAACTAAATGGCCTAATAATAATGTAACATTATTTCTTATTTATTTTGTAATCCACAGATTGCTGGCGCTGTTATCGGCAAGGGAGGACAGCACATCCAGAAGATGAGGACTCAGGTAACATTATAATCTAAGGCCCATGCAAAGTATAGAATCATAAACTGCATAATTCACAATTGAAGCGTCTGGTATTATTTACAATTATGTTTTATTTGTTGCACCACAAATCAGAAACTTAAAAGCGAACAAAATAACCTAATCGAATTGATGAATCCATGTCCCCAGTGAATCCCGAAAGCGTCTGCCTCCGTTCTTGTGTGTCTCTCTAGCGAACTCTGTCTCCCTCTCTCTTACTCTCTCTAAATCTCTCTCCACCACTATCTGAAATTCTCGTCTCTGGCAGCAGTCAGTCAGTCTTCGATCTGCGTACTCCAATCTCTAGCTCGATCCAGAGTTCCTAAACGAAAATAAAAAAAACCGAACCGAACTGTAAGAGAATTCTGTCTTGTGTGCCGGTCAGGTTACCCTTTTCCCCTACTCTTTCTCTAACTCTCTGAATCTCAATCTCTTTTCCTTCTATCACTCTTTCTCTGGGCGGAAGAGCCTAGAGTTGTCTAAAAACTAGAGATGGAAAAGTATCGATGTTTTCGATAATTTTTTTATATGTAAACATCGATGTTTTTCCAACTCAACTAGTAACCAATCGAAAATCAAACACGCTTCTCACTAACTCGGGTCTCTGCACTCAGCTAATGCTCTTTCTTACATACTCTCTCTCTCACTATCTCTCTGTCTTTGGCTACCATTTTTGAGTGTCTTTTACTCTTCTTTATTTATCGTTTCGTTACTCAAAAAAACAAAAGGAAGTACAGCATTTTGATAGGAAATTAAACCACGGAGCTTGGGTGTTAAATGAAATATGTTATACTACAGGCGCTTTATTTAATCGAAAACAAAAAAACAAAAAAGAAACTGGGACAATTTTGTATAACTCAATAAGAACCACATGAAAATAAATCGATAAATTTACACGCTAATTAACCTTTTAACTAAATGAACAATTTTCTCTCTCTCTCTTCTCTCTCTCTCTCTATTCTTGCGTACACCCCATATGTAACCAATGAATCAATCGATTTCGATTTCGATTTGCAAAAAATAAAATAAAATAAACCAAACTGTCGTCGGTTCGCACGTCCAACATAAAAAACCAAATCTTCAACCGCTCATCTGAACCGAAACTCGAATCGAATCTCGAAATTGAATCGTATCGAATCGAACCGAACCTCCGACTCTCCGAACCAACCAAAATATATATCGCCCGCACCATCACTCTGCACCGCTGGTCCATGGTCTCTGGTCTATATGTATGTCCCGCCCCCCGCGGTACTGGGTAACCTTCTGGATCCTGTGTCTGTATCTCAAACTGGCCCGATGTCAAAAATCCGAATCGAATTGAATTGCACCCCCTGTTGCCGTGCACACTATGCTACAAAATCTGCCTATGAACACGCCTATATATATATATATATAAATTCCAAAAATTCATATATATATATTGTGTATATATGTTTTTGGGGACTCCCCTTCCCATGTACCATGTGTGTGGGTGCCCTATAAACCCCTTTTCCCTGTGATATATATATCTCTATCGAAACAATATGAAAACGGCGAATCTATCAACCCAACCGAATCAAAAAAAAAAAACCGAACCGATATCGGCCGCCCTTCGACCGATTGACCATCCAACAAAAAACGCCCGCCCGCCCGCCTGTCTGCCCATCGACCGAAACCGATACCGATACCGAATCTGAATCTGAAACCGAACGCCCGCCCGCCCATCAACCGCCCGCCCAACAACCGCCTGCCTGTGCCCGTCTCCGAATGAAAAATGTGTGTTGGTGCGTCACAGTATAAAGCCACTGTGTCTGTCGACGATTCCCAAGGCCCCGAACGGTAAACCACAATAAAAATCTTTAACCTATTACCAATTACTAGATTATAACCACCACCGCATCTCTCCATCGGAGAGAATCGAGCCCAACTGAGCGGGGCTCTGTCTTTCTCTCTCTCTCTCTCTCTCCTTCTCTTTGTATGTCCTGTATGCGCTAGTTAAACCCATTTATATATATATATATTTACATATATATCATGAACATTGTGATGTGTGTGATGTGTCTCTGCCCCCGAAGCAGGCACTCGGTGTCCTCCCGAAAGTATATAGTAGTATCCAGTATCTGTAGTAGTTTGCCCAAGCTGCCCCGAGAAGCCAGAAGCACCCAGATCGCCATCCAGGTCTAACTCGCTCCGTCTCGCCCTCAATCTCCGGCTAATCCTAATCCTAATTCGCATACTAATCCGCAATGCACCCCAAGTACCACGATTAACCACCCATCCCGATATTGCACGGCCTAAGGTATATTCCATGTATATTCCATTGAATTCGGGCGCAAGGAGCGCCCTGAAACAAGATCGAGATCTGCTCGTGCCTGAGATCAACATGCATTCGTCCACACCGAACCACACCCAAATCCCAGCAAGCGTCTTGTGTGTCCTTGTATGTGGTATTGTTGTTTGAAACATGGCAACAGGGACTGAATCTCATTCGCTATCTCCCTATTGTTCTCTCTATTTCTCTATCTAAATCTCACCGAATCTCTTTGTACCAAAGTTTGTTCTCTAGTCCCCCCAGAAAAAAGAAACAAAAAAAAGAAAACAAAAAGAGCAATGTCTAGAACTAAAATTAATTCCAGTTAATGTTCGATTCTAATATGCGTTTCCCCTCACTCTTTTCTCTCTATTTTTTCGCCATCACTCACTATCAAAAACAAAACAAAAAAAAAAAACAAAATCCAAACCACTTTCTATGCACGTTTACTGCTCGCTCGACACAGAACCATCCAAATTTCGGCGGATATCGAGTCCACGCTGGAGATCATCACGGAAATGCTGAAATACTTTGAGGAGGTAAGTCCACCGCCGCCCTGCGAAATGTGATCCCTACTTATGATAGCACTCTTTTCATGATCTCCGACCCAGCGCGACGAGGACTTCGATGTGCGTCTACTCATCCATCAGAGCTTGGCCGGCTGCGTTATCGGCAAGGGTGGACAAAAGATCAAGGAGATTCGTGATGTGAGTAGCTGAATACGATTTAATTATAATATATGGGGAATTATAATATATAGAATATAGGAGAATATAGATTGTGAGGTAACCATGCCATGCCTTTCATTGCCAATCGTAACAAGGTCCATTAAAAAAGACCACTAGCTTATGTTATTTTTAAATATTACGTTTAATGCTGTCCATTTATGACGTAATCATATTTTGTATTATTTTCGACTCCATCTCCCCCTATATAATCAAGAGTGATCACTGAAGGACCCTATTTCCCTTTGATTACATAATATGAAAATGTTTTCCCAGAAATATATTGAAATGAAATATATGAAATGATCCCCAATAGTTAAATATAATATTTTCGCTGAGTTCCATCCTCCCCCTAGGTAATTATGTAACATATGGACAGTCCCTAAGTGAAAAATCCTTAGACTACATAGGCAAATGTGTGGCTCTGGCTCTCTTTGTTAAACTAAAATATAACTAAACTATTCAGTAGCCTCGTAATTAATATAAAAATAATTGTTTTACAACGCATACATTTCAAATTAAAATAGTTATTCCGCTTTTATGTGTTTATGACTTTGTAATTATTGTCATACCTTAATTACGGCATAATTATCAATCGATCCTGGTAATTTCCATTCCGTTTCGATAATGAATTGGGTCAGCAGCATATTACTTTGTGTGGGAAAACCCAACAGCTGACACGACCTGTCACATATTGATGTCCGTCCCTGTGTTCCCCTCTATCGAGGCCTTGGCTGATTACATATTTAGCTCAAGTATTTCCGCTGTTCGCATGTGTACGACGATGTGCGTTCACACGGCTATCCCGTCCAGTGTCGTCCTGCGGTCAACTAACATCGCTAGCCAGCCATGACGAATGAAGGCTAACTTAATTGGGCCTATTACCACCGAATGGTGTGGCTGCAAAGGCGGCAGGAGTATTTGTTTGCTATGCGAGAAGGAGATGCAGGTCAGGACGTGAGGAAGCCCGCATAGTTAGTGTGAATTTCTGACATGTTTTTGACGATCCCGAACGGTTGCGGCGACAGTCACGTGAAGCAGAAACCCGTCAACATAACTTTGCGCTTGGTTAAATCGAAAACTTTGTACGAGTTACGTTCGCCGTTGCCGTTGCCGTTGGGTTGTGTCTCCCGGCTCTCGGCTGCTGCATCCTGGCTCCCTGCTCTGCACAGTTCCTCTGTGCTCTCTGGCAGCGACAGTAGAATGCAGCTCCATCGATGAGAGGACAGACGGTTAGGAATGACGTTCAGTTGGGGGAATCTGTTGCTGACGCCTGAGCCACCGCTTTCATAACGCGCTAGTCACTTTGCCAGGCCCTTCATCTGAATGTCAGTGGGTGCAGTGGATTGGGGGCAATGGATTCCGGATTCCAGGATCCAGGCATGCCAAACTCTTTTCAATTGCGCAATTTGCAATACGAGGAAGTCGGAATGGTGGTGAAGCGACCTATTTCTAAAGTGTGGGATGCGTTCGAGTGAATCAATTGGCAAACTCGACTCACTAGCACCTGCAATCAAGCGCAGCACGTGTCCTTCCTGGCGCGATTTGGCTTGGCTTGGCTCATTAATTAGCGATGAGTGGGTTGCATTTTAATTGGAATAATGTCCTGCCTTTTGCGAAAGGTGCCTTCTGAATGCACATAGTGTGGCAGCAACACCTCCCACACTGCTGCAGCTCATGCATATTCATATTTCCAGCGCTGCTTTTATGGAGGTCAACAAGTTCGCGGCGGCAAACAAAAAGCTTACGTCTGTAAGTTCCTGCAGCATCTCTCTTGCCCTCCTTGGCGTCGCCTGGGTTGCTGTTTTGTTATTATGAGTTTCTTAGACGCGACGCCACGAAATGAGGTTCGCACAGCTCTGCATCCTTGCAGCTGCCGTCTTGTATGCTCTGATGGCCACGGCAGATGATCAGGAGCCGCAGCAGCAGCGGTGGAGCAACATTCTCAGCTATTCTAGCATGTGTTTGTCGTCTTGGCATTTCTACCTTTTTCTTTTCTTTGGTCCCTTTTGGCTTGGGTCCTCCTGACTGAAAAGGAAGTCGTCCTCGTTACTTTACTGTCTTCTTTGTTGCGGCGAAAAAAACAAAACAGGCAGCCGCAACTGGCCCTGCAAGCAGCTGTTTCCTTTCCTTGCCTCCTCATTCGCTCTGCCATTTTGGCCTGGTCTCATCCTTTTTTATTTTTTGCCGCTTCCCGCTCTCTGACTTTCTGTCAAAGCCGGTTTTGCCTGGCTCATCGCTTGGGGTTATCATAATTGCTGCCCGCGGCTTCCTTTCCTTAATCTTAACATCTCTTAATGTATCTCCTTTCTTGGGGGAAACTCGGCTTCTTACATAGATATAATCTCTCCAAATACTAAGAGCTGCATTATGTTTTGGCAGGATTATTTTTAAAACACTCTCGCCCCCACCGAAGTCGCCGAGCAGAGCGCCAAATTTTTGTGGCATTCTTTGGGCATGTGTTTGGAATATATAGTATTCTAGAATCTATATAGACTGCCACGGTTCATAGACAACTGTTTCATGTTTCATGCTGCTTCAGCCCATTAAAATGTTGTCCTGTGCCAAGACGAAGGCGAGGCATCTGCCGGGATCTTATAATAATGAGCGACAGCTGCTTCTACTTCGACTCCATCAGGCTGATCCTGCAGCCGTCATCCATTGTGCGCTCACCCTGTGTATGTGTGTGTGTGTTTCTTTAAATCCAAAATGCCCTAAAATGCATTTGAGGATTGAACGTGCCATTGGGTTTTGTTCCAATCCGCTTGCCTGGCTTTCCCTGCTGCCTGCGGCTTACAATTGTTGCTTGCTGTTCGTCTTAATGAATGCCAAACAGGTGCTACTCACACACAGCCCTGCAAGATATAGGGTGTTTCTTCATCTTCGATTAGAGCTGCTGTCCTCAGCTGCTCAGCCATCTCCCTTAGAACTCCCTTAAAGAAAGTAGAACCTATTCTTAATAAAAGATTCTTTCTTGATTGGATTTTCGTAGGTTAAAATAAAGTCTCAGTTAATTAAAGTTAACTTTTTGAATGTGGTCGAAGTACTAGTTATCAACGGCCTAAAAGTGCCACCTAGCTCAGTTTAATTTGCCTGAAATTCCATTTAAAAGATAATGACATTAAAAGGGAGCATTAAGCGAGTTTTTCCTCCGTCGTGACCTTGTATAGCAACTGAACGAATGGAAGAAAAGACACCCTTTGTAGGCATTCCTTGGCATAGCGGCAGCTGAGACGAACGACAACGAGTCCTGGCAGCACCGACATCTGGTTTCCTGATAATTTTTCTGGCAACCAGAGCGAGTTCCTTGCTAGGTTTTGGGCTGGCTTGGTGGCTCCCTTTGATCATTTGATTAATACGTTTATTGTGGAAACTTTCGCGGAAGGGAAGAGGAGGAGCGCTTGGCGGTGGAGTCTCGTCAATATCCGGTTTATTTTTCACTGGTGCGCTCAGCATCAAATTAGTAGTTGGATGCTTCCTTCCGCCTTGTTTGCGCCATCCTTGACAGCTCGCTCACCCAAGGAGCTCTTCGTTGACGCTCTCCCAATAGTTTTGCCCCTCTAGCTCACGGCGATGGCACCGAAAGGAAATTACATTTGCTGGCGTTTTTATAAAACATGCCTATGGAAATAATTGGTTACTTTTAAAAGTACTTTAAATAATGTACTTTAAAAGTATACTGCTTGTTGGGATGGAAGCTATGATCAACTATATTCTCTAACATAAAAAGACAAAATAGTAGCCTGAAGTTCTGAAAAAATGATTCCTAATAAAAGAAATGGAACAAAGTGGCTAGATATTTGAACAAATAAATCAAATCTTTTGTAATATTGCATATAGAGTATCAATGACTAAAATAATAGCTATTTTACTATTAAATTAGCGAAATTTTACATTCTGTGCATACGATGCGTGTGCCAGTAGAGACCGGGCATAGAAATATGAGTCAGTTCTTTAGTCTCCACTGTTCTAGATGTTTGAGACTCATACAAGTTAAAGGTATTTGACATGTTGATTGCTTAAAACCAAGCACAACCAACTATTGTTTTGTCCTGCAAACTTTTGTAATTCATGAAAATCCACAATATTTTAGTTAAGGAATTTGTACTTGTACGTAATTGATGCTCAGTAATTTAACCCAGCATCTTAGAAGACTGCTCCAATTACGCTGGTTTCCTCCGGTTGTTTGCTCTTCGCTCACTTCTCTGCTGTTTCTCGTGTGTGTGCATAAGAATGTAAAAAGTTTTTTAATTGCAGTTGTCGTAAGTGAATTTTGATTGCCATTTGCAGGCGGAAGAGTCTCTCGGGATGCATCCTACCCCAACTCATCCTTGCTGCTGCTGCTGCTGCTGCTGCTTGTTCTGGTCGCCCGATCTTAAGCGCATTAGTAAGCTGGCAGCAATCCTTTAATGGAAGAGGTTTCCCGGGATGCTGCGCTTGTTACTTGTACTTCTACTGGCTTCCTTCTTTCTGCTTGCTTTATGTTTGCATATCAATCGTAGGCGATTTGTTGTTTAATGGCTGTCGTCCTCATTTCCTTCCTCTCAACACTTGCCAGGAGCAACGCGCACTATGCACTACGTATGTACAGAGTTATGTAGTGTTGTGGGATTATGCTCATAACATTTACTTTCGTTTTACTTTTTTTTTTTGTTATGCTCTCCTCGGCGCATGCGTTTTAGGGAAAAGGAGACTTTATTTTTTTTTTTGAGTTTTTGGTTTTCGTTCATTTTTAAGCGAGGCAAGCTGAAAAATACACCGGTTCCGTTTTGCTGCCAGCGGGAGCTGAGCAGCAGCAGCAGCAGCAGCTGCCCCAGCAGCCTGCGTATCCTTTTTGGCCTGCCATGATGACACCACAGGACGAAGGGAAGCAGCAGAACGGCGCACATGCTCTGCCTGCTGCCTGCTGGCTCTGGCTCAGTCGCTGCCTCTGCCGCTGCTTTCGGTGTTCTGCCTGTGTATTCCTTTCTGCCTTTCTGGCTTTGTGTGCCTGTGTGTGAGTGTTTCCTTTTTTTTTCTCTCTCTCTGCCTGCGTCTTCGTCTCCTTACATGGCAACTGGCAATCGTTGAACCCAATTAGTTCGACATTGGCGCTGGTCGGGCACGGTCCTCCAGCTCCTGTTTCTGTTTTCTGCTGCTGCTCTAACTATTTCTACTGCTTCTGCTCTCGTTCGTACGCAAGCAACTACAATTTAAAAAAAATATAGTATAAATAAAACGGGTTTTAATTTAAGAACCCAAAAATTCAGTGTGAAAATGTGCGCGTTTAATGGCCAGTTTGTCGATTTATCAAGGTATAAAGTGCTCATTAAGTTACCTAATCATAAAATGAGATTAATATCCAAATAACTACACCCTACTAATATGTGGAATGCAACTAATCCCGTAACTAACTTTAATCGTGTTTCTAATACAACTAAATTAACTATCTGATACGATGATGCCTCTACTAGGCCCAGTGGCGCCACCGAGCGTCTGTTTGTGGCAACTGGCCTGACCCCGAGGGCGCCAAAAATGATTACCGAGAAATTAATGTGTTCATGTTCATTCATGTGTCCACAATTTCAAACTAATCTTTCAAGCCGCGAGCCGAGCTCCCCTATTTTATTTTACATAATTTTCGCATTTCGAGGGGCGGCCTAAAAGTATGCCACATACATAAATATTTCGGTAGCCACACACGCACACACAGCCAGCGAACAAGCAGATACCAGTCTCTGTTGTCATGTTTAAATTTAATAATTTTTGATTCACCAACTGACGGGTCCTGCGCCTCTCTCTCTCTGTGTGTGTGTGACTCAACGCTTTCCCTCCGTTTTGTGGGGCAACGGTCGCCGGAAACTACGGGGGCGAGGGCACACTTCAGAGTTTTGATGTCGCCATTGTTGTCTGGAGCACACGCAACGAGTTGTCGCCTGGGATTGGCAGGGTTGAGGAGGCAGGCAGGCAGGCAACGAACCAACCAACATGACATGACGCAGCCTTTGGTCATTGCCACACTCAAACTCACACTCACACAGAGCACGCAACGGGCTTAGGAATGATGCAATCGCCAAGCGGCGACGATGGCGGCCACAAATAAAAATGGGAAACGCGGCCAGGCGACCAGGGAGGACAGGAAAGCCCAAGGGAAACGAGGCGAGGGCCTCGGGGTCTCCTCCAAACGCTCACAAACACACACACACAGACATACACTCGGAAATCAGAGCGAGCCCCTTATTCTTCCCCTCATCGTAAGTGGCTATCGAATTTCTCATTTACACTTCCGCCGCAGACGGAGGGGGAAAGCAAAGGAAATGGTATGGAGGAAGACAGTCAGGCAGGCAGGGGAGAGATCATTGAAGAGGATACGAGAGATGTAGGGGGGACAAGGCAAGCGGCAAGCACTTCCTGCCACTTTACATGCATCGCAGACAGACAGCTGCCCCAGCGCAGGTAGAAACTACTGTACAACATCTGCTGCTGCCGCTTCATGCTGATTAGGAGCCATTGCCCGCTGTGGCAGGATGCAGGATGCTCACTACACACACACACACACATATATAGCACTCACAGGGACCGCGTTTCAGGTCAGGACCCAGGGGCAGTGTCACGGCCAAATTGATTTAGAGACTCGGCTTTCAGTAAAACCTTGACCAGCATTTGCCTCGCTCGCTCGCTCGCTTCGCTGTGTGTGTCCTTTGTCCTGAATTCTGGGAAAACTGCACAGGTCTAAGGACTAAGGAAATATGGCCAACGAGCCTATTTCTAGGGAAAAGAAAACGCACAGAATATCCTTAAATGTTCAAAGGCAAATGTTGGGAATATTAAACCAACTGAGAGACAAAGATTCTGTTGATAGTAAAAGGTAGTGAGGATATTAATTTCTGAATAATCTAAGCCAGAAACTACTGCTTACTGATTTAATTATTTAACTAATTGTAATATCCTTACTAATCTTATTTTATTCTTGCTTACAGCGCATCGGCTGTCGCTTCCTCAAGGTCTTCTCGAATGTGGCGCCCCAGAGCACAGATCGCGTGGTGCAGACCGTGGGCAAGCAGAGCCAGGTCATCGATGCGGTACGCGAGGTGATAACCCTCACCCGCGACACGCCCATCAAGGGCGCCATACACAACTATGATCCCATGAACTTTGACCGCGTCTATGCGGATGAATATGGCGGCTATGGCACTGGCAGCGGCAGCACACGTCCCAGTCAGCGCGGAAACAATCGTAATGGCGGCGGAGGTGGCGGTGCTGGTGGCGCTGCCGGTGGAGCAGCCGGTGGCGGCAATGGCGGCGGCGGATTCGGTGCTGGCGGTGCCCGGGGCAATGCCGGTGGCCGGGGCGGAGCTGATCGCTTTGGCGGAGGCGCTGCTGGCGGTGCTGTTGCTGGTGCTGGCATGGGACAGCGCGACAATCCGTTCATCAATCCCTGGGCCAATGGTGGCGGCGGTGATGTCGATGGCTTTGGCAACACTGGTGGCGGTGCTGGTGGATTTGCGGGCAACAGCTTTGGTGGCGGCGCCGGCGGTCCCTTTGGCGGCGGCAGCTTTGGCAACAACGGTTTTGGCGGCGCTGGACCCACGGACTTTGGCGGAAACTCTGGCAACTTTGGCCAGGCCCAAGGCACCACAGGGCTGCCAAGCTTGGGCAGCTTCACCCAGAGCCAAGGCGGCACCAGCGGCCTGCCCAGCTTGAGTAGCTTTGGCCAGAATCCCGGTGGAGCAGGCGGCTTGGGCAATGGCCTGGGTGGCGGCGGCGGCGGCGGTGGCAGTGCCAACAACGGCGGTGTAGGCGCCTTGGGCGGTGCTAATGGCGCTGGTGGCTTTAATGCCGGCGGAGGTGGCGGAGCCAATGGCGGTCCAAATGGTAGCCCGAATGCTTCCACAAACATACCGCAGGGTCATGACCCCAACAACAGCACACAGGTCACCATTCCCAAGGAGGTAATTGCAACTGATGTCCTTATCTCTCTGGTTTAAATCCTACTAACGTTGTTGTATTTATTTACAGTTGGCTGGCGCCATTATTGGCAAGGGCGGCGGCCGCATCCGTCGCATTCGGAACGAGTCCAGTGCGTACATAACCATCGATGAGCCCCTGCCCAACTCGAACGATCGCATCATCACCATTTCGGGCACGCCCAAGCAAATACAAATGGCCCAGTATCTGCTGCAACAGAGGTTGGTGTCGCAATCAGACTAAGAAGTATGCACTCCTTATCATTTGACTAACCCCCAAAAATCCCGCCCACAAAATAACACAAGCTCCCGCTCGCCCCATTTCCCGATTAACTGTCCGCGCGCGGATTTCAAATTGGAAATTAAGAGTGATTAAGTGCTTCCATCGTAACCTGCATTCAGACTAACACCGATTGGCTCTCCTTGGGAGTGTATTCCGTATGGAAGACTAGTGATTTTGTTGTTTGGTCTTTGGTAATAACAATAAATCCCTTGTCTCCCTACGGCGTGCACTAGTGCTCTTCATTCTATCGATGTTTAACTGAACCTCCGCTCGGCATTGGAAAATAATCTAAACTAAACGTGTCACCCGGTTTATCCTGGCTACAGTCCAAAATACTCCTCCAATACAACATCCCTAACACACCCCCCCAAAACCAACACCAACATATTCATTCATCCGTATTCTCTCTCTATCTGCTGTTTATTAAAAAGTTCATTAATTATGTTTTCCTTTGGCTTGTCGCCATCCTTTCTTCCGTTTCTCCTCTCGTCCTTGCAGCGTACACGAAAATGGCAGGCGAAACATTTAAGTGGGCAACAGAACTTGGAACAACAACAGCTACAACACACCAACAATAACCATCGGGATGTGCTGCGTTTCAAGCTTAAAATTAAATTTACTAAAAAGAAGAACTGGCGCGCGAGAGAGAGAGAGGCCAGAGCGAGAGAGCATCCTCCAAATACGAAAGAAATTTATGTATTTCTTCTCTTAACTTTAAGTGAAAATAATGCCCTTAAAATGGAAAAATGGAATAAGAAACTGGCCCTGTCCCTGCCCCCCAGTCTGACCGTGTCCCTCATCCTCCCCCCGCGCTCTTTTGGGGGGGAAAAGTCAACCTTAAAACTCTGTATGATAAGAAGAATGAACAAATAAAATATACACAAGAAATAACTATTTGTATTCTTTCTATTCTATACTTTTGGGAGGCTCGACAGCGATCCGTAAAGAAATACAACTTAGGATCCTATTAATAATAGTCGTCGAAGAAGAGGCAAAAAGGAGATACAGAAAAATGAGTTAAGAAATCGAAAGTTCCGAATTTTGGACGCCATATATCCTTTATTTTTGTCCGTGTATTCGGTGCATTGGTGGCACAGTTCGCCCGGCTCATGCCTTGCACTCTTCCCATTATATTTCGCCATTAAACCACGCCTGATTTGTATAATAAGGGTTTTATTCACATTATTTTACGAAACGCTTAAACAAAAACATTAAACATTTTAAATCAAGGTCATTTTGGGGCATACATAATATGTATAAGGGGGTGATGCATATAAGGCGCAACGTTGCAACGTTTTCTATATAATAAATTATTAAGCATTATTCAGTAGATTGTGTACAAATTAATTAAGAGCTGCTTTTAGGGTTGGTATTACTAGGCATCGTTAAGGTCTAATGATTAGAGTCTAGAGTATTTACAAGTTCCGATTGTGATTGAGCAAAATCAATGTTCATTTCCAATGTCCTCAACGTGATCAGAGATTAGATATATTCACGTGATTCGGTTTGTCCTTTTAGCACCTGCCTAATGAATTTTTGTGATGTGTGGTAAACGTTTGTTAAATTTCCACTTAGGTGTAGACTATAATTAATATTGCATTTTGTTTGTGTGTTTGCTTGGAATGCCTCCTGAATCTAACCATCCATCCATCCAACGGTTCCACCCGTTCCCCAATCCATTCCAGCGTCCGCTTGGCAGCCGACTTAATTCCGCTTCGACGAGTTGATTAAATATTTACAACAGTGCGTCAACAAATGTTTCTCGCCGGAGGAGGATGAGGAGTTGTTGTTATTGTGGTGCTGATGATGGTGCTGGGGGGCGCCCAATTCACGCGTGTATATGTCCAGGCCATATTGGCCCTCCTCGGGGAAGCTGCGAGAAGGAGAAAAGGAGAGAAGGAGGAGAGTTGATTGCAGCGACCATTAAATTTTCCATTTCCCTGTGCACTCACTTAATGATGAACGTGACAATGTCGTCCAGCGTGCTGTGAGTCACATACTTGGCCAGCTTCTTCTCCTCGATGCCATTCTTGTGCAGCGTGGCCATAAAATCTGTCAGCGGACGGGACATGCGGAATTGCAGGTCCAGGCTGCGTCCGGCAAAGATAAGCGGATCCTGCGGACAAACAACAGAGCAGAGTACTCGTATCAAATCACCCGAAGGAATAACCAATCATCAAACCAAAACCCACCTGATGTGTGATGGGTATGAGGCCAAACAGTCGAGTGGCCTTCGTCGGTCCCCACTCTCCGCTGGCGCAATCTGGCAGAGGAACCATAACTGTCTGCAGCTCCTCGCAGCAAATCTGAAAGTAATGAAAGCCGTTAAAAGCTGGATAACTAATCGAATGCATGCTGGTAATTATATTACATTATATTATCGTTTATGATACTTGTAACATATAGAAAACACTCCCTTCATTAACTTAGCCTTCTCTTCCGGTTTACCCAACTAAAAGTATTCCTTCTGATTATAACCAACCTTAAATTTGCAAACCGACTTGAACTTCATGGGTTCGCCGGTAAGGTACTCCTGGGGCGTGACTGCATTGGCGAAGATATCTAGCAGAAAGGCGCCGGAGCAGGGCGCGTGTACCCGGAAGGCCACAATGTTGCCAATGACCGACTGCATCACAAATCTCTTCAACGACACACCGTCATAGGAGAGCTCCTCGTCGCTGTCGTAGAACTTGAGATTATAGTGGAAGATTAGGCAGCTCTGCATGTCCGTGGGCATGGCAATGCGCACGGTGGCCGCTCCAGTGTCATCGGTAAAGACCACAGCTCCATAACCCTCGTCCGCAAAGTGGAGGCCATAGCGGAAGAACAGGGAGCGGACAAAGGGCAGGTTCTCAAACTCGCGCAATGTAATCGGACGCTTTAGCAGTTGCCATTCCTCCTGCAGCGGATAGAACTCGTAGATGAATTCGCGCGGATCCGTGAGGAAGTAGTGGTCATCGTACTCGTAGCTGCAATATCAAAATAAAGATTTAAGATAAATAATCCGACTGGGAAGATGACTTGAAAGGAATTATAATACTTACCGCAGACTGTCGTTCTTGCCTCGTCCCTGCTTGGGTGCCTCCTTGGCGTTGACCAGGTGGCGGGCGCCCCAATTGCACTGAACGAAGCGCCAGGCTCCAGCCACGTAGACCGCATTCCAGGAGTTGCGGAACCGCGAGTCCTGGAACTTAACTCCCGGCTGATAGCCGGCACTCTTCGAATATCCCTTGATTACAACGCAGTGCAGACCAGCGTAGCTGCAGAGACGCTTGAACAGTACGTGGTAGCTCTCGGTTCCATACTTGATGCCTCGCAGCAAACCCATTGGCGTGTCTCCCCGCAAATCGTCGTCGAAGTGCATCGCATTCAGGTTCTTAACCGTAATCCAGCGGAAGATGGTGCGAGCCTTCTCGATGTCCGTGGTGCAGCGTCCGACCAGCTGGCGCACCAGGTCCGTGAACGTTTTCTGATCTTCCTGGGCCACCGAGATGGCGATGCGGTCCACATCCTCGAACTCTATGGGATCGGTGTATATCTGGAACTTGCTGACCGCCGGCGGAGCTGGAATCGGGGCATTCAGCGGATACTCGATGGGCACGGCACCCTCACTGAACTCGTCGTCCAGGAAGATGCTCTCGCTCTGCATGTACTCCGATCGCCGGGCGCTGATCAGTTCCAGCATCTCGCTGGACTGGCGATCCACCAGGGCGGCGGTCTCGTACCGCTCGTGTTCCAGCATCTTGCGGGTGATGCTCTCCTTCTTCTTGCTGCGCCGCAGTGTCATGTTCTTCTCGAGGTCCTCCTTCTGCTGCTCGTGGCGCAGGGTCAGGATATTGGCTTCATCCCGACTGCGACGCGAGGTGGCTAGCTCCTTCTCGAACTTGTGGGTGAGTCGCGTCAGCTCACGCTCCCACTCGTCCTGGAACTCGTTCTGGATCTTGCGATCCTCCTCCTCTCGCTTGCGGGCAAACTTCCGGTACAGATCGTCCTCCTCCTTGCGATGCTTCATCTCGAGGTGAGCCTGCTCCTCTCGGGCCTAGAAGATGGGGAGAAAAGCGTAAGAGTTAGTTGGTGTTTTCTTTGGAGAAAGCTGCATTTTCGTTGATTGCATTGCGAGCGTTTTGTTTGTTGTTTTTGCAATGCTTGGCTTGTTAACTTGGCTAATTATAATGCCACGCTTGAGCTGCCCCAAGCCCGGCTCAATGTCTGACATTAGGCCCCCAGACTGCCTGCAGTTGCATCTTCTTTTAAGTCTTCACCCACACACAAATTTTCTGCACTACGCATTGCGTGCTTCTACTTATTGATAATTACGGCTCTCCAAATCGATAATAACAGGTGGTCCAGCGAACCTGCAGTTTAGCCAAGCATTCAGTTGAGGCCGGTAATTATTACAGTACTACAAGTTGGCGATAAAATATGTATGTTTCTTTATAGTGTTTACATTTAATTATTTACAAAGAAAGAAATTAAAGAAAGAAATAACATATTAATGCATACCATTACGCATACGTAATATGTATTACATATGCATTTTTCCGGCACCTATCAGAACCTTTTAAGCCTTAGGTTTTTTCTTAAGTCAACTGTTATTTACGGTCGCTGAAAGCGATGGCTAGCCTTTTGCTACTTTCTGCGCGCCTGGTACATGAAACAATGCATTTCATAAGATTGTACTTGTGTTTGCATCAAGAATATAACAACAACAATTTGTACAACAACATTTTACGCAAACAATATCGATTACAAATGGTCCGTTTCCCATCTCGGGTAACAGGCAAACAGAAACCAGAAGAACGACGATTCACTGACACAGATCTGTGCAATGATGTCATTGCTAGAGATGGTTGTGGGAGGGAAACGGTTATTAAAACCGATAATCATTCTTCTGCTGCCTTCTGAGTGCCTGGTGCAAAATAACTTTGTACAAATAAATTTAAAAACTAGAAACTTGATCTTTGTACAACAAAAAATAATACAACAACAACATTTTTCCATTCCAATTCAACGAAATTCCCGTAAAAATTGTACGTTCCCACATTTCGTGTACCAGGCGAACAGAAAACAGAAGAGCGACGCTGCGCTGCTGCTAATCTGTGCAATGACGTCATTATCAATCATTACTCGCATTGCCGAGCAATGAAAACAGCGTTGCCAGATCGTGTTTAGAGCAGTGCTACCTGATTGACATTAAGTATCGATAATCGGCTTGGCGCAGTGCTACCAGATTGATATTCGACTGCGAACCTAGATCCATGCTGCCAGATCGACAGATTTTGTAAGTCAGGGTTGCACTGGAAATCTCAGATCAGCCTTCTGCTACTTTCTGCGCGCCTGGTACGTGAAACAATGCTATTAGCTATATAAGTCGACCCGAGTCGATCTAGTTATGTGGAAAATCAGCAGTAGTTCGTGGTTTTTATTTATAAATATTTAATACACATACTGTAAAGTTTCTTCAATCTATTTCCAATCAAACCTATCCTGCAAGGGTACACAAACTTCAAAGTCAGCTTCATTTTTTGCTTTCAACTAAAGTATATAAATAATTCTTATATTTCCTAATAATAATTAGCTGCTTATTTACCTAGGTTATTAGAAATACAACTCTGATCCCAACTGCATGGACATAATGGAGGGTTTAAAACACAGATTGTCTGTGATTACCTGAGTCACCTTAGCCCATTCTCAATGTTGGCACATTTAATAACCGATCTGCAAGTTGCACTTAATTTCCGTTCGTTTTTCAACCAAATAAATGGCTGGCAAAATTATGACTTCCGCATGGGAATATGTATCACTCGGAAAGCATTTAGCGCCATGCAGCAGCAACAGCAGCTGACAGTGGGAATAACAGTTCGTAATTAAAACCGAATTTCAATGTCAAGTTCAAACAATAAATATGAAACAAAGGCAGAAAAAGTAATGAGCAGCGGCAGAAGCAAAAACAAAATATAGAAACACCTGAAAACTAAACGGTTCAAAGGCCCAGTGACAATGGTCAAAAGCGATGATGACGACGACGGTGGCGGCGGCGTTGCGTGAGCGGCTTTTGAGCGGATTTTAAATATGACCATAAAGACGGGGCAGAAACCCCAACAGTTATGCGACGACGCCCACGGTGACAAAGGCGAAAAGAGCGAGCTTCGTGGAAAATACTCGTACACAAGAAATCAAATCAGAGCCAAAACGAAAACGAAAGTCCAAAAATGTTGAAATTAATTATTGCGCAAGCGGGCGCGCAGCGCAGAGACCAAAAAAATACAAATAAATACCAAAGTAACCAAAACAGAAACCAAAAACAGTGGCATAAATCGTAAATTGGCAAAGAGCTTTCAGCTATGAGGAAGTGTCTGCGTTTGCGTTTGCGGCTGCGCCTGCGTGAGAGTTTTTATATGGAATTGCCGCGCCAAATTACACGGCGATTACATGGCGTTTAAAAACGCGTGCATTGCATAAGGGCGGCCGAAGAGAGGCGGAAAGAGTGGGCCAAAGAGTGCGGGAGAGAGAGCGTGCACCGAAAGAAAAGATGTACACATTAATGTCTTAATAATTACATGATCATCATCGCAATCAAGCCTACAATTTCGCCCGATTGTTTACTTAAAGAACACTTTAAAGTCCAATGACAAGCAAAAGGGGGGATTCGGCATATAGAGATTTAATCCTTTCACATTTGTTAGTAAATTATGATATATGTATAAAGGTATTTATTATAAAATATACTCATTAATTTCCAAGGCTGCATTCTAATAAAAAGTAACTGATGAGGATGCCTTGCTACCTTCTAAATAACGAAACTTATTGCAAGCTCTGTGTGAAAAATAACATAGAAATACAATTAAATATCTAACCAACTGTAACTGACTTTAAGTATCCCTTTATATCATATTATAAAAGGTTAAATTTGAAATAAAAAAGCGCAAATGTCAGCAATGATATCACAATATATTTTTATAAACATGTTAAATCAAAAGAGCGATAGTCAAGGCAGAATGGGGCGCTCCACTCTCCGGTGATCAGAGAAAAAGCGCCTGCTTCGTTCACCATTACTTTCACTGTGCCGCGCATAATTTAGATTTAGCAAACGGCAGCAGCGCAGCCGGAAAAACAAGTGACGCCGAGTGTAACTGTGACGGTGGCATTGTCTTGGCCGTGTCTGTGTCGCTGCACTTGATGGTCTCACAGTTGCGGGCAAGAAAATAGCAAGGCAGACACTTTAAAATGTCATGATAATAGAATAAAAAGAAAAGGCTTTACGACTTTATCTCACGTTTTCGGCAGGCCACTTTCTTGAAATCGAGATACACTTGGTTTTTGTTTTTTCAATAAGAAGTATTTTTGAGAAGACAGAGAAGAAAGTACTTTCAACTGTTCTTTAAAGGAGAATTATTATCCTTTTTAGTATTTCCGATCTTAGCTGACTTTTGAGATGGATGAGAAGTTTTTTTTTATTCCAGTGCATTTGTAAGTTACATTTATTTTGTTTCTCATTTCACTCTTAAACTTTTGCGGACAGATAAAGTCCCAGCTAATAAAATTCTGTTTTCTACTGCGTCAATGTGAAAGCTAACATAAACAAGCAAAAAGATTGCAAACTTAGTAAAAGAATCACAGGAGTGGTGTAAGGGTGCTTGCGTTATGCAGAACTATTCGGTATGATTTATCGTAGGTGACGAGAAAATAGATTTAATCTTATGGCACATACAACACGGGGTTTACCTTTATAGCTTAGAAGATAAATGCATTTTCAATCGCTACTATACCGTATATGTATGTGATTACATTAATTATTCTTCTATTAAATCTGAATAAGCAAATGGGTTTAATGCTAATATTTTGACCGCAGTTGTTTATGGAAATCTATGCTGCCAAAATAGTTCGCCCAGCCCAGCGTGAGGGTGTGTGGGGTTGTGAGTGTGCGTGGCGGTTGTAAAACATGTAAAATTTTTAATGATCGCATGCATGCAGTTTTTTCACATATTTTTTCTTGTTCGCTGTCTTGCGGCGTCTGTTAGTGCGGTTCATGTGTGCCATCAGACACCTGTTCGAAATTTGTTAAATTGAGCGTTGCAATAAAAATATTTGCTGCTGTCTCTGTCCCTGGTGGTGGTGGTGGTGGTGCTGGTGTCAGTGCTGAGCTGCTGGGAACTCCTTTGGTGGTGCGGTGGCGGTGGTCAGTCGCGTGCGGCATTCTCGAAAGTGAAAGAAAAATCGGTTTTCGGCATTTGCAATGGCAGGCAGCGCGAGTGTGAGTCAAAGAAAGGCAAAACGTGTGCGATTTGAATTTCGTTTTTTTCTTTTTTTACGTAAAATGCGATTATAATGCTTTCACCCGAGCATCAGGCGGGGATTACCATTCCAGTTGTGGCAAGTGCCAAGTCATGGATAAAGATGCGAGCACCGATAAACGCCAGCAACTTGTGCCGGCCCCGCAAGTCGGACTAATAAATTATAATCTGTCCGAGAGATCATCGCATCAGTCTGCCGGATTTCCACTAACTAGATCAGTTTTGGTATCGCATTTAACTGTCTCAGGCCGACGAGTAATATGTTTAATTATAATCTCGGTTTCGATACTTTGGAACCACTTAAAAGTGCTCATAAAGTAGGCAAATCTTTTAGCCAAAATGGGGGGGACATTAAGTATTAGTTTGATTGAAAAATCGGTTAATACTTTATGGTAATTACACATCGACTAAAGCAGTTAGCAGTCTTAATTTAGAAAACGAATCTTAAATCTTTCAAAAGGATAGTAAGCTTAGAAATCATATATTACTTCTTTCTAGTTAAAGGTCACTTAACCGGAATCTTTCAAGACTACATTAAAATTAAAGATTAATATATTCTTAATTTCCTGTTTAAACCATCTTCGCTGCCGTTCTGACCTGTTTTTGGCTTTGTTTTGTTTACGATGCTTTGGGAATCGGTCAAAACACTTGGGCAACAACTACGAACACATACACACAGAGATGGACACACTAGCCTACATAATCACAACTCTGCACCGGCGCAGTGCATTAATTAAGCTCTCGACTGCTGTGTGTGTGTGTTGTGCCCAGGAACATTGCACAATCGTTGAAGCTTGGAGAGAATGGGAGATACACACTTGACCAGCTGGCCCCGCTAGCCACTTAAAATTTCATTAGATGTTCTGCACTAAATATTCTCTTAATTTGCGGCCACTTGGCTCCGCATCTGAGCGGATGGGATCGCCTCTTCTCTTACGGCTATTACATCTAGAAGGTATGTGCACATTCTGATTTGCAATCGAGCCTCGCTTACCAGGTAGAAATCAATGGGCTTCTCGCGCGCCTTATTGTAGGCCTTCTGGATCTCCGTTTGCTTCAGGGCGTGGGCGATGTGAAGGGCACTGGCATCGAACCGTCCGTATTTGTAGTCGGAGTCATTCTGGGACGGAGAGCTTACCTCCCGGCCGCCATATCCATTCGGTGTGGACTGACGTGAGCCCCCCAAAGGTCCACCTGCGAGAATCCGGCAAAGAAGAGTTGTTAGCTGGCCAGGGAGTCGATGTGGGACCAATACTAACCATCGATTTCGCTGCGTGAAATGCCTCGGATCTGCTCATTCACGAATTTGTTGGTGCGCGGCGCATTAAGGGCCTGGCGAATGCCCACGGAGGTCTGGTCGAGATGACCGGGTCCGCTCTTTGGTACATGTGAACTGCAATATACCTGGGAAGGAGATTGTGAATATATATTATTAATATCATCTCTAGATTAATCACTAACTAGTCTGGAAAACATGAATTTATGTAGATTTCTTTTCTGTTTGTAAAATATCTTACCAGAACACATTTCCATTAAGAAGCAATTGAAATTATATTGCTTTTAGTCTCATTCTTAAGGCCAATGAACCTACCACACCTCGCACTTTGGCTATGCTTGAGTTTTCCTAATGCTCTCCCGATAGTCATCTACAATTAAGGTTTCCTTAAACATAAAGGAATTTTCAGCTGAATCACTATACTGTGTAGAGCCAACGACCAAATCAATATACCCCATTAGCCTTATTGGGTTTCGTTTTGAGTGCGTGAGCAGACCCCAAAAGTCAGTCGCTTGCAAATGCAACTTTAACCGCTTCACCTACACACAGCAGGTGGTAATAGACATGCAACCACAAACACGGACCTGGGTACAGTGCGTACAAATAACTTTGGGTATAATTTAATAAAGAAACGAAGATATTTATGATAATATTTATATTTAAATATAATTTAAGGTGTTTCAAAGTTTGCAAGTTGGTGGTTTAAACAGAGGTTTCTATCTTTAACAATTTCCTTTTGTTAGTAAGTATTTGCTATAGCTAAAGTTCCTATAGTTTCCAGAACAGAAAAATATAGTAAATGAAGCGATGACTTGATGGTTTTGACCGTGACAACTGATCATAATTATTTATAAACTCTTTCTTAACTTTGTTGATCCGTTTCCCAATGGATTTTATTATTTTTTAAATATTTATATCATTTATTTATACTTTTTGCTAGCCTAAAACAACATTAAAACGATAGCAGTCATGTTAGCTGCGAAACGCACTGTCCACTGTGCATTACTGTATGTCTATCTATATTGCATATGAATGACAGACCGCACTGACACACATTTGCGCCTCGGCACAGTGCAATAACGAAGTTATTTATTATTATGCATAGGCACACAACAAAAACAAAAAAAAAAGTGTCGTAGAGTCGTTCGAATTCCATTTTTGCATATTGCAGCTGTGCAAATATTTAGCCTGACGCGTTTGTCGCCTAAGTCTTTCGTCTCCGTCTCGGTCTCTATACGAGGCAGACTCTCACTGGAGCCAACTCTCTTGGCGGCTGCGATGCAGTGGCACTTACCTCTTTGTCATCCTGCTTGTGCTGATTATTGAAATACGTCTTGAGCGTGAGCTTGGTGCCGCAGTGCACGCATTTGAAGCAACCGGAATGAAAGAATGTGAAATCCTTGAGCGGCCCCACACGATCCACCTGATAGACGGTCTCGCTGCACCGCAGGCAAGTCGACTCGTAGAAATTTGGCCGATACATAGTGCCGCCGCTCTCTATGAGTGTGTGGCTTGTGTGGCTATATGTGTGCCTTGTCTTGGGGGCAGCTTCCGACTGGTTTTCGGGGACCTGTTGAGTTTGTCACTTTTCTTTTCCTCTTCTAATTTCACTTGGCGCGGAATTTACGGGTATTCTGCAAGGCGGCTGGTGTTGTCGGCTGGTTTGTCGAGTTTGCAGTGAAGTTGCTGGTTCTGGGGGCGACACAGACACTTTCGGCCATCATCCGCTCATCCGCTCATCCTCGTCATCCGTCCGAACGCTGCTGGCAGAAGCTGTCCAACGAAAATGACCAAAAACTATTACTATGGCTGAGTGGGATGGAGATTTCCTATTCGAGCTGCGATTAGACCAAGACCAAATCAGGCCCAAACACACAAGTTCGCCAACTGCGCAGGCGGTGGCCAAGCCGAGCCGAGCCAAAAAAAAAACCAAAACTTTCATTTATTTTGGCTCTGAGCAGATTATTAATGAATTTTAATTAACTGGACACGGTGGACAAGAAATTGGCACGGAAAAGGGTTGCCGAGACGGATCCGACTTGAAGCCGCTGCTTCGCCTTGCCATTGACCTCGCTGGGAGAGTTCGAGTTCGAGCCTCAAACGTGCCACAATTGAACTTGAGGCTGCCGCTGCTTTTGTTGCAAACTCGCTCGTGCAACTGGCAACTGCCGCCTGGCACCGGCAAAAGTTGCATTTTCCATTTGATTAATTGACGCGATTGTTGCTGGCAGGTTTCCTTTCAGTTTTTTATGTTTCTTTTTGTTTGGCTTCAACAATTAAATTGAAGTGGAAAAAATCAGATTGTGTGTGTGTGCAAGTGCATGTAACTTTTATTGAATGCATTGTGGCTGCTGCAGTTGCGGCGTCAGTTGCTTTGACCAAAATTAAAACAAATGCGGCTCACTTGCCCAGACAAAGCAATCCAAAAAACCCGCCACAACTCGGAGTCATCGTCATCGTTTTGCTTTCTTTCCAAGTTTAATGAACGCTAAGCCCGCCGACCGCCGATCGCCGACCGCCGACCACGGGCTGGATTGGGGGGTGGCAAGGCCTCCTTACGATTAGCGCCAGTTGCGGCACCGTTTCCCCAGCGAAGGTTGCTGATCTGCGGATTGCATGCCCGCCGCAGCTGCAACACTAATGGAAAATGCTTCAAAAATGGAAATGGGGGGGAAAATGCAAATGCGGCGAAGGCCACTCGTCGATTTTGTAACACCAAATTATTTTGATTGGCTGTGAATTAAATTTTGTTCCGCTTTTGAGGTCTCCTCCTCGATCGAGCAGAGCGAATGTGTGGCAACAAATTGATGTGTGAATCGGCCGCAAGAGGGGTAAGCAGAGGCCCAGCAAGTCGACACCTGGTGACTAACTGATCAATAATCTCCCCCGGCTTTGTTCTCGGCCCCCGCATCAATCCGAATATCAATCAACAGTTCACGTTCCATGAATGGCAACGCCCACGAAAGAGAAAAAAAAAGAGTGGTTCAGTTTGATCTCTTGATGCGATCACAATCGGTGTGATTGAATGGTCCAATTATGCCTAGCTTTTGACATAATTAGCGTGTAATGATAATTGTAATGGACATGGATACGCCAGGTGGGAAGACCCTACGCAAGCTGGCGAAATTAGCCGGGGCTGGCGGCTTTTGACAAAACGCCTCGTGCGACTTACATCACACTTCTGTGCCTGTGCCAGCATGGCCACTTGAGTGTGACTAAGAAGCCAGCTACATTGTAGATGTGGAAGCAACCCGAGAAGCCGCCTCTGAAAGCGCTCGCTCACTGCATAGAATTTTGCACACATGCCGATGGCGTCGCATTATCTTCACTGTTCCGTGCTTGCTTTTGGTTTCTTTTCCACCTCAATGCGGATGAAATGCCACAAAAATAAATTATAACAAATGACAAAAGGAGGAGAAGCAGCAGCATGCACACACACACTCACAACAGACATAAAAGCAAAAAACGAAAGTTGCTCTGCAGAGACAATTGTTTGCTATCGAGACATTTAAATAAATTGATAAGCGGTCGGAAGCATTTGCATGGGGCGAGCCGCCGCTTTGGATTCAATTTGGCCGAACGAGTTTGTTGCCTAAGTCGTTCGTTTCGCGGCCGCTATTCGGTGCTAGCGCCTTACGAAACGCTAACAATGACAATTAAATAAATACCAATAATAACAGTTAGCTGCAGCAACAACCACATCATCATCATCATAATGAACTTGAATTGGCATAATTGCCACAGCTAATCACATTAAAGCCAGATACAACGTTTTGATAGATGCAAAGGAAACAACAACAGTCAAGCAGAAACAACGCGACAAGCAGCAACTGGTTATTCAGCCAGGCACCGAAACAATCATAGGAATTAAAATAAAATGCAAATGATTGCGTCACTTCGAATGAGAGTGCAGAGAGATATGAGGGAAAATACGAGCTAGCAACACTCGAAATGTGACACTGGCGGAAACATCATAGTCGGACCACATGTACCCGAAGCGTTAAAAGGTTTCAACTTTAATTTTAGCTTACAATATGGTAGCATTGATAACTAATATGTGAATACTTCTGCATTTATATGTTTGCATTATTTAGTAATATATTTAAATGGTCATAGAATGCTCACGAATGCATACTAAAGCTAGTACAGAAAAAAAGAATACTCTTCAAAACCTACGAAGAAATGTCGCGAAGCAACTGTATGCGCATTATAACTAATTGCCGTCAATTATATCCCTATTTAGTCTTCATTGTTTTGTTACCAAAAATGCAAATAGTTAAGTTTTTATTCACTTAAATATTTGCACTTTTGGTATTTTGTTGGATTTTGTTTTATTTTAATCAATTAAGTTTAAGACAAATTCAAAACTAAATCATTTATGTTTATTAATAATGGGATTTTCAATAAGAAATTAAAAAAGGGCCTAGGGCTTTCTATCCTTACTGTGAATATGTGACGAGAAAAGATAGTCCCCAGATAAGCTCATCGAAAATAAAATCGATTTTCTAGCCTTCTAAATGTATAACATAGTGCTGTTAATTATCGATTATTTATGTAATGCACCGAATTGTGCTGTAAGCGAACTTAAAAACAGCTTTGATGCTGAAATCTTCTTTTTATTTGGCTATCTTTAATTAGCTGTTCTTTATACCTAGTCGAAAAACTTTAAAAGGTAATCCCTGTCAATGCTAGGTCTCTAATTTACTCGATAGTCTACCAAAATTTCCTTGCCGGGACTTTATTTGGCCAAATAAACCAGCCCTTAAAATACAAGATTATTGCTTTAACAAAAAACCCCATTAAATTGTGACTTTGAAGCAAATATTCAATTAAATGTGCTAAATAATCTGATAGAACATAAGATATATTCGAATCTTTTTCCTGGATCTAACATTAGGGCTGTCGGAAATTGATTCCTTAGCTTTTAATATATTTTTGAACCACTTATAGTCTTAAAAAATGAATATATGTATACAAAAAAACTTAAAAAAGAAATCTAGAAGAAATAGTTTGCTGCAGAGAGGCTCCACTGTTCCCAAAAAGCGTGAGAATTGCTTGCGCAAATTCAAGATCAGCCAAGTACTTGGCGCTGTGCCAATTATAGAGAGTCGCTAATTGAAGGGAACAACGAAGTGCTTTTAGAAATCGCCCATTTCGCTGACGATAAATTAGAAGCACAAACTCCGAAAATTATTTATGAGCCATCCGAAATAATTGGCTAAAACAAACACAAACGGACACGGTTGTGGGGTAAAGAGGCGGAGGGCGGAAAGGGTGGTGCAACCAGCGCCCATGACAGGTGGTGCCTTCTACCGCCCTGTAAGAGAGTGTATGTACATGTGTGTGAGCGCTGGCGTGGGTATGTGTGTTTGTATGTGTGTGTGTTTATGCCGTGACGCAGTCGCAGCTTCAAACGTCAGCTTGCAATCTTTCACTTTTTCGTGTCTGCCGCGCGGCGTTCGTTCCAGTTTTCCTAAATTATCTCTCCAGCTTCGTTATTGTTTTTGTTACGAGTATTTTCGCCTTGATTATACACACGCGACGTTTGGGAGCAGCGCAGCTCTCGTTCGGGCATTGTGTTGCTGTTGTTGTTGTTGCAGTTTGTTCTAGGCCCTTTTTGACACACTTCTGGCTTCCTCTCTCTCTCTCACTCTGTCTCGGCTTCGCTCTACCCTCTCTCCTCTCCCTTTTCTCTTACACTGGATCTGCTATCGCGTCTACTCTATTACTTTTACGCATATACTATGCTAAACAACTTTCTTCTGCAGAGGGGCGCGCTTTGTGCAAAAGTATTTATGATAAATTTCATACACACTAACTCGCTGGCACAGACACACACGCAGCCACAAAAAACACACACAGCCGTATCGAGAGATCCGAGCCCCAACGAGATCCAAGCACATATACACACACAAAAGGGGAGAGCAGAGCTTGGTTTGGTTTGGCAAGGTCCGTCTTTGAAATTCCGATTCTGCGCTTTGTTTTATCACATTTTCGGCATTTTTGTGTGGCTTGGCTCCATCAGTCTTGGCCTGGGCAGCAGCAGCAGCAGCAGGTTTCGAGCACTGGGAATGTAACGAAATTTCATTACCAAACACAGACACAGGCGCAGGCGCAAAAACAGAGACACACACTGGAGCGTGTTCAGTACACAGGCACAAGATTTCGAGCACACGCACACCGACCGCCGCTGAACTGTTCAGTTCCCCGATCGTTTTGAGACTATACGCTACGAAGTAGTCGCTGAGCCGAACACCTGAAACGTATAAAAGCCCATGGTTAAATGAGTATAAGGTAGCCTTGTCGTCAAAAAGCAGTCTGTTAGCTGGGGTTACACTTTGTAAATGTCTATTTTTACGTATCTTTAAAAAATTGTTTTATTTCAAAGAATGTTTTAACCCATTACCTTTTCCCCGATTTATATTATTTCCGAAATTATAGAAAAATGAAGTAGTGGCTTTTCTACCTGGCTACATAAACCGCCTGCATATAATTTTAACGAACTCAAGTCCGAATACCGATGTGACTACCCTATACATATTGTACCATGTATAAGCCAATAAGAGAACAAGACTTAATAAGTACACAACGTCAATAAGCCTCGATACGGTTTGAAACTAGGCTTTGACGTAAGGAAACATATGCTTGTCATAGGATTTATCGGTAACCAAATTACAAATTAGTTATCGATGAGCCTGAGGTTACAGTTCGCGGGTAGTTCTCAAGAGAAAATGTAATTGTCCCCAAATTTGGGTTTCGAACTCCTTAATTTTCATATTTTGACTTTCCTGCCAACCTATCAGCTTGTGGCCAGAACGCTATCGATAGAGCATATCCCAGCCTATCGATGGGCTTACCCGCATCTCGATGGGACATAATATATTCCAGAATTTTAAGAAATTACTGAAAATATACTTGAGAATATCTTTCTTTCTCTAACATTATAAGATTATGGCGATGTGTTTGTTGTTTGCCGACGCCAAGGATGCAGTTCTGTTTTATTGCCTTATCAAAATCCAGAAGCTTGGCTTAGGACCTCAAAAAAATACATAAAAATTGTATTCATAGCAAAATGACAAAAACTACTAATACTTTCAAATTGCAGAATGAAAGTATATATTATTTTTTACATGAGTGCCACTGTAAAAAAAATTACAAAAGCATACTGAAAATATGTACTTTTAAATAATGCTTTGATTCTCATGGTCTTTTCATCGTCGGTGTGACCATCTGTGACCTGTCAGTTGGTATTTGGTATTTGGCCAGGCAGCGGTCTCACTTAAAACAACTGACTTTAATAACAAAAGGCGAAGGAAAAACGCAGATTATTATGGGGAATCAATTGGGAATTCAATTGAGCAGCGACGACGATGATGCTTTTGATTATTCGGACAACGAGCTGGGCTTCAACGTGATCAACTTTACCGTAAATGCCATGGACATGCAATTGCGTTCTCCCTGCTATCATTCAACCGATCTGCCCATAATCCGGAGTAAGCCAGACCTGGAGAAATTTCAGGTAATCATGAAATACCCCGCCCCTGCGACCGAAGGCAAGTAACTTTGGTAACCACTCCGCTTGCAGGCCACCGACATTTACAAAGAGATAAGGGCCTCCAGTGGCCTGACGAGCCACCATCTGGCCAATCGTTGGAATCTGGTGAGTGCCCTTCAGCAGCGTGAAAATGGGCTGGCCTCGCCTCACAGCGCTTCGTTTTCGAAGAACCAGCAGCGCTACATTTCCAATTTGTATATACCAAATAAAAAGGCGGCGCGGCTGATGTCGCTGGACTCCAAAGTGTTTGTGACCAAGTTTAATCGCACTGGCAGCAAGCTGCTGACCGCCTGCCAAGGTCTGCATTCTCGGTTGTAGCTTTGATGGATGTGGTCTTTATTGATTGATCGTCTTATCCGTTGCAGATGGCTTTGTACGCATCTACGACGGTGCCAAGGGCACATACCATCTGCTCAACCGCATCCGGGCCCGCGACGTCGAATGGAGCATCATCGACGCAGATTTCAGCCCTAATGGCCAGCATTTCGCCTACAGCACATGGTCCCGTTCATGTACGCTGCCGTCGCCTTCCCTAAACTTCGTACTAACGCTTTCTGCTTCCTTTCAGTCTTCATTATGCCCGTGAATGGCAGCGAAGATGACTGCCAGTGGATCGATGTAAACGGACTGCCCAACCATCGTCTGGCCATATTCTCTGTGCGCTACTCGCCCACCGGAGACAAGATCGTCGGGGCTAGCAACAACGCCATGGTCATTGTGACCGACATCCGCACGCGATCTACCCAGATCCTGCGCACCCACCGCATGCCCGGCACCGATGTGAACTCTGTATCCTTTCTGCACGACAAGGACCCAAATGTGATAATTGCCGGCTGCGATGACGGCTTACTCAAGGTGTACGACCTGCGCACCTCATTTCGCTCGCGCGAGCTATCCAAATCGGTGGCCTCCTTCATTGGCCACTACGACGGAGTGACGTACATTGACCCACGCAACGACGGCTACCATGTACTGTCCAATTCCAAAGACCAAAGCATTAAGATCTGGGACATGAGGAAGCCCAGTAACCTGCGCAATCGCAGCCGCGCCAGGCAGCAGCAGATGGATCTATCCATGTGGGACTACCGCTGGAATCGAGTGCCGCGTGAATGTAAGCTACAACTAGGTGCTATTCTAGACTAGGAGATTGCTTACAGCTTACATCTTCCATTGCAGTCTATAATCCTCACAAGCCGCTGGACGGTGACACCAGCATCATGACCTATCGCGGTCATCGTGTAACAAAGACCTTGTTGCGAGCGAAGTTCTCGCCATTGGAGCAAACAGGTCAACGCTTCATATACACGGGATGTGCCACGGGACGTATTATAAGTGAGTTCATACGTTTTACTGCAGAAATGCAACATTTAATGTGTGCAACTATTTCGCAGTTTACGATGTGCTAACTGGGAAGATAAAGGAGGCTATTGAGGGGCATAGGAATGTGATAAGAGACCTGGACTGGCATCCGGAGCGCGCCGAAATTGTATCTAGCTCGGTAAGCTGCAGCTCGAGAAGGCACATCTTTAAAAGAATAATCCATTTCGCATCTTTTTCAGTGGGACACCCATGTGCATCTGAACAATTATAGCCGCAGCAATGCCAATCGTTCGGTGAAACGATCCCACAGCTCCGATCCGGATAAGAGGCCCTTGCGACGCTCGCGCCGTCTGGCGAATCGCAATACGACGCCGGACTAGCAGTGTTGGTGTTGAAAGTTAGATATTTCATTAATTAGCCTGTAAGATCCCCACTGATATTTGCCGCTAACAAGGACCGAGTACATTACATTCATTCATACATGCGTGGACGAGGAGAATGAATACTATTCACCAGTCAGGCCGCATGGTTCTATGGATAAGACTGAAGATGAATATGGCACAGCTTGCAAGTGTGAGAAGTTCAGTTTAATTATCTTGTTACACACTTAAATGTAAACCATGAAGCTTACAAACTACCTACTTAAGTTGTTTATGTACAAAACAATGATAATAAGAAGAGACACGTTGAATTATATATTTCGTTTTGCCTAAACTAAATCCCCTGGAACGCGACTCTTTTCTTAACCGCACGAATGGTTGTGCGCTGCACTGAGGTCGGATATTGAATATTTCTCGAATCTTTTGTTTTCTCATATTTCTCGGTCGATAAATTCTGCCACAGGTTTGTGATGCGCTTCTCGTCAGCCCGATTCTCCACCACTTTCAGCTCGACGTTCGTGCTGGTCCCGTAGCCCACGATCTCGCCCAGGGTCGAGTTGCGAAACGCACTCATCTCGAACATTTGGAATTTTTCTGCACAGAATTGAGAGATTATACAGGTATTGAATGATTTTAGTTTTGCTTCGATCTCTTTCGTTGATAAGAGGTCTTCAGGCTGTTTATCGCCGAGAAGTCTACGGGCAGCACTTACATCTATGTCTGTGTGCCTTCCTCCGTTGTCCCTAATCTTTTTAAATGACGGCTTTTCAACGGCAGCAGCAGCATCAGCATTAGCGGCTACTTCAAGTTCAGGTGTGGGCTCAACAGGAGACTTGGACTTTTTCTTTTTCTTTGAGGATTTCTCGGCTGAATCGGGAGCAGGTGTTTCCGTTTGTAGGGTCTCCTCGGGGCACTTGTTATGCTTGGACTTTTTCTTCTTTTTTGTTGGGCTTTCGTTATCTTCATTGGCCGCCTCCAATTGATATTCTTCGCTGCTTACGTTAACCTCACATTTCTTGGACTTCTTTTTCTTTTTTCCAACTAATTCATGCGAGGACTCCGCTTCGTTTGTGCCTTGATCATCCCTGGAGCTTAATTGGTCATCAATTACGATTATTTCGGAGTCGTTTAACTCAGCTTTCTTAGATTTCTTCTTCTTTTTTGGGGCTAGTTCGCCGAGGTCTTCGATAGTTTCTACCAAAATCTCAGCAGTCTCTTCTTTTTGCTCTTTTTTATCCTTCTTATTTTTCTTTTTCTTCTTGGGAACAGGATCTTCGTCTTCCGCTGGTGTGGATTCCGCACTGGGTGCTGCCTCTTCCGCCGCTTCATCTTGAAAGGAGCCTTTGGATTTCTTCTTTTTCTTGGCAACTGGTGGCTCAACTGTGCTTTCAGCGGTCCTCTTCTTTTTCTTTTTGATCGTCTCCTCGTGGGCGTTCTCAGGCTCGGCTTCCTTGGCATCAACCTCACTGCCGTTTACCTGCTGTGCCGTCTCAGCCAACCCATTCACTGGGGCTGATCCGTTTTTAAGCCTGTTCTTCATGGCCTCCATTTTCTGCTTGAAGTAATCGCTGACAGATAGGCCCGTACTTACGGTTTGTACACCTCCAAAATTGGGAGACACTTGATTTTCCTCCTTCGGCTGTTCTATCGCCACCGGCGCCGCTATATCTTCGGTTGCCTTCTTGCCGAAAATGTTGGCCAAGTCCTTTTCGCTGTACTGGGACAAATCCTTGCCGCGTGTGAATTTCTGGTAATGAACTCGAGCCTTACTTTGCTTCGAGCGCTCTTCCAGCGACATTCCGCTAATGTTCTCCTTGAGCTTCTTTTTCGATGGCTTCTCCACCGGATTTTCGGCTTTGAAGCCGAATCCCATCGGTCTGGCTTCATCTTCCGATCCCGATTCTCTCTTCTCCTCTTCGCCGCCGTTCAAGGATTTGAGTAGTCCGTTAAAGCCCTCTTCGTGCGTGGTCCATTGGTCATCCTTGGCCTCGTAACCCAATCCCTCGGCGTCGTTCTTAAAACGAATGCGAACAAAATCCTTATCGCCATCCTGCCTAGCGCCAAGGCCGTTGCCCTTTTCCCATCCCATCTTCTCCAGCATCTTAGTGCCAAAGCGGTTATCATCTAAAATAAAGAATTTACACATTCTAAGTTTATAACCGCAGCTGGTTTGATTTCGACAATATTTACCCTCATACAGCGCCTTGCCGCGAGGGCACAGATTGTACCGCTTGCGGCGCCGTGGTTCTGCCAACATAGCCATTTTTAATTAAAATTATATTCAACTACGGCTGTCGAAGTGTTTAGGTATTTAATTATTTCTTAAATATAGTTTATAAAACGCGGACGCACACAACACGTGCTATCAGTCATCGATTGTCGGAACAGCTGTTCCCTACATCTTATCGATACTTCTATTTCGATTAAAAATTAATCATTTACCGATAGAAGCTGTGTTTCGCCCGCGAATATTATCGTCTCTATTTTAAGGACTACGAAATTGGTGAAGCTTACATGCTCTGAAAATAGTGTCTGAAACTACTTTAAAAGTTACGCGATCGACTTCACCGTAAACGCCATGAGCAGGACATGGTGTCCTTCAAACAAGCTGCGCATGATACGGAGCCCGCCATATCTGGAAAAATTTCAGGTAATCATGAGCAAAGGCAAAGTGTAACTTTGGTAACAACTCTGCTTGCAGGCCACCGGCCTTTACAATGAGATAAGGGCCGCCAGCGGCCTGGAGAGCAACCATCCAGAGAATCGTTGGAGTCTAGTGCGTGCCCTTCAGCAGCGTGAAAATGGACTTGCCGCGCCCGGCAGCGCCTCGTTTTCGAAGAACCAGGAGCGCTACATTCGCAATCTTTACATACCTAATAACAGGATGTTGGTAATACCGATGAACTTTGAAGTTGGTATAACAAAGTTTAATCGCGATGGCAGCAAGCTGCTGACCGCCTGCCACGGTCAGCATTTTCGGTTGTGTCATTGAACGTCTTGAAAAAAAAACGTATTATCTGTTGCAGATGGCATTGTACGCTTCTACGACAGTAGCAAAGGCTTATACAATGAGATCAACTGCATCAAGTGCGGCATTCCCACGTCGCGGTATTATAACCTCGACGCAGATTTCAGCCCCGATGGCCAGCGTTTTGTTATAACCACGGTTAATATATGTATGTACATAGGTGACCGTTACATTTTCCAAACATCGCATTTACTCTTTAGCTTCTCTTTAGATATCTGCATGCGCGTGAATGCCAGCTATTTTAATTCTCAATCGTTCGTACTCGCCGGGGTAGGCCCGCGATATAGGACCATGATATGTGTGCGCTTCTCGCCCACCGGAGACAAGATATTGGGGGGAAACCACTCATCGGTCACTGTGACCGACGTCTGCACGCGGTCTACCCAGGTCCTGCGAACTCACCGCATGCCCGGCACCAATGTTAACTCTGTGTGCTTCCTGAGCGACAAGAACCCACATGTAATAATTGCCGGCTGCGATGACGGCTTACTCAAGGTGTACGACCTGCGCACCTCATTTCGCTCGCGCGAGCTATCCAAATCGGTGGCCTCCTTCATTGGCCACTACGACGGAGTGACGTACATTGACTCACGCAACGACGGCTACCATGTACTGTCCAATTCCAAAGACCAAAGCATTAAGATCTGGGACATGAGGAAGCCCAGTAACCTGGGCAATCGCAGCCGCGCCAGGCAGCAGCAGATGGACCTATCCATGTGGGACTACCGCTGGAATCGAGTGCCGCGTGAATATCACAAGCCGATGCGCGGTGACACCAGCATCATGACCTATCGCGGTCATCGTGTAACAGAGACCTTGTTGCGAGCGAAATTCTCGCCGTTGGAGCAAACCGGGCAACGCTACATTTACACAGGCAGTGCCACGGGACATGTTATAAGTAAGTTCATACATTTTTCTGTAGCATTTTCTACTGAATCAGGAATTATTCGGTTTACATCTTCAGTATCCAATTATCTAATTTATTTATCCAACTTTTTAACAGTTTACGATGTGCTAACTGGTAAGATAAAGGATACTACTTTGGAACATCAGCATATTGTAACCGACATGGATTGGCATCCCGAGCGCACAGAGATTGTGTCGGGTTCGGTAAGCTGTCTCAAAAAGACTTCTCTTTCAAAACCTTCTATTAGGATTATACTTCCGTCGTTATAGTGGGACTGCCGTGTGCATATCAACAATTTCCAGGCCAAGAATGTCAAGCAACCGGAAAACCTAGTTAACAGCTCCGATCCGGATAATAGGCGCTTGCCTAACTGAAGCTGGACTAACAATGTTGGTGTTAACGTATTTCATTAACTAACTTGTAAGATCCCCGCTAACAAGGACCGAGTAGGTTACATTCATTCATACATGCGTGGACGAGGAGACATTTAAATGTAAACCTCAAAGCCAACAAATTACCTGCATAAGTGGGTATAATAAGAATAAGTTCTTAATGATATGTAATAAAAAGAAACGGCCGGTCTATATAAGCTTCTCTATTGATGGTTTACTATGGTTGGGTAGGCTTTTCATAATCTAAATGGTTTGAGAATACAAATTTATTGATGCTTTTCTTAGGATAATTGTGCTGATCCGCAATATATGTATGTAATTTAACTATGTTTGTATATAAAATTGAAAAACAGTTCTTCATTGATGTTTTCCTTTGAACAGCACTGGTCCATATGCTTATATATCTTTTTAAGTAAAATGTATAAAGATTAAATTCCATTCTAAAGACAACCAGCTTTTCCTGGCGCGAAACACTTAAAATCCGATAGGTTCTAGTCCGATTATTTTTACTAAATAAAAAGAACTACATAACTATCGGAAATCGAGATGGAATCGTCATCACTGCGAAAAAAGGGAACACATCTCCAATTTGATTAGAATTGTTATTAGTTTTTAAATTCGGCGACTGCATTCGACTGATAATGGATATCAGCGCAGATGTTGAGCGGATTATAGCCCAGGCACCAGACTGGAACCTGGCCGGCGACTGCGCCCTCCTGGCGCTGATGAAGCGCATTTCTGAGGTCCGTGCGACTGACTGACTAATCGCTTATCAACAAACCAATTTGATCCAATTTCCTCCCCAGAACTTGTACGAGCGGGGCGAACGAACCTCTGCCAATCTCCAGGAGTTCGAGACCAGCGTCAGGCAAGTGGATATATCGCTAAGCAATGCCACCAACAGCCTGCGCTCCCTGCAGTTCGGCCACCAGTTCGTGGAGTATCGGGTGGAGGAGGTGGATGACGCCGATTTGGCTATGCCCGAGGAGAAGAAGAAGAAGGTGCAAGAATGCCATTCATATTTGCTTTGGATTTGTTAATTAACGATTAATATCTACTTGCAGCCCGATCCGCCACCCATGAGCGCTGAGGAAATGGCGAAGGGATTTCTGGACAACAACCTGCGAATGTTCAGAAAGAACTTCGAGCCCGTGACTATCGATGTGCCAGACTCCGATGACGAGGACGCGCCCGTCACCTCGACGTATGTGCGACAAATGCAAATTATTCAGCTATCACTAACATGAAGTACCGCTTACAGTACCGTATTCCGAGCCAAGAATCCGTACGATGCTATTCCTCTGCCCTACATTATCGGAACGAGGGAGTGGGAAGAGCACAAATATGCCGGTTTGTACGACAGTGGTGAGAACAGCGGCGATGACAAATCCGATGAGTTCTCATCTAGCTCCTCCGACGAAAAGGAGTCGGAAGCCAACAAAAGAAGCATCCAGAAAGAGAACACATTCGTGGAGCCGCATCTTTCGGACTCATCCTCGTTAGCCTCATTTGCCAGAGAACCAGCGATTGTGTCGCCCATGAAAGCACATAGTCCAGCGTCCAGCGTTCCCCCAACGACTGTGCCTCCTGCTGGCCGGGGGCCAGAAGCTGCCATCCGCACGCAGCCGCGTCCGATTATAAGCAGTCAACGAAATCCGCACGAGCGTGACATGTTTGCCGCGCTCCGACAATCGCCACCCAGTGACGATCCGCCATCGACTTCATCCTCACCCACGTCATCGCCAGCATTTAGGAATACCTCTACCGGTGGCCGCTTGCCAATAGTGTCGACGGCTTCGCTCAGCTCCAGCAGCAGCAGTCCCGCCCACCAGCCGCCGCCAAGCCTTTTTGAAGAACAAGCACAAGCAATAGTATCCGCGGAACCTCCGAAGGAGATCGAGGCTAAACCAAGTCAAATTAAGCGGAAGCCAGTGAACCTCTTCAACGACGATGAGTTTAACTCGTTTATGTCGGAAATTGTGGACAAAGTGCAGGCTAAGACGGGCGCCGCAGCAACTGAACCGCCAAAAGAAAAAAGACCAATAGAACAAACTGTTAAGCAGGAGGCTCCACCAAAACGTAGTAATCCTGCGATGGTTCCTCAATCAATGCCCAGACGTGTGAATCTTTTTGATGACAGTCCTCCGCTTAGTCCTTCTACAAAGCCAGAGTCTCTCTCACATAATGCGCCTGCCTTGGGTGCCATTAAAAAGCAGACTCCACCCAAGGAGGTGAAGGTGGATCCATCCAAGGGTTCCATAGCTCCGAAAGAAACAGCAAAACCATTACCGAAATCTCTCTTCGATGACGATTTGGAAGACGATGACTTTTTGAGCTCCCTTACACCCAAATCGAAGCCAGCAGATCAAAAACAAAGTTCTAAGCCAAAAACCTCTCTATTCGACGATGATTTGGACATAAATGATATATTTACCAAGCCATCGTCGATAAATACAAGCAAACTCTCTGACAGAGTGGCAGGGAAAACCAGTTTGTTTGACGACGATGACCAGGAAGATGACACCGATTTGTTTGGCTCCAAAAAACCAATCAAGGTTACGCCAAAGGAAACGTCAGTTAAAAAGGTTGAGCCTCCAGCAGCGCCAAAGCGAAGTCTTTTCGATGACATCGAGGAAGAGGATTTGTTTGGGACGCCAAAGGCAAGTCCCAGATATAATGAGTCGCAGCCATTGGAAACAGATGTTGAAATAAAAGAGTCAAGCAAACGGATTGAGATTAAAGCAGAGACATCAAGCAAACAAGAAATCACTGCACAACAGCATCAAATATTAACCAATCCACCTGGTTTTAGAGAATCACCTCCACCCATTGAGAGTGCGGAAGAGACGCGCTCTAAAGTTGAGAAGGGGAAGAGTTTAAACGAAGAAGGCGAATCCCCAGCCAAGCCTCCATCTAAACTTACAGATTTATTCGCTGAAGAGTTAAGCGATGAGGACCCCTTCCTGGAATCCCTAAATGCAGTATCGAAGCAAAAAGGTGCTAGTGAAACCAATGAAATTATTAAAACCACAGTGAAAAGTGATGAATGCTTAAAGGAAGAAGATAAGTCCCCCACAGAAACTGTGGTTATATCTTCAGATACACATACTGATTTGTTCAACGAACCCGAAACTATGGATAAGCCAGAAACAAAGGAATTTATTAGGCCAAACAAAGACCAGTTGGTAAAAGAGATTAGGCCGAAGGACTTACCACACAAGCTGCCAGAGGAAATCCGGCCAGAGAACAAAATAGATGATGAACTAACCGGCAGGGAAAATACTGGTGTTCTGCCCGAGGAATTCATGAATCCAGAAATGAATGCTCCAATCTCCGAGTCACCTCCACCAGATGATGCTCATCAAAGCCACCAAGATCCCATTCTAACAATGGTGGCCGATATCACCAATAAGTCGCCAAAAGATGTTTATACTGAAAGGAAGCCAGCAGATCTGGCTGCCGCCCAGCAAATCATGCAAAATTATTCAAACCTCTTCTCAGATGAGCCACCGGATGATAGCGAGTTCTTTCAAACTCTCGGCAGCAGCGGTCTTAGTAGCCTAAGTGCATCGAAAATCTTTGACAACGAGCAGGACTTCTTCGAGCCTGCCCTGCCGAAGATACCGAGTGCGACGAAGTCAATGACCACGACGCCAGGAGACCAACCTTCTGCCACATCCGACTATGGAGGCGTGCGTTTATTTAGTGATATTCCCCCCGAGGACGAAGACGAGATCGATGAGCCAAGCTCGCAATCAAATAATCAAACAGAGGAATTTGCAGCTACTACAACTCGTATACACACGATTTTCTACGATGACTTCAGTGAAACAGCAAGGGCAGGATCAATAAAACCATCGCTCCAAACTTCACCTTACGACGAAGAGCCACCGCAGGAAGGTTCAGGAGATGAACCTGATCGTAGCCAAGTTAAGGAGGCATCCGATTTGCCCAGTCCTATGTCACCCGTCAAGAAACTTAAAATGCCCAACATCAAGATCAATGTGCAGGCCCTGCTACCCGGCTCAGGGGGAGGCCTTCCCAAACTGCTTAAGAAGCAGGATTCATCAAGCTTTGAAGAGAGTCATCCGGCAGAGTCCCCCAAAAGGTCCCCCTCACCAGAATCTCTCAGAAAAGCCACGGATATACCATCTGCAGAGGGCGGCTTACAGCATGTAAACAAAACACGGGCTCGAGGACCTGCCAAGAGGCGACCTTCAACGAGAATTGGTAGGAAGGAGAGCTACGTTAAAAGCTTGATCGAAGATGAACAGGGAACAGGACATTTGGACAGGACCTCTGGAGAATCCCTTATGGATAGCCCTGACAATGATTCCAAGCCTCTTCCCTTTACAAAGTCAGTTGCAATTGAAGAGGTGAAACCTTCTACATCTACCGTTTCAGCAGAGTATCTCAGCCAAAAAATCGGTCCGCCTAAGGCGACTGACTCGTTTTTAGACAGCCCTGATGATGATGATGACTATCTTTTTGGTCCTCCGACGACTAAAACTATTCCTTCTGCAAAGCAAAATGTAGGAAAGATATCTGTGGCTCCAACTCCTGTCGTAGCAGCTACGATACCGTATAAGCCCCTAGAGGATCGCAGACAGTCCGTAATCTCCAGAAAGAATAATGATCCGCCCCCGTCATATCGATCATTTTTGGACAGTCCTGACGAAGAAGATTCTTTATTCAGTGCTGTCGGTATACAAACACCACCTCGTCCAAAGATTTCTTCAGCAGATAAGAAACTGGCAGCTCTGAATGATACCCCACAGGAGCGTCGGGAGGTGGCGAAGACTGTGAATCCACCAAAGGTGGCTAGCTCATTTTTGGACAGCTCAGATGACGATGATTTCCTATTTAGGCCAGTCAAGCCAGTGTCGGCACCTATTCCGCAAAAATCCACAGCTCCTGCAACAGAAAAGCATCGTGATTCCGACAGAGCGGTACCAGCTCCTACAGCGATCTCTAGAATCCAAGAGGCTCCAAAGGAACAGATTAAGACAAAGTCACAAGCTGTACCTAAACTGTTTGATGATAGCGATGATGATGACGATCTGTTTGCCAGTGCCGCTGTGCCACCTCCTGTGGCCAGTGTTCCATCCTCCAGCAGGCCTGCAGGTCAGGCTAAACAGCCAGCGAAATCAGCGGCGACTTCTCGTTTCAACAGCGACGTGGATAAGAAAAAGGTGCCAGATAATAATGGTGCCAGTAAGAAGTTGCCTATAAAAACCAGCAAAAGCCTCTTCAGCGACGATGACGACTACGATGATGATTTGTTTGGAGGAGGCAGCACTCGAAAAACTAGCACAGTTCAAAAAACAAAACCTATAGCCCGGACTGTATCGAAAGCAGCGCCCAGTAAAACTACGACGGTAACAGCCACCATTCCCGATAGCAGCAACGATAATCCGTTGGCGGATCTTCTCGATGTTGAGTAAAAACATATAATTGCCTTTAATATCAAATATGTACAGTTGTCGATCTGTGGATGGTTACACTGTCGATCAGAGTATTGTTATTCGTATCCCTAGAAACTATAATAAACGATGAATGTGTCAAATAAATGAGCGGTCGATTCTTATTTCTAAACATGGGGATATGCTGTGGACTTGGTAACGCGTAGATCGATGATTTAACCAGTGACTTCTCTGTTCTCTGCTATTAATGCTTTCTGTATTGCTTCTTGCTTTTATATAAATCCATTTTGTTTATGAGGACAAGATGATAATAATATTGTTCTTAAATTTTGTGAAAGTCTTGCACCTACATACATATATATTGTCGCCTAATAAATCATAATCAGTTGACACAACTTTTTATTTAGAAACCTAATCAAAGATCTATTATCATCTTCCCAAATATAAATGTGGTGCATGGATTCTCCCAGTTAAACGTTAGTCTACGAACTGAAACTGAGTTAGTTTTTGGCTCTTTGGTCGTTATTCCGAGGAATCTCATTCTAGATCGAGCATCTCTTACAAGTAGTGAGTGTAACCTAAGCGCTGACTGATTATCTACTTTGGATCTGGCTCCGGAACGGGCTCAGAGGGCTACGTCGCGATACTTCCGGTAGTCGTCGGACTCGTTGCCAAGTGACAGCTTGCTGTTGGCCGTAATGTACGGATTGGCGTAGTTGGCGTAGCCAAAGCCTCCATAATATTGCAGCTGTTGGCTGTGGGAGGAGCCACGTCGCTGCAGGGGTTGGGCTAACACTGTGCCGGCGAATCCGCCCGTGGAACTGCAGTTAGATGGCCTTCGGTAGATGCCACCGGCCTGTTGGTGGAGCATGTGCTGGTGGTGGTGCTGCTGTTGCTGTTGATGGAGCAACATGGCCAGATAGTACTGTTGCTGCTGCGTGTAGTTCTGGAGTAGATTATTCCCGTAGGCGGTGAGGTCATTCTGCACCTTACTGATCCCGTCCAGGTTTTCCAGGGATACACAATTGCGGGAGAGCTTGCCCGGTGGTGGCTGTTTGTGGCTGCCCCTTGGGCGATTGTGGTTTCGCTGCTGTACAGGTGGCGGTGTCAACTGCTTCGGTTCTATGGAACAGTATATGGGATCGTTGCTAGTGGAACCAATCAGGGAGGGTGGCGATGGTCGGTGCGAATCCTGCAGATTGTTCTTCAGATCATCGATGGTTATATTGAAATACTTGGCGTTCTTGTCCTCCGTATCCAGGACATGTCGTGGATTGTACATGCCCGGCAATGTGCACCGCAGATCCATCAGAGACTGAGCGCGATGACCACCAGGTGCTCCTCCAGATCCTCCTCGTTGCATCATAGTGGCGTTATTAAACTGCTGCGCCAAAGCTGGGGCAAACATGCTGGCGTTGAACTCGTTCTGGGAGCCGAAGGCCTGACTTCCGCCGCACTGATTATTTAGTCCCATACCAGGACCGAGGGGCAACTTATTGCCCCCAGTCTCGTCGCACAACTGGTAACCGGCGTTCTCGAAACCGCTCAGGCGCTGGCTGGAGCGCCGGGAGTCTGCCTTCGTCATTGGAACACTGGGCGCTGGCGTTTGCAGGGATAGTCGCGTGGCCAGTCCCTGCAACTGGCTGAGAACCTGCGTCTCGCGTCGCCACCGAATGCCCGTGGGAATTACGCAGATCAGTGCGAAGCAGTTGATGATCAGCCGGATCAGGTAGGAGGTCAGCTCCGTCAGGCCATGCACCGACTGAAGACCCTGGAATAGGATGAGATATAAATATATTTAACATTTGTGCTGCCAGAATTTCTCATTTAAATGTAATGCCTTTAACAGGAATAGTTTTATTAATTTGGAAAAGTTTACCTAACTCCCCTTGATTTTTGTCTGTCTCCATCATCAATCAATCCTTCAACGTTTATTTTTATCTTTAATACGAATACCTTTCCCCTAATTTCTTACGTCTGACGATCTCCATCGATATCTTACGTATATTTAATTGACGTTACACATTAGTTTAAGTCTTAACACATCGAAAGGTTCGGTAAAATGTTGCCACATGAATGTCATATTTGCTTAACTGAAGCCTCTTCCTTAAAATCCATGTGTAGCCTTCTACTTACCCAGTGCTGTGTGGTCATGAGCATGACAAAGACGAGTTCCGGAATGGAGAGCAGGCCGATGATGCCCGACCAGGCAAATAGGGGCCAGCACAGTCCACTGACCAGGCCGTGAATAAGGATCGTTGTCGCCACAAACATTACGAAATAAAGCGAGCACAGGGTGTAGGCGGCAAAGGGCAGCTCACCATGGGCCTCCAGTATCCAAGAAACCTCGCACGAGAAGGCACCCAGATAGACGATCTGCGAAGAGAAATGGAAATTAGCCGAGATTCGTCGTAGCAGAAGAAAAGCGAAAACATAAATCAGGCAACGGCAGAAAAAGATGGGGATGCAAAAACCGGAGACAACTGTGCTCCGCAACCATCCATCAATCAATTAATGAGCTCCCACCTCACCGCCTCCCTCAACGACCGACTGACTGTCTGGCCTGTCAACTTCGCCAGGCAACAAAAAACGATGAAGTTTTTACATCTGGCACGATGTGCAAAAAACGATTTCATTTCATTTTCACTTAATGGAGCAAATACGTTTTCACACTGATAACGGTAACGGACGGACAGTTGGAGAGAGATATAGATACAGATCTCCATGTTGATGTGATATATATACCAGTCGAATATCGGTTGAAGCAATCGAGTTACTTACCAGCAGAAGAACTGCCACCACACAGCAGATAATGAATAGATTTGCCTTTATAAAGCGCTCCATAATGCGTTCGTTCCAAAAGTTTTGTATGCTATTGCCGTTGCCCGGCGGCCGCTTCTTCAATGAGGACGGCGACTGCTTTTCACTGGTCTTTTGATAATTCATTATTCGTGTTTCGGTTTCGGTTGCGGTTGCGGTTGCGATTGCGGTTGTTGTTGTTGCGATGTTTGTCGAAGATGTTGGAAGATATGTGCGTTCAGACAGGTGTGAGTGCGGTTTTTCAAGAGAAATTATGCTGGCTAGCGGGAGGATGATGGTATGGCCGTATAGCCTCGGTGGCCTTGGTTCCCCTTCAGGAGGAGGTCAGTGGTGTGATGCGATGCGATACGATGTTGAGTTCTAGTTCTTTGTTTATGTTTGAATGGGTTTCGAGTCCAGACCGCGCTCTTGTGGGTTGAATGAAAGCGTTAAGCGGCCTAATTGAGCCCTGTCATGCTAGGCTGGTGCTGAAATGAGAATCCGAATGAGTGCCAAAGCTTTTTCGATGAGTCCACTTCGATACCCAAACAAAAGACTCAGGCAACGAACTTGTTTTGGATGCTACACATATACTACAACGCCGAGCAAGCACCGCACAGCGTATCTAACACTGGGCTAACGGCCTGTTCCATATTATTAAGAAGATTTTCACTTTTCTACAAGAAAAAATCAAGAAGAAGCCAGTTCGTTGGCCAAGTCTGTTGTTTCGGGGACTCCGCAGCATTTACGAAGCAAATATTTGACTCCAAACAAACTGTGGAGCGTGCGCTATGTTAGACAGAAGAGGAAGCTTCTGGTTAAATACTGACACTGTTTAGCAGTTGCCAGTTACCTGATGCCTGCTGCCTGCTGCATTATGTCATGACAAATGAATTCGCCAGCTCGGCAATACCCAAATCAATTAATCAATTACACTGAGCTACAAAATGGTAAGTGCTTCACCTGTTAATGGATGTGATTACATGAGAGTATTAAAATTAATGTTTATAGCTAAATATAATCCCTATGATAGAGAACCAACTAAAAGTAACCAGAGAATATAGCCAATAAAAGGGCAGACAGATAAGATTACATCGAGAATATAGAAAGGCAGACTAGAGATCCAATAATATATATACTAAGTATGAAAATACAAGATGGAAGTTAGTTTGTTCACTTCTTAAAATTACAATAACTTATAAAGCAGCCATAACTTTATTTAATAAAGATGCACCAAGAAGAAAACCCACAAACAATGGCTTCCCATTATATTTATTTCGGGAACTTCTTCAAATTTTGTTTGGAAAATAAGTAATTACGAAAGTAATAAGCCCGACAAATTATCCTCTAAGGCTCTCCACGGAATCGTGTTGACGAGTGTAAGCAATTGAGACGCCTCGCCAACACATCACTCAGAGCCCAGTTAGCCGCTTAGTCGGATACGGTAATCTGCCCATAATAGACGGCGTCATCAAAATAGAGGCGACGAACTTGCTGTCAATGCCGTCAGCACGCAGGTGCGCCAGCTCAACGTTCTCTTCTGCTTCAGCTCATCGCGGTCGGCGCAAATCCCCCTCGCGTGCGTATGTGGAGGCGTCTCCACTTTGGGTTGGGTGCTCCCCAATAAGGAGCGACGCGACGCGAGGCTACGCGCCGGATATGCGCACCTTAAAGTGTCAAGCAGTGACTTGCCCCATTGACATTCCGACGACGTTGCAAGTTACTCGTACAAGAGACCGCCCCTACCCGCCGATCTCGGCCTCTTTCCTGTCCCGGGCCCGGTTTTGGCTTTCTATCTTTTGCTGACCGGAAAGAATTGCAAGCCGACTTCGTTTTATTGCTAATTAGCTGGACAAACTGATTCTCGCTGGGCTGTCCGGTTTTTCGGGGGCAGAGCTCTGTCTCTGTGAAAACGAGTTTCGGCGGCGACTGCTCTGAGCTATTAGCATCCCCATTTGCCGTGGAAAAAGGTGGCAAGCGAATTCGCAGCGCCCTTGAGTGAATGCCACACCCATGTGGATAACCCGGAGAGACCCCTTTTGCGCGAGATGGTTACGAAATTATGCAGATTCAACATAATTTCTGTGAACCTCGTGTGACCGAAAAATGCGAGCAGTATTTCAAAATATTTTTCTGCATTGTATTTATTATTCCCCTGCCGCCCCTGGGGCAATTAAATTAATTTAATTTCGTTATTTGTTGGTCGTATTTATGCATTAGCTGTGTGTTGGCATGACGAGTTCAATAGCATAAGTGCAACAATGGACGCGGGCAGCGAATGTGAATGCATGAATAAACACAACAATGTAGCAGCACCGGGGCAAAGTTATGCAAATTGTTATTATGAAGTTGGTGTAAATCGGAATGGAATCGAAATGAATAGCCCAATGCGTTACCGTTATAGTTATGCTGTGCGTTTCAAAATGCAATCATCTATCCAACCAGAGCATATGTATCGATGCGATATAAGGCCTACCTTTCACTTCGCATTATTGTTATTATTGCAAGCAGTTACACCAGGCAGAAGAGGAGATACCAACCAAAAAATAAATATGTATATAAGTGAACAATAAGCGCGGATCGTAGAAATTATCAGTCAAGCAAGAAACGATTTCTCAGCGGCGACGCACACTCACACGCGTGCGACGAAATTGTTCAGCGTTGAGTCATAAAGTGTGTAGTAGGAACGGCTTCGAAACTGTCGCTCATGCAAATTGCGTCGCCCGAGTTCGAGGGAAGCTTTAATGGGCCACAAAAAACACACCACACACACACACACCTCAAACATACACCGCTGAGTGATGATGATGGTTCTTGGGGCACTTTTACTACTCGCACAAATTGAATAAAGCCGGAGAACTCGTTTGGTTCATCGCGCAAAAGCGAAATGCGCTCGGCCACAATTATGCTTTGATTGTTATTTAATTGTACAACGGTTAGGCCACAAGCAGCAGCGGCAGAAGCACCAGCACCAGGTCAAGACATCAAGTCAAAGTTGACGAACGTGAGAATCGTGGACGGGCGGCGATGGCGGCGATATGTGTTTGGGTCAGTCACTCACTCGCACTCGTGGAAAAGCCGTAACATACGCTGGCGCGCTAACGGTACGCTTCAAGTTGGCGCGCTTACAAACAGTTAAAAGTGAAATTCGAATGACTGAGGAAACGAACTGCGTTCGCTGCGAACGATCTGCGAGCACCGGCGCACAGCTGAGCGAGCGCTACGACGGCTGTTTGGCAACTGAACAGCGCTCCCAGCCGGGAGTTCCGAGCCAAGCTTGTCGAGCTCTGCCCTGACTCTGTCGTTTGTTGATTTACATTTTTTTTTTTACATTTTGTCTTGGTTTCGTTTATTTTCGCTGTTTGCTGCTGTGCAGCAAGTTCACTCGCCCTGCCTCTTGTTCCAACAATTAAAACTTAATTTTCTAACTGGCAATGATGCTCTCCATGACGGTGGCTGGGAAACCCTATCATTTGCATAATTTGACGCCAAACGGGAGAGCAACAAAATAGAAAAAAAACAAAACAAAACAAAGGCCACATGAAAATGAGGCCTAACGGTCAGACTTTTGTTTGGGCCAGCCTTTTGCGGCTGATAACAAATGGTCTTGGCCGCTGCAACAGCAGCAGCAGCAGCAGCTGCTTGTTCTAATTAAAGCTCGCCCGGGGTTTCTTTTCTTTTTCTCTCGTTTTCGTTTATTCAAAATTCAATTTGTGAGTGTTGTTTCTTTACTAGCTATTGTGCCGCTGATATATGTGTGTATGTTGTATATATGTTGTTTTCCCCTTTCTTGAGGTTTTATTAAATTATAAGATGGAATTTCAATGGCATCTCGAATTCGATTCAATTCCACTCAGTCTCTGGCTATCTAAGGGTAACAGTTAATAATTTAAGTTTCAATGGTTTTAAATGCCTAGCTAATAGCTTCAGGATTGTTTCGGGGCAACTTCGAATGTGTATAAATTAAAACAGCCTTTTCAGCGTAAACTAATCAGGAATTTAGTCTACTCTCTCGACAACAGGAGCAGCATCTGCAGCATCGCCAGCTCCATTCTGTCGAGGCTGTTCAGCGGTATTATCCCATCCATCAAGGACTTCTCCCAGCTGGCCAATACGCTTAATCTGTTCCATTAGATCGGCGATAGCGGGAGTGCAGTTGCGGAACTTCCTCAAAAAAGAATAGCCACGCAGCATCTCGTTGTCCAGCACGCATCTGTGAAGGGAGTTTGGGGAGATTTATTTGAATGCAGCTTTTGTTTGCAAAACTCCACTTACATCAAGGCTGCTGCTGCATAATTGCCTGTCCCCTCCAGCTGCTCCAGCCAACGGTTTATGATGGTTTTAATCATGGGATCCGTGGCTGGCAGGCAAATGCGGGCATGCACCAGGGCCTCCTTGTAGTACTCATTCTCCAGGAACAGCTCAATGGCCTCCTTCTGCATGCCCAAGCTAAAGAGGTACGTGGCTGCGTGCATGATGTAGCCCTTATCCTCCATCTGCTTGGCATAGGCGCGGCAGCAGTCCTGCCACAGTCTGGACATAATAAACGTGAGGAAGAGATCTACTTAAATGACAAGCCAATAACTTACGCAAACGACACCGAAGGAGCCACCGAGATATGCCACTCCGTGAGCGACTTGTTGGCTATGTGTTGCTCCAGCTCCTCGCGCAGCTTGTATGTGGATACGACCAGGCAAAGGGGGGATATGTCCTGCGTATTTGACTTCCTAAGATTGGTCACTAAAACATAGGAAAATATATAGAAACGTAGGAAAAACATAGGTCTTGCAGATATAACTTACATTCCTTGGAAATGAGCTCCTTAGCTGTCACCTTGGTACTAAATAGCTTGGACATAAGCACTGACTTGTCGATTTCAGCCGCATCTTCGGTGAGAACAATGGCCAGCTTCTCAAGGGCGCTCTTGTTGAGCTCCTTCTGGGCGAGGTAGAGACATGTGCGGGTATGCTGTGGGTTAAAGTGGGTTAGGATTAGGTTTGGCTTGGAATTCAAGTATTTATAGACGTACAACAAGCAAACTATCGGGCGGGTTACCGGACTCCAATTCCTTGCACTTCATGCACTGCTTTGTTGTAATCGCAGGCTGAGGCTTCTTGTCCAGGCTGAGAGCAGACAGCTTTTCCTCCAAAGGAGGAGTTAGATTCTCCTTCGCTGATCCATCTATCTCCATAGCCTTGCTGGCTGACTCCGCTTCCTGCCTAGCTTCCGCTCTGCGTTGGTCGCGACGCTGTCGCTTCTTATCCGTCTTGGTGAGAACTGGAGCATAGGGCTGGTTCAGCGACTTGCTGGCCCACTTAACCTTGAGCAGGGCATCCACCTTGGAGCAGATGGTTTTCTCGTTTACGTCCAAGGCACTTTTGATGTCAATCATTTCCATAGAGATCGCCTTGCCCGAACACATGATAATGTTCTCGTTGGAGGGCAAAAACATGCCGCACCACATGGGGCAGTGATAGGTGATGGTCAACGGTGGTTTCTCCGGCTCATTGGTGTTCCATAGGCACACCTTACCTTCAATGTGGAAAGATAGAAGCAGATTCTTTTGGCTGTGACTCCATTTTAGCGAAGTCACCGAAGCCTTGTCGCCATTTGCCGTGAATTTGTGCTGCATTGTCCAGTTGCGGTCCGCCGGCTTGAACTCCATTATGTATATAAGCTTGTCGTTGCCCGCCACTGCAAATTTATTGCTGTCCAAGGGACTCCATGTTATGTCGCATACGTAACGCGCCAGCAAAGCCGACTGGCAGATGAACGGACTCCAGGTCTGAGCAGCTCCACTGTTACGTTCATGCAGCTGCAACATGCCATCATCGGTGCCAACGAAAAGAAAGGATCCGCGTACGCTGAGGTAGCTCGGTCGGGATATATGGCTTAGGACTTGTGCTTCTGTAAAAGGAATTAGATCAAAGGATGCAGTCTTTCAGTCCCAAAGATAATAACTCTCACAGCCCAAATATGGACTTAATAATCTACTCCTTAAACATAAATATAGCCCATTGTTTCCTTTCATTTTAGTTTTAAGCTAAGTGTGTGTAGTAAAGCTTACATTTTAGAAGGTAACCAGCAGCAACCAGAAATAACAAGTAGTACACATTTATCGAGCAGTCGAGTCAGTCAGTCACATAGCTTTTATAGTCTTTCACCAAAATAAATTATTCGTTCGATTTATTGCTAACAAATTGTTAGAAATGCCGCGACACAGGACCCTGGTGGACATTGGGCATCGCATCATGAAGCGATTCCAGCAACTGAACCTGGATGTGGGCGAGGAGTTCATTGTCTTTGCAGTTCACTTGCTGGCCAGGGATTCGCGTCGGGGTCTGCTCAAAACAGACCTGAACAAACCAACTGCCTGTGCCATTACCTCGTTTGTGGACAGGATTGTGGATGGTTACGTAGATCCTAAAGATTGCACCATGGCGAATATGAAGATGGCCTGGGTGATGAAGAAGGCACTGAACATTGACCTGCAGTCAGTCAAACAACAATATGAGGAGCGGTTCCAGAAGGAGCTGCAGGTGCTCATAGATGATATTCTCCAGTATCCGGAGTCCTGCAACAAGATGCAACTGGACCAACTCTTCGCTAAGATGCAGGTTTTCATCGTGGCCTGCTATAACTTGGGCTCCCCCAAGAATCACGTGCTACTCAAGCTTACGGCCCAGGCCCTGAACAGCGTTATCGGTCGCAGTGACCTGCAGAACTATGTCCTGAAGAAGAAATACCATCGATTGGAGTATCTGCAGCGATTGGCAGCCACAGTGGGTGGCATTGTTATCTACAACAACGATGGCCCTGATGGAGATCGGGAGAATGTGAGGAGTGGTGGGTGGAAACCTTATCCTTTGTCTTATTCTTTGCTCAGATTCTTCTCGGTTTGTAATGCTGTTTCAACATACTCTTCATTGCGTAACAGCACCATTTACTATAGCAAAGATCTAACAGACTTACTTATTGAAAGCAATTAACAACTAACAGCTCTTTACAATTGACATTGATGCCATCAATTTCTTTTAGTGGTTGATGATCTTGGAATGGCCCAGAAGAACACGGATGCTGCCTTCACAGCCAGCATGGAGAGGACCGTCAAGATGCGATCCGTTTGCCAAGCGGCCGTCGATGACTTGATTCAAATTGATCACAAGGACGAGACCATTACCTACCTAGTGTCGTTGGAGCACTTGGATCGTTTGAATCAGTTCACACTGACTTATACCATGCAGCATAGGTGCCTAACTACTCTGTACGAGAGCTACCAGAGCACTGTTTACCTGATTGATGTGGAGCAGAAGCGCTACGACTGCGTGATGGCCAAGATAAACGACACTCTCTCCATGCGCACGGCCATTGATTCAGAATTGGTCTTTGTGAGTGGTTTGTGCTACGCGTAGTTTCTTTCCATTAATATTTAACATTTAATTTCGTCCCCTAGCCTCATTTTGTGTATTTGTCCCAGGTGTGGGGCAACCTCAACAATTTCCTTAATCACATTGTCGAGTTGAACAAACTGAGGGAGCAGTTGGAGGCGCTGGTTGTCGCGGACTTAAAGGACACGGCCAAGGCTACCATTAGCGAATTGAAAGCGCTAAGCCAGCGCACCAAAAAGCCAATGATAAGCAACTTTGAGGACAGAATGGAGGCCGTAATGGACCTACAAACAGATGGAAACTTCTGCAACCTGGCCAAGGCGGACATAAAGGAGTTCTGCTCCCTGGCTCTGACGGTGACCAATGGTCTGTTGTTGCCGGCACAGGTGACCAAGAAACTATGCTCCAATGTGGACATAACCTTTGGATTTCGGGACCCCAGATACACCAAGTTTGCTGAGCTACGTTTCGAGCCGTTCATCGCCGCCTTTCGGAGGGTTGTCTTTAATAGTGCCAATCTGGCACTGCTCTTCAAGCTGGATGACGATCTGATAGCCCAGGAGCTGCAGGACCTGATCGTGGAGCCGCCAAAACAAAGTGATTTCAGCGGTCAAACGGAAATGGTCGTCACCAATGATCTGTCGCCGTCCAACTGGATCAACGTCACATGGAACGCATGGGACTACCATAGGGAGACCATTCTGTTGGCCAACATCCGCCAGCGGCAGACCCACGACTCGCAGACTAATGTCACTTACGGGCAGCGAAACGCCCAGAATCAAACCTACAACACTCGACACCATTTGCGAGGAGGGAAATCCGACACCCGTTTGTCCAAGTAGAAGATGATGCTCTTTTAATTTCATATACATTTACACAGAGAACTTTTACAAAATTTCTAATCAACTGTTTTCGGTTAATATTGCGTGAACTATAATGCAGTTTTAAAGCTCCCGTCGCTACTCAAATAACAAATTTGTTTTTATGTTAGTATAAATGTTTTGCAATCATAAGCTTCCAAGGGGTAGCACTATATCTTGTTTAACAAAAAGCATGTACAATTCCGTGTTGTATATGAATCTTCCCCTTAAATTAAAATAAAATTGGCTTATAAATGAAAGATCTTTAAATATAGAGCCCATTGTCTCTTTTCATTTTAGTTTGTGGACTAAGTGTGGGAACATTTTAATTGAGTCATTGACCTTAAACTTTACAAGGTGCAAAGATCTCAGGCAGGTTTAATTGATAAGCGGCAGGCCAAAAATAACAAATCACATAGTCGGCACATAGCTTTCATAGTTGAGTTGGCATCAGAAATAAATTAATCGGTCGGTTTGTTGCTAAGAAATAGATAAAATGACGAGACACAGGACTCTGGTGGACATCGGCGATCGCATCATGAAGCGTTTTAAGGAATTAAACCTGGATGTGAGCGAGGATTTCATTATCTTTGCAGTTCACTTGCTGGCCAGGGATTCACGTTGGGGCCTGCTCAAAACAGACCTAAACATACCAGAAGTCCCTGCCATTAACTCGTTTGTGGACAGGATTGTATATGCTTATGTAGATCCAAAAGACTGCACCATGGCAAATATGAGGATGGCCTGGATTATGAAGGATGCCCTGAAGATCGACCTGCAGTCTGTCAAACAACAATATGAGGAGCGGTTCCAGAAGGAGCTGCAGGTGCTCATAAATGATATTCTCCAGTATCCGGAGTCCTGCAACAAGATGCAACTGGACCAACTCTTCGCCAAGATGCAGGTTTTCATCGTGGCCTGCTATAACTTGGGCTCCCCCAAGAATCACGTGCTGCTCAAGCTTACAGCCGAGGCCCTGAACAGCGTTATCGGTCGCAGCGACCTGCAGAACTATGTCCTGAAGAAGAAATACCATCGATTGGAGTATCTGCAGCGATTGGCAGCCACCGTGGGTGGCATCGTTATTTACAACAACGATGGCCCTGATGGAGATCGGGAGAATGTGAGGAGTGGTGGGTGGAAACCTTTTTACAAAACACTTTGCTTGTACTCGAGTTGCTCTACGCTTGAATGTTCTCAGCTGAGCTTTTCAGCTAATGAGAACAAGTCATTCTTAGTAATGTTTTTAGTTTTTAAGCCCCAGCATCCAAAAGATGCCAGAGTTGGGAATGCATATCGAGAGAAAAAGTATATCAACCCAAACTTCACGCTCAATAATATCGTCCTTTGTTTTTAATGCATTGATCTTTTTTAACGAATATATTAAATTCATCTTTAAACCTACATTTTTGATAGCCTCTTTATATTTATTTCCAACAATGATAATTTCAATTAAGTTTAGGCTCTCTTTTGACAAAGATCGATATATTAAAAAGAATAAAGATTTATATCGAATATATCGAAACATTAATCTATTGATTTCACGTCAATTATCGATACAGTATCGATATAAAGATAATTCATTCGCTTCTATTACTGCCTTCGGAGAATGTAGAGGCAAAAACCTCTATGGCGCACACATATTTTCATTATATTATCTTTGGTTTGCTATTTCCATCTATCCCTTTCTTTGTATAAACATTTAGATCTTAGAGTCTATGAAAGGCACAGACTTTCCTATTAGAAATATAAAAGAATATATAAAAGTAATATATATATATATAAAAGAAATATAAAAGCTAAAAAGAAAAAAAATTCATGTGTCTACAATTGACTTTGATGCCTTTTATAATTTATTTTAGTGGTTGATGATCTTAGAATGGCCCAGAAGAACACGGATGCTGCCTTCACAGCCAGCATGGAGATGGCCGTCAAGATGCGATCCTTTTGCCAAGATGCAGTCGATGAACTGATTCAAATTGATCACAAGGACGAGACGATCACATGCTTAGTGTCGTTGGGGCACTTGGATCGTTTGAATCAGTTCACACTGACTTTTACGATGCAGCATAGATGCTTGACTACTCTGTACGAGAGCTACCAGAGCACTGTGTATCTGATTGATGTGGAGCAGAAGCGCTATGACTGCGTAATGGCCAAGATAAACGACACCCTCTCCATGCGCACCGCCATTGATTCAGAATTGGTCTTTGTGAGTGGATTGTGCTACACATAGTTTCTTTCCATTAATATTTAACATTTAATTTCGTCCCCTAGCCTCATTTTGTGTATTTGTCCCAGGTGTGGGGCAATCTCAACAATTTCCTTAATCACATTGTCGAGTTGAACAAACTGAGGGAGCAGTTGGAGGCGCTGGTTGCCACGGACTTAAAGGCAATGGCCAAGGCCACCATTAGCGCATTAAAAACGCGGGGCAAGCGCAACACAAACCCAACGATAAGCAACTTTGAGGACAGAATGGAGGCCGTAATGGACCAGCAGACTGATGGAAACTTCTGTAACCTGGCCAAGGCGGACATAAAGGAGTTCTGCTCCCTGGCCATGACGGTGACCAATGGCCTGTTGCTCCCGGCACAGGTGACTAGGAAACTGTGCTCCAATGTGGACATAACCTTTGGATTTCGGGACCCCAGATACACCAAGTTTGCTGAGCTTCGTTTCGAGCCGTTCATCGGTGCCTTTCGTAGGGTTGTCTTTAATAGTGCCAATCTGGCACTGCTCTTCAAGCTGGATGACGATCTCATAGCCCAGGAGCTGCAGGACCTCGTCGTCGAACCGCCAAAACAAATAGATTTCAGCGGTCAAACGGAAATGGTCATCACCAATGACCTATCGCCGTCCAATTGGATCAACGTCACATGGAATGCATGGGACTACCATAGGGAAACCATTATGTTGTCTAACATCCGCAAGCGGCAGACCCACGAATCGCAGACTAAAGTCACTTACGGGCAGCGAAACGCCCAGAATCAAACCTACAACACTAGACAGCAATTGCGGGGAGGACAACATAACTTACCGCACTTAAATTTGTCCAGGTCGAAGATGCCGAGGTGCCGATTCGCGATATAGTAGATGTAATGTTCCTGCCATACAAGGGAGTAGATTTCCTTCTTGTGGGGCGTCTTCAAGACTTTCTTAATCCGCATGGTCTCCACATCAAGGATGCCCACCTGTGTTTCGCGTGTGATTATAATTTAGTTATCTAAAAGTATGTGTCATTAATAAAGCAGCAGCTTACTGTTCCGACGAAGGTGCCAAAGGCCAGTTGCAAGCAGTCGGGACTCCAGGCCAGAGAGTAGACATTATCGGTGACATACACGCTATCGATGGGAAGGCAGCTGGTCGACAGCTTCGAAATGTCAAAGAAGGCAATGCGTCGGTCAGAGCAACCCAAAGCGATTCTACACAAAGAAGGCTATTTGTAGTGGGGAAAATCAACGTATAGTTTTTCACTCTCACTTGTTCATATCATCTGGACACTCGGCCATTGCGCGCACCCCCAAAGCCACTGTGCCATAGGTGGCACTCACTTCGCCAGTTTGGGGATTCATCGTTACAACCTGGCGATTGTTCTTGCACAGCCATATCTCCTTTTTGTTTGGGTGACAGGCAAAGGAGAAAATATCCTGCTGTTTGCAACTGTGGACTCGGTCCTTGCTGATCTTGTAGCGCAGCATCTTGAGGTCGAACTCCAGGGACCAGAAGAACAACTGGTTGCGACTGAGGGTCACTATGGTATCGTTGTTCAGCCAATAGACGTTGTTGAGCTTGGCTGGGTTTTGGGGAAAGCAAATGAGTCGAGGAACGCCCTTAAATAATCTACTCCTGCAATCACTCACCCGAGACCTTGCTCTTGGTGTAGTTCTTTCCAGAATGCGCTCCCGTATTTGCATTCCAGATCATCATAACCTCATTCGCATCAATGGAGGCGACCAGAGTATCGGGACGTGTGGTTACCGAAGACGAGCTGATGGTCTCAGTGCTGCCAGCTGCTGGCGCCGCTTGAAGGCTACTCACCGGCTCAGGCTTGGCCTGAGGGGTCTCCGAAGCGTGCACCTCTGCCTGATGGTAGATGTGATGCAGGACCTCGCGCTTGGGCTTTGCTGCCTCTCCATCGACGATCACAGCGTCGTCGCTGGAGGAACTGTATTGAATGACCTCCAGGCTGCCCTCGGTGGACTCGCTTACATCCTGCCGATTGCTGGCGGTGCTAGCATCGCTTAACGGCCCCGGGGGCTTTGTCGGCCCGCAGTCGGTCAAGGTAACTTCTACATGCTCAACGCCATCGTCCTGACCATGCGCCATCAGATCCGCCTTCATGCTCTCGCAGGCTTCTACATAATCGAGGGCAGCCGGATTGGTTGGCTTCTCCAGGCCAACGAAGCCACCGCAGTCATCGGAAGACTTGCGCCGCTCTGCAGTGGGTGCCCCAAACTCACCCTCCAGATGATCAAAGTTGTAAATATCAAAGAAGTCGTCAGACTCGGCGGCTCGGGACTTAACCAGCGGTGGTGGTTTCGGCTTGGGCTTCTCCTCCTCCTTGCCGTTGCGAGTGCGCCACTGCTCGGCCCGTGAGGACAGCTCATCGAGATTATCCAGGGGAGTGAGCACCTCTTTCCATGCCAAGCCGCAGATGGGCGCCTTGTGGCCATGGAACTTGTAGACGATGACCATCTTACGCAGGTCACAGATCATCACGACACCCGCGGTAGTTCCCACAGCGAACAAGTTGTCATTGTAGGGAGAGCCGCGCAGTTGGGTGAGCTGATAGTTCCGGGCCGACAGGAACGTCGGCCGGCGGCAATATGTGTTTGAGGCCACACAGTAAATGACCAGATCGCTGGCATCTACCGACAGTATGTTTCCGTTGGCCAGATAGGTCATCAGCACGGAGCTGTTGGTGTGGTGGATGGAGCGCACATCGCGCGCCTCCTGCTGATGCTGGTGGGCCTTGTGCCCGGTGACAGCCTCTCCCAGAAGGCAGTCCCAGACCTGCACGCTCAGGTCATCGCCAACAATGGCGAACGGCTTGCTTGATCCGCCCCACATAGGACTCACGTCCAGAGCCAATATGTTGATGCGCGTCGACATGGTCGCCACCTGAGCCTGCTCTTTGTCGCTGGCCGGCGGAGCCGCTATATAGTTAATGCAACGGAAGCCGGCATAGAGCAAGCCGCCATCGGGAGCTGCCGCCGCCAGCGCTACGTTGGCCGGCGGAGTGGGCACATTGTGGTACGTTACCTGAGGGTTCATAGCGAAGAATCAGAACTCAAGATAAGAAGAATTAAACACAATTTCCCGCGAACATTTGGCGTCGAGAATTTTTGCAAACCGCTAGTGTTATAAAGCTTTGCAAACTTAGCCAAAGCTGCCACTCGGTCTTAATAGGCACCAGGACCGGAAAAGTACAATTCAATCTGCAAAACAATAATATTTTGGCGCGCGATATAAATTAGTTTAAACTTTTACTAAAGAAAGAACAAGCAAATGTAATAGAATTTCTCAGTTAATTATTGCAATCAATGCTTAATTGGAATCATGTATATTCAAGGACACTAAAGCTTTAAAATTCACTTTTCGGTGTATAGATGTGCTGTATTCGAAGTTCAAACTATGTGGCAACTCTGTAAACTTTGGACCCTTTCCAACACTTAATACAATTTTGTGTGAATGGTCACCAGCAGGTAGATAAGAAGAAGCGCACAATAACAACGTAAAAAGTTGGAAAACTCCAGAAAGAAAACTCTTCCAAAACAAAAACCTTGTAAAATTGAGACACAATGGACGCAAAGCGCGAGAGAAAGTCGTCTTTGGTATGTAGATTGAGACTCAATGAAAAGAAGAAAGAAAACCCTGATAGGAGTGCGATTTTCAGGCCCCACTTTCGCCTTGTCCCATTCCGGACATTACCGATGATGACTTGGTCAGCATCTCCGTGCGGGACCTTAACCGGACCCTTAAGATGCGTGGACTGAATCGCGAGGAGATTGTGAGGATGAAGCAGCGGCGGCGCACCCTGAAGAACCGTGGCTATGCTGCCAGCTGCCGTATCAAGCGGATCGAGCAGAAGGACGAGCTAGAGACCAAGAAGTCGTACGAGTGGACGGAGCTGGAGCAGATGCATGAAGACAACGAGCAGATCCGACGCGAGGTGGGCAACTGGAAGAACAAGTACAAGGCTCTGCTGCAGTTTGCCATCCAGAACGAGATCCCAATTCCGAGTGAGCTGGAGGGGCATTGAATCGAACCGACTGGCGGCCCTATTACATTCCTTTTCCAGTCAAAATTGTAATAAACTTAAATAAAAACAAACACCTGTAACTAAAGTACAATACCTGGAAAATTCCCCTCTACAAGCGACCGCAAATAAACAGAAAACGCAATATTACCAAGAAATAGGCACTTTGACCATTAAAGGAACACCCTGTATTTTCAGAGCATAAACAAAGCCCGTGTCGGCGTTCGCTGCGAATGCCAAACGAGCCGGACGCACAGGAACTCAGCAGAAAGCTGGTTATGTATTCAATTCAATAGCTTCTAGGTCCAGTTCAGGCAAGCTCAATCAGAGGGCTGGGGTAGTATAGCCCCAACCAGGTGTCCAGTGTCCCATAGACAAGTTGCAGGCCAATCCACGGTTCCACTGACGACGCTGTCCGCGCATCCCGACACATGGCATTTCGGTTCTTTGGCAAATCCCTCCTCTTCGGACTGCCGCTGGGGATCACGTTCCTCGACTGCGTGGGCTATGTGGCCAGGGTGGAGGGTGAGTTGTCCATCGGCTACATAAGTATGTGTGCTCCGGGTTCCAATGAAACGGTTCGTTCGCCTTTCCACAGGAATCTCCATGCAACCGGCGCTGAATCCGGTGGCGGAAGATCGAGACTACGTCTTTCTCATGCGCTGGGGCACGCACAATAGTCAAGTGGAACGCGGCGACATCATTTCCCTCATCTCCCCCAAGGATCCCGGCCAGAAAATCATTAAGCGCGTGGTGGGACTGCAGGGCGACGTGGTATCCACGCTGGGCTACAAGCAGGAGGTTGTGCGCGTGCCCGAGGGCCACTGCTGGGTGGAGGGCGACCACACCGGCCACTCGATGGACAGCAACACCTTTGGACCGGTGGCCCTGGGTCTAATGTCAGCGCGAGCGGTGGCCATTGTCTGGCCGCCAGAACGCTGGCAGCTGCTGCATAACGAGGTGCCGCGCCGCCGGAGGCCCATCCAGGCGGCCAAGAACACCAGCAACTACTTCAACTAGACTGAGAGATAGGACCCGAGGATAGTTCCAATTTTGTACATATGTACAGAAGCCACCATACAAGCATATATTTTATAATTACTTGTTGTGTTCTCGCAAGCGAGGCTAGTAGGACGTTCTAAATTATAAATTAAAGTAAAAAGCCAAAGAAACTTGGTTAAAACAAGGAAAATTTATATCTTTTGGTTTCAACGTACATCTGTACATATATTTATCCATTTTACCTTGGAGGACAAAAAAGAAATACGAGTCCTAGGCAACGAATTTTATTTTAAAATACGAAAATAATAGTTTTAATTAGTTATGTTTATGATTCCGCAGGAAAATCATTCCAAGCATAAACAAAGAAATAGTAAAGATTAAAACACATATTCTATAAAATAGTCCGCGACCGGATGCCGAATTCCTCCATTACTGCCACCGTTTGCTTCAGGGCCACTCCGGCTCTTACAATCTCATAGTAGCCCGGAGTGGCCAGGTCAATCACCGTGGAGGCCAGCCGTCGCTCCTCCGTTAGCCCAATTTGGCCGGCATCGAAGACTGCGCCCAATTGGGGCCAGAGAGAGCGAAACTCGGACACCTGCAGACTGCTGGGCGCACTGGAGCGATTGGCGCTGGTTAGCGCTAGCGGCTGTTCGTGCCACACGGCGCACAGGTCACGCATAAACCTGAAGTCTGGAATACGTATGCCGATCTTGGAGGTGCTGGGATTAAGGAACCTATTGCTTAGCGCCGGCGTCCGCTCGATCACGATGGTCAGGGGGCCCGGAAGCAAACGAGTTAGCAGCTCGTCGCTGAGGTGGGCAGCCTGACCAAAGCGACGGAGGGCGGCGTTGTTGTGTACGCAGATGGCCACCGGCTTGTGTTCGTCCCTGCCCTTGATCTGGTAGAGGCGTTGGATAGCCTGCTCGTTGTTGGCGTCGCAGGCCAAGCCGTAAACAGTGTCCGTGGGCAGTCCAATCACCTGGCCCGTCAGCAGGCAGTGGCGGGCCAGCTGGAGGGCAGATCCATCTGTCACTGGGCAGACGGGAGTCTCCGCCTTTTCCCTCGCTTGCGGCTGCATTGTGGTGGACTTGAAGCGAACCTGTTGCCCAAGGAGGCGTCTGATGAGCAGCGTCTGCGTGTGGCGCATTAGTCCCGCCAGTTGTGTCCGCATTCGTGGTTGCAGCACTTGTAGAACGTTGTCATGGGCTCGTCCGCAGACCGCGTCTGGATTTGCATAAAGTACGCCCGCTTGTGGCTGCACTTTGGGCACTCGGCGTCCGTCGAGTCAACGTTTTCCCACGCCGCCTTGCCGCCCAGAACGTGGTCAACCTCCTGCATTCAAAGAGCAAAACGATATTATTAAAAATGCCACATAAATTGCATCATCAGGTGTACCTTGAGGCGGGGAAAGGTCTTGGTCGAGATCTTGCGCTTGATCTTCGATATGTAAGGGCAGGTGTTGCAGGTGAAACGGTGGCAATTGGTGTCTTCCTCGATAATCAGTATATTGCCGCACGACGGGCAGAAAAACAACATAATTGTTGTTCCCGGTTTGAGTTTCGAGCACGTTGTAGACCTGCAACATCGGTGGGCAGATTTCTGCCTCCAAGGCAGCTGGTCTCACTAAAATCAAGAGCGAGCGTTCCTTTTCCAGGCAGTTGGTCTCAGATTAATAAAACATACTTTTAGCAGCAGTGACGATTTGAAATTTAATTTATTTGCTGCAATGTATATATAATAATGATCGCCACACTAAAAGAACCAATAATCTCAAGACCCCTTGAGACATTTTGCGTTGCCAGACTGTTCATCTGATTTAATTCAGTGTGACCTGACAATAAGGAAAATACTAAAACTAGAACGTGTGTATTTTGTTTGCCTATAAAGTAGGGTCACATCTTTCAATCTTGGACTTTCCGCGACTTTTTGCAAACAATTGTCAAAATAAACAATAATTATAGAATTTTCTATTAAAGTTGGTAAATCTTTATAAATAGACCAACATGTCTGCCGATGTACGTGATATTCTGGACATGGAGCGTGCCAACACGCCGGAAGTGACGAGGGATTCCTTTCTGGGCACTAAAAAGCAACGCAATTTTGAACGGTAAACAAATAATTTCCCTGGAATCGGCGGCTCCAATTAATATGTGGGACCTTTCACAGAGCAAAGAATACCTCCCGCCGTCCCGAGGGCATGCACCGTGAGGTGTTCGCCCTGCTCTACACAGACAAGAAGGATGCTCCGCCTCTGCTGCCCACGGACACGGCTCTGGGCATTGGCGCCGGGTACAAGCAGGCGAAGGCGCGTCTGGGCATGAAGAAGGTGCGCAAGTGGGAATGGGCACCGTTCTCTAACCCGGCGCGCAACGATGCCGCCGTTTTCCATCACTGGAAACGTGTCAGCGACAATTCGACGGACTATCCCTTCGCCAAGTTCAATAAACAGCTGGAGATTCCCTCCTACACCATGACAGAGTACAATGCCCACTTGAGGAACAACATCGCCAACTGGAGCAAGGTGCAGACCGATCACCTATTCGACTTGGCAAGGCGGTAAGTTAGCGCTCGCTCTTAATTTTTGAAGAGGCATTACCAGATTTGGATTTTCCAGGTTTGATCTCCGTTTCATTGTGATGGGGGATCGCTGGAATCGTCAGTTGCATGGCACCAAGACCGTGGAGGAGCTCAAGGAACGCTTCTACGAAGTGGTGGCCCTGCTTTCCAAGGCCAAGAATCAGACCAGTGAGAAGAAGGTATTCTCATACGATGCCGAGCACGAGCGGCGCCGCAAGGAGCAGCTAGAGAAGCTCTTCAAGCGCACCACCCAGCAGGTGGAGGAGGAGCAAATGCTCATTAACGAGATGAAGAAGATCGAGGCCCGCAAAAAGGAGCGGGAGCGCAAGACGCAGGACCTGCAGAAGCTCATATCTCAAGCTGACCAGCAAAATGAGCACGCCTCCAACACGCCCAGCACTCGCAAGTACGAGAAGAAGCTGCACAAGAAGAAGGTGCACCCGCAGCCGCGACCCTCCAAGGTGGACTCGGTGGTTAACGCCATCGAGATTGGCAGCAGCGGCATCAAGTTTGCCGATCTGCGTGGTTCCGGGGTCTCGCTGCGTTCGCAAAAGATGAAGTTGCCGGCCAACATTGGCCAGCGGAAGGTGAAGGCACTCGAGCAGGCCATTCAGGAGTTCAAAGTTGGTACGTTGTGACGAAACGGGGAAACCTTTCGCTTGCCGATGCTAATTGTTTCCTATTTACTTTGAAGATCCCGCACCGCCGCCCACGGAGGAGATATGCACCTCCTTCAACGAGCTGCGTTCCGATATGGTATTGCTCTGCGAACTACGCACGGCGTTGTCCACCTGCATCTACGAGATGGAGAGCCTCAAGCACCAGTATGAAGCCGCCTGTCCGGGCAAGGTTAGTATCCACTAACAAGATTTGCAAGCATGTTCTTCGATTATTGTTATCTTCCCTTAATCCTTATGCAGACACTCAACATCCCGCCCTCACTGGTGCCCATCAAGACCGAGGCCCTGGACAATAGCTCAAATTAATTAAGTTAACGCGGCCCATACACACAGAGAGAGAGAGAGAGATTCCCCAGACGCCGCAGTGTGTTGTGCAGCGTGCTAATCATTGTAACCCGTTTTCCACTATTCCATATTTGTGCATTTGCGCTACTCCCAGTCCGCTTGGGGAAATAAATGGATAAACAAGAAAATTGTTTTGCGGCACACTCGATGTGAAAATCAAATAGCCCACGGCCAGCGGTGGCCAAGCCATGTCGAGTGTGAGAACTTTTTCCCCAACTGTTCGGCCGTGATTTATTTTCCAGCTAGCCCGTGTGCTCTGTTAGTGGCTCGTATTTGGGTTAGGCAAGCAGCAGCAGCAGCAGCAATAGATGCGGCGATCTTTGGCCAAACCGAAAAGGAGAGAGAATCGAACTGGGCTGAGCGCGCTGATATGTTCAATTCGCTGCCTGCCCACACAATTCGGATATAGATGCAGAGGCGGAGGCGGCGTCCCATTCATCGGGACCAGTATTTGTGAATGAACCGAATGCGAAGGCAAACACAACACCCATACGAAGGCAAACGTAAAGCGAGTCACAGAGGAGCGCCGAGGAGAGGGGCGAAGGAAAACGCATATGAAATCATTCTGTTGGCGGCAGCTCGACCTGCCTTACCTGAGCGTAGGCCGCCGCTCAGTCGAGTTTCAGACGTCGTCGGGTCCAGTTCGTGGCAGTTGTTAGCGCTACCTCGTCGTCGTCGTCGTCGTCGTCACTCTCTGTTTGCAATTGTCTGTGTTCGTTCTCTGCCTCACCTGGCCGCTTGCCGCTGCATGCAACCCGAAAATAAAGTTCGTCTGAGCGGCAAATGTGAAAAAAAAATGCAAATTTGACCATCCTCTCGAGTGTTGTCGGTTGTCGGTTGGAATTACTCGCACAGCGCTACCTGGCATTCCTCGGTATTACAGTCATCATCCCTCCAGACTCTGGCTATCCTGGCGGGGGGGCAAGACGTAAACACATCAGCAGAGTCGGACTCGCATCCGTTTCCGGTTCTTTCTGTTCTGTTTATTGTTCCCTAAACATACTTGCAGTCGGTGGTCGGTAGTTTTTCATGAATGAAATTTTAATTTCATGAGTGCGCGAGTGTGTGTGCGCCGCATGTCCAGTCGCAGTACCAGTTCCAGCCCGAACTCCAGCGGTGTCAACTGACGGTGCCCTCCGATCGCATTGTCGACGCTGCCGGGGCGTCAGTGCACCGTAAAGATCTTTATCGCATTTTAAATACGTTCTGGAGCAGAAGGCAAGAGACCCGGTCGTCAGGCAGGCCGGCAGGTAGACGGAAAGCGAGCCAGGTTAATGCGGTTTATTGTTCTATGAACGCTGGCTGGCATCGCTCTGTTTAAGTTTCGCACGCTGATAAAGAGGAGCGACATCATCGAACGCCCGGACTTCGCCCTGCCCATCAAGATGTGGCCCAAGCTCAGGTGAGTCTCTGGCCCAAATAAACATTTATGTGCTGGTGCGTGCGTGTGCTCTAGATGTGGGGGCGACGCCCACATGGCTATATGTTATGCGTTCTGCGATAGAAATCAAAGTGATTGCCATTTTCTACACACACTCTCTCTCGCACGGCAGCGTGTTTAGCAGAAATTAGCACCTTTTAATCTAATAATAGAGCTGAAACCGAACGCAGCCTAATCGCAGTCTTGATTCAGCCGCTGCCCGGGGCTAGGTGAATGGATCGGATCGGTTGGATCGGCGCCCATAATGAACTCGTATTAAAAATTCAAAGCTATAATGATTTCAATCAGCTCTCGCAGTCATTTAAACGCCGCCCAAACGCACGGCACTTCCGTTGTGTTTGTCTCAAATTTCGTTTAATTTCACGGGCTAATGTTTTCCCAATTCACCAGGGAAGCCCACGCTTTTCGAGGGCTAGACATAAGAGCCCTCCCCTTCCAGAAAATGGGGAAAGAGACAACATGGAGAACGAACCCACACACGGAGGCTCCACTGTCGTCTCCCCGCTCTCGGTTTACGCGCAATTAGCGCTTTGTTGTTGCTCCTCCCGCCACACTCTTCTAATTTCAAATATAACTCATCATTTTCACAGCGGGCAGCCATGGATCTTCGGGCTGAAGCGACAATGAAATACTTGTACAAAAAAAAAAAAGGAAAACTCTTTTTATTTTTTATTTTCATTTCATTTTCAAATACGCCCACAACAACAACAATGAAAGCGGAGAAAAAGATTGCTCATAATTAATGTTTATATAATTTTTTACTGCTTTACATGCGGCTCATTAGCCGCCTGGCTCGGGTTTCTGTTTCTGTTCTTCTTGGCTTGACATGGCAGGTTCGTTGCCTAAGTCTTTTGTTTGCCAACTGCCAACTGGCAACCGTGGGCGTCCGTTTGATGCGGGAAGCGGAGCGACTGCGACTACGACAGCCACCACAGCAAATGCCCAAGGAAAAAGAGATAAAATAAGAAACATTTGTGCTACTTACCTGCCGCTGGCTGCTGCTGCTGCTGCTGCTGCCGCTGGTGCTGTTGCTCCACAACAAGTTGCCAAATTTGGCAATGGGAGCGCAGAGAGCTTGCCTGCTGCCCACTTACTTTTGTGCCCAAAGTGTGTCGCTGACATCCGACGAGATCCAATGAGCTAATGTCTCTGTGCAAAGATGAAGCTCCGCTGACACAGCATTGTCGCATGTCGCACGTTTGCAGGGAATGGGCCGGAATAGGTCCTCGGGCCTCCACTGGTTTCTGGCAGTGCATGCATAACTTATACCGCCATTCACTTAGCATACTCCTCCGCAGCATCCGAGCAATTTCTTGCCATACAACTATAGTCTGTCTCTCTGGCATTTGCATTTGTGTGTGGGCAGCAGGCCGTGGTGTGTGGTGTTTAGTGTGCGGTGTGGGCTAGACCAAGATGCGAGTCAGTGTGTTTTTTGTGTGTGTGTGGCATATGCCAACTGCCGTCGCATAATATCTTTAATTTAGTTCATTTCCAAGCCCATTTTCGTGAGGCTCCGCCACCCCACACACACAGCTTTCTTCTCGTCGAATAATTTCCCTTAAAATTTCATTGATTTTTCGGGTCCCGTCAAGACATTTCCACTTTATGGTCTATCTGTCTGGGTCTGTGTCTTGTCTTGGCTTTCGAAATGTCGCAATTAACAGTCGATTTAGCATTATGCACATGCGTTGGCGGCCTCCTCGTGTCTCAACTGGCTTTCTGAGGTTTGCGTGGGCTGTGAACTTGGTCTTTAGGTTTTTCGTTTGCTCAGCTTGGAGGGTTTTAGAGAGGAAAGCAAGGGGTATCGAGGGATGATGAGGAATGTTAGGGTTTGAACGGATAGCACACTCTTATGTTTTCCGATTTTATTTATTAATTCAAGCTATAAAAGGGTGGAATATTAACACAAATTTTTAAGAATTATTGATTGATTAAAGCCTATAAATATTATTTCACACAGACCACACAAAACTGAATTGAAAAAAGATAAGAACAATAAGAAAGCAAAAAGAAAGCAAAAAGAACAGACTAATATAACACTGTTTCGAATCCTCTTGATTAAAGGATTCATTATCAAAGTCTTTATATAAAAGAATCTACACTTATGCCATATTTTAATGTGTGTTTTTCATTTGTAGAGCCTCTACATTTGAGAAATATTATAAGTGATTTAAACATAAAACACATGAAATTAAGAACAAATGTTTACTTCCCCTTTTCACAACAATCTCCATTGTCCATCAGTCTGTTAAATTTGATGTTTTCAGGCTTTAACATTTGATATTTGGATGCGTTATTCACCACTCAACGTTAAGAATATATAAATACTTTTGTATGCATTTAAATTCGTGGCCCAAAGGCAAGTGAAATGAGCTGCAGGAGCGGACAAGCGAAGCAAAGTCCATAAATTTCGGGCTCAAATTGCTTTTAGTTGTTCGCAGCGGCTGCCGTCGGCATATTCATATGCAAATGGCATCCACAACACAGCACAGACTCACTCCGATCTAAAGAGTCTTTTTGGGCCAGAGCAAAGGCAACGAGAAATCCAATTTAATTTAAATTAAACACACACATTGCCTGGACCAAGTTCATTCAGTCATGTTCATGTTCGGACCGGACCGGAGCCCATAAAATGCAAGATTTTGTAAATAAAATAAAAATGCATGCGCACAAAACCCGGCTTATGGTTTGTTTACCTTGCCCCAAGGGAAATCGTAGCAGATCGCATCGGATCAGCCAACTGTTCTTGGCATTCGGACTTGGATTTGGATTCGAATTGGCCGAATGTCGTTTCATTTCATCTCTGGTATTGGCCCTCATCTGAGACAGGGGACTCGAAACATGCAGCGACGGCTGTCACTTATGGGTTACTTGGCCTGCGATTTACTTAATTGTTCGAGTGCCTGCCGGTGGTACTTGGCCGAGCAGCTGCCCACGTGTGAGTTCAATTAAAAAGTAATTTGCCCAGCACAGCCAAGCGAAGGCAAAACAAAAGCAGCCAAATCCGATGCGAGCCACCCACACGTTTCCGCTGACTTGTCGTCTCGGCCCACTCTCAAAAAATAATACTTACTAATTTTATTTCTCGGATTTGTTGCTGTTGTTCGTTCGCTACCCTGTTTTTGTTTATTTTTTTTTTGTTTCCCTTGTCGTTTACAGCAAAAACGAGTTTGTGAAACCTGTGATTTGCAGTTCGCTTTGACAATATTACCAGCAGTTCGAAACTGGCAGCGAACCCACAGAGCGACAAGCCGCTTGCTGCATGAAACACACATATTTGGGGGCAGAAGAAGTCGCAATAAATTAGAAGTTAGTTTACTGACTTTCCAATTAAATATTAATTGGTCTTATAATATATTTAGTTTACAAACTTTCCGGGAATCGAGACATTCGCATGAGCAATTAGAGTAGCTGGGAATACCTAACTTAAAAAGTTAAAGTGATAAGGTAATAGTTTAAGAACGGGACTAAAAATTAGCTGACTCTTGATCAAGGATTTGTGCACCAATTGTATGTGTGACAGTGTGGTCTTATTTACGTTTCCTCTACATCAGCACTGTGTTTATTGTTTTGATGGACTTATAATTGTAGATGGAAATATAATATTTGCGCTCCTTGTCAGAATGCCAGCATCCGTTTCCGTCTTACAAGAGAGACGCCTTAATGGGCATCGTTCCGATGCGAGTCATTCACGCAGGCGGTTCCTGTGAGAACCAAGGGGGAGCCAGGGACCAGGACCAGGATCACAATTAAATCCCTTTCGGTTTTCAGTTTCCTGTTCCCTTTGTCTACTCCTTTTCGGCATGCTAAATACGCAGGCAGACCACAATGGACGGACGACGTGGATGTTGGATGTTTGCTGTGGCTACTTCAGTTTCGAAAGCAGCTGCCTTGGTTTTCCACATCTCTCTCTCTGCTGGCCTTTTTGTGTGCCGCACGTCTGTGGTTGCCACTTTGCGTGACATTTCGACCTTTGGCTGGCTTTTGCAGCAACTTTTACTATTTTCATGCTAGGCATAAATTTCGTTTGCCACACACACACACATGGGCCCATTTCGATGCGCTTTCAACATCCGAACAATGCCCCAGCAGGTTGATATTCAACATGACCAAGCCAGAAATAAGAAAAATTAAATAAAATAAAATAAAAAAAGCAATTTACAAATTTCGCCTTTGGCCTATGCAACATGTTGCTGTCATTATGATTAGCAACATGTTGGCCAATTTGCCCGCCGCAGCAGTTGCTGCCGCTGCTGTTTCGGCAATTCATGTCACTCGTTGCGGTTGCATTAGCCCCTAAAGAAGAAAAAAAGTTATTTTATGTATAAATAATTAGGCAACTGCAACTGCAGCTGACACCAAAAATTGTTTCCCTAAATTGCCATGAAACTGGGTAGGTATGGCCCCTGCAACTTCATAGATGTAATTTATTTGTGGCCTGAAAACAGACTAGATTTTGTTTAGTTCAAGGTACAAACAGCTTATATTATTTAAAGACTCTAATAAATAAAAGAAATGCAACCTTTCAGCTTAGAAATATATATTTCTTTAACATTTTCCTGTTGAAATTCAGTATTTTTTCAGTTACTTCTTTCTGAAATATATAATAAAGAGCACCTACCATTCGATATTCCCCTAGCCACAATTACTTGCTGTTTTTCTTCGTGTTTTTTTCATTTATTGCCAAAGAAGGCGAGCTAACAAAAAACGCGTTTTTAATTGTTCGGTGGCTTATCGCATATTTTGGCCATTTTGGGAGCGCAAAAATGTTGAGCAAAAGGGGAGAGAGGTACCAAAAAAACCGAAAATAATATATTGTGGTTGCCAGTTAAGACTAAAGTTATGTGCGAAATAAATAAGAATCGATTGGTTTGTATTTCTTCACCGATTTATTGTTAGCAAACGCATGAAATATCCAATCAGTTGTGCAGTTTGCGGCAGCTTTTCAGAGAGAGAGTCAGCTGCAAGATACACCCATTTTGCGGCGTCATTATCATATGTATCTGTATCTCTTGATCTTCATGCAGCATCATCAGGCAGACAGGCAAACGCTGCAATGCCGTTACCAGCATCAGCGCAAGCCATTTTCAGCCTTTTGGCCAGGCTAACACCCATATACTCGTACCATGCGTACAGACATATATGTGTAGCCAAACGAGAGGGTTTATTTCCGCTGACGTGCCTTAATTTCAGTCAGCTTGGGACTGGCTCTTGCCGCCGTTTCTTCTGTTTCTGGTGTTTTGGTCTCCATCTCCGTCTCCGTCTCCACAGACTGTCTGCTCCGATGAAGATAATGGCGATGGCGATGACGATGGCGCTATGCGCCTACACATTAGCCACCACAGGAACGAGTTTCTCAGCTGGGCAGCTTGGTTGAAAAGCATCTAAAAAACATGAAACTACTAAAAGGTAGTGATCAAAAATGCCACAGAAGTCGCTGTGATTATTTGTAATAGAAATTTCCTTAGAATACCAGCTCATAGAATTATTTTTAAGGATCATATTAAGTTCTACTTGATTTCTGGATATTTCAAATCAAGAGAAGGCCTTACATTCCCATTTATTTTCATCTTACCTTAAATAGTTTAGAGTTTACAATAACTGCAATAAATCGAACTTCATTGGAGCTTTATTATAATATTTAAATGAAGAAAAAAGAGCATTTGACATTCGCCTAGTTGATTATTTTTCCAACTGTGATGTGTGTGGGAGCTGGCCAGATGAATAATCAACCCAAGCTGGCGTCTCCAGTCTGCACACGAAATAGGGATGGCGACGATTGCCTTGGGTTTCTATCCGCCGACTCCGGCATCGAGGCTCCTCCCCGACCTCCTCCGACCTCCAATCCTCTACTCTGTTGGCTTGATTAGCGAGTCCGTGCTAAGTCTAAGGCCAAACAGGCATCGCACAGAAGAGCAGCCTAGTTAGTTGGCCACAGCGGATGGATGATGGATGTGCTTTGATTGAGTGCGGCGGCGTAGCTCATCGCTTCGCTGACTCAGCGGCGACAGGTCAGCGACGGATCCGGATCCTGGGAGGTGTGAGGCGTGGCATTTTATGCATAATTAGCCACACTGAGGACGGGGGAGAGCAGAAACCAAAGGAAGCAGCAATAGTGATTGCGGGGCTGAGCGGAAATTGAAGGCACTCAAACGTTTCGAATCGCTGGCCAGTTAGCGTGACAGAGGTGGAGTTGAGCTGAGCTGCATTTTAAAATATTTTTATTGTTGAGGACGTTGCTGGTGTGTACGCAGTGGTCAACACAAAGCTTTATGTTACTGCACAGAGCGAAATATTTACACCTGGTTTTAGGCAATCCGAAATACAGAACTCAATCGAAATGAATTTCTATTAATTTTTGTTTCATTAGAAAACCAAACAAATAAGGAATTTGTCATGACTCTGATGAAGAAGTCTCAATAGCTTAGGCCAGGCTCTATGTCTTTAAACTGACAAATTAAAAAAATCTTCTTTGCTTATTCAATAGTTTATGCTTTTAAACATATCCTGTGAAAGCGACAAGGTAATTTCTTAAATAGTTTATAAATGGCAGCGTTCGAAAGAGCGGCCGCTTGCAGGGATGACCCGCATCCCCTGAAGAGGTAACAATAGTAAATAAATATTTAAAAACCAAAAAGAAAAAGCTGTAATCATTGTGGAAAACACGCTACCAACTATAGTTTTCAGTGTGTGTTGATTTAGCAGAAAAGAACCGATTTATTTTGACCACGTACATATGCAAAGCGCATTCTAATGGAACCGGCCAGCCAGTGTTTCCTCTGTCCAAGCTTGGTTATTGTAGTTTGCAGTTACGCTCTGATTTTTGAGCCTCCACCTGTTGCTGTTTATTGTTTGCCCTCGGCTTTGCAACGCTTCCCTGATGCCCTGCGGTGCGTTTGCAATTGTTATTGCCGGTGGTGCCCCCAAAAACGGAAACGCCGCCTTTTGTTGAGCGGAAATGCAAACCGATATTGTTCAAGAACCTTACCACACCACTCGTACCTATGATTGACTTTGAATGGGTCTCGTCGTCTCGGGTTGCAGCTATCAATTACCCACAGTCCCCAGTCCCCCAGTCTCCCAGTCCCAGGCGAGATGTCATTGGAGAGTGCCATCAAGATCCCAACGCCCAAACAAAGACACAAACAGCTCGCCCACTTGGAGGCCTATGCTTTGGTTAGACTCCCTGTGTGGGCAAGCTGCAGATCCAGATCCGAGCAAGCAATTATGCAAAGCATTCCCATATATCTCTCGCCTTCTATGAGTAAGTACAGCATATATATAGTATGTACATAGGAATATAGTAAATCAGCTTAGCCCGGGAGGAAGCCGCGAGGAGAACGCAGCGGCGACAAGCTGCGAAGGTTGCAAGCCACGCGAAGATTGGGAAGATTCTGAGGATTGCGACAGAAACGATCCCAGCCCTTCCAGTACTTGAAGCCCTCGCGTTCCTGGATCATCTTGGCACAGGCGATGTCGTCGCCAATATCATCATTGGAGAAGTCTGCAAACATATATGGTTTATTAATGTTCAAGTAAGGAATGCATTTTGATATGTCAGTAGAGGAACTAGAAAAAATGCAGCCGGTTGTTTATAAAGTCTGTTATCTTGCACGCCAGTGAGGAGATATTAATATGTGCTTAACTAAAGTAAACTACTTTCATCTCACCTTCACATTTCTTATTGCACTGCCCTCCCTTTCGTCCCTCCGAGCAGTAATCCCTGCTGTTGATTTGGAACAGACCGTAGTTCTTGCTTTCGTTCTCCTTTTTTGTGATCTTGTTGGTGTCCAAGTAACTCTCGTGCTCCACCAGACAAATCCCTGTGATTAAGTATTGACTGAATTTCACAAGACTTGCCATCATTTAGTTGTTTAACTTACAGTTTGAAATAAAAGTCTTGTCAAAATTGTAGTTCTCCACCAGGACGCGGGTGAGTTCACAACGCTGATATTTCTTGGACTCCACTTGCTCGGATCCCAGCAGCAGCAGGATCTGCACTGGAAGCAGCCACAGTACAACGGAATTCATTTTCAGCAAAACTGAAAGTAAAAACAACCGCAGCAATTGGGAATATAGAGTATTTGACGTAGTCTGACACGGGTTTCCTCATTAGTAATGGACATACTTAACCGAAGAGTTCAGAGATTGCATAAATGCTTAAGTTCCTCCATGTGCAGTTCCCCACCTGACAGCTAAAGCACCTGATCGTTGGAGATCGATGTTACTACTTCTATGCCAACTCGAGTATTGGAGTTAAATGAGCTCTAAAAGTGTTGAAATTCTCCTGCACATCTGGTATTTATTGTTGCTTTCACAGTTCTTTGGTTTTTCACAGTTTCCCATGACAATTACTTTTTTTTTTAACACCAAACAAGAATCACTCAATTGTGGCTAATGATGAGCAGACTAACAAAACACCATAACTTGTACCTTTGTTTACTCCCACACGGTTTCGTAGACCTGTATAGTTCTGGTTTTTGCGGAGAATTTGTTTTATATCATTCTATCTATTATATCTCTATATAGATACCTTTCATGTCAATTTGCTTTAGTATCAATCAAAGACTTAATCATTCAAAAGTCAATCTATAGGCTAAACTCGGGGAATTCAATAGAATAAGCTTTGATTAACAGAACATCGTATACAACTGAAACAAATCATTTATGTTACATCGTAATTTATTGCCTAGTACTGATTATATTGAGAATAACAATCCATTTAAATTACTTAATTGCGGAAGATGATTTATTCCATTAAGTAGCTCAGAAATGCGCTTGGAATATGAAGTATTTTTGTTAAAATGTATAAAGTGTTGCTGTTATTTCTTTATATTGTCCCAATTCCAATTTATTAAGATATATTCAATCGATCCACCAACACGCGCACTCTTTAAGGTTGCCAGAACGTAAATAACCACGAAAAACAACAAAGTTTGGGAATCTATGCTTGAAGTATCATTAAGTATACGCATGTACACGTTTCACTTTTCTCAATTTGCATGCCAGCGAGTGTAACAATAATAAGATTGAGTTACTTCCTCCAGCCAGAACACTTTTACTTGAGCAAACAATTTGTTTACTTTGTTTACTTAATTATCGCAGAACAACAGAGCGCTCAACAGCAGGAAACGAGTTTGTTTAGGGGAGTCCGAGTATCAGTAACGCGATTACCTGTATCTTCACGCGAGTTTCGTGAGTTTTGCGATGGCGTGCTTCTAAATATTATTTGCACAAACCCGAGATCGGATCCGGTGCGGAGAGCTAGTTCACCGGTGCGACGCCGCTGACCCGAGTTTAAGTACTGAACGCCCCGAATATTCCTCAGGTACAATTGCGCCTCCGTTTGCGCCGCTGAGTCGAGGAAATTCTCTCCCAGAACGCGGATCGCTCAGCCCGGCCATGTCATTAGTACTGTTTGAATATGCTCTGCGGGTTGATAAAGCTGATAAGGCACCACAGCACGCCGACTCGGTTGAATTCACACCTGAACTCTCCAACAAGTCCAAAGATCTGAGCAGAGGCTCCCACATTTTCTGAGGAGAGGCCAGCAGTTTCACAATTACAGCGATACAAAAATGTATCATTTAGCAATCAATCGAATTGGCGTGAGTTCAGTGATCCAACTTATGGTCAGTGTTTTCTTAAACAGAGTTCCGGGGAAAATTAAGCCTGGTTTTAAAAATAGACACGAATGTCACTGAAATTCGTTTAAAGATATCAGTCACGGTTCCGTAAGCCAAACTTTGAAGAAAGCTGAACATATTAAAGGCAAACGTAAAGTGTTTTGGTATTTACGGAAGCTATTTACAGAAATTCAAGTAAATTCCCAACGAAACTGCAATTTAAACATCACAAATGTTCATATTTGTACTCGTACTCTTAAAAACTAATCGCAGAGCACCCCTCTCATTATACATATGTATATAATTATAGACCTTGAAGAAAATAATTAAAATCTATAATATATATAATTTTGTTGACTTTTTGAGGTGAATGATTAGCAGACCGAGCAGCATCAGCCTTTTGATAGCATCTCGCTTGCTGATAGCGGGCAATTCCTAGAAATACTCGCAATTAATAATCGCTGCGATTCGGAAAAAAATACACCTTTTTCTTTTTGTGAGACAATGACTTAAGCTTTATGTGATTTAGTCGCTATGCATACAGTTAGTTAAGGCTAAGAGCAAGTCGAAAAGCAGTCCTAGCAACGCGAGACGTCGGGCAGCGTGCGCCCACGACACTTGGTCATCCATCCGGGCCAGGCCTGGAATCCGTGGCGATTGAAGATCTGCATGGCGCACCGTGAATCATCCGAGATCTCGTCGTTGAGGAACTCTGGAACGGAATGGCAAATCTCTTAACATTAATATCTATGGGGTTCGCGTGGGCGGATGGGGAATGCGGCCTCACCTTCGCATTTGATGTTGCAGATGCCACCGCGACGACCCTTGCGACACCAGTTTTTGCTGTTGATCTGTAAGTTCGTTGGACTCGTTAAATGGCACAGAGGTATTTGGGTTAACCCACCTGGAAGAGGCCGTAGCTAACGCTCTGGTTGGGCAACTGCATGGACTTGGACGTGCTGCGTCCACTCTCGGCTTCTACCAGACAAACCCCTGTGGAGAAATAATTAAATTAAGTTTGTTTTGGGAAATAAATACAATTTTTACAACAGTATTGAGTAAATTGAGCTTTAAAAACTCTCAAAAGTTAAACGCCTTAAATTAAAGAGGTTTTGATCATTTTTCCTAATTTTAGAAGAATTTTTCTGGTTTAAAGATGGCAAGAGTATATTCTAGAAAATCTCTTAGGTGGATTTCCTTTTTTTAAATAGAGGTGCTTAGTCCTTAAGTATAAGCTGACAAATAAATTGGATAAGAACAATAATATATTTATATATAAGATCTCCTTTATTCATAAATATATTTAAAAATATAGTAAATTATTAAACAACCTTAACCTTAAGGCTTTTTTAATTGAGAGTCTCCGTAACCTTGTTTCTTTGATTTTGAAACTTGGCCTATACTCACAGTTGGACAGGTAACTGCGGGGAAAGTCATGACGCAAGAGCTCCTTGGCCAACTGACACCGTGTCAGTAGCTTGGCCTCCGTTTCCGATTGCGACAGCAGGAGCAGATTCAGCACCAGGACGAGGGCACCGCCCTTGGGCAAGTGACTGGCCATGTCGGGTTAGACGGAAAGGGTTTAATCGTACGTTTTTAGGGACCACTGCTAATCCTTTGGACTTGAGAGATTCGAGAGCGCTTCCTTCCGTGGCAACTGCGAGCACTGTGCACTTTGCTGTGGAATTATTTCTACAAAACTGGATGCGTAGCGCCCGAAATCTGGGTTTTTAAAGCCTCGCACGCAGTTTTTTTTGTTCTCACTCTGATGGTGGTGGGAGTGGGAGGTGTCACTCTGGAATGGCCTGGTGACATGGAAAAAATATGGAGGGTATTCGGGCAAAGGGGCCACTCAAAGGTGATAAATGTTTATTTTATTTTTTAATTTTTATTTACCTGTCGTTGAGGTTTTCCTTTAATAATTATTATTTGTTACAAAAAAAAGAAGGTATGAATTTGTTAACGACTCAAGCTGTATCCCAGCTTATCTCTCAGTGCATTCCATAAATCGCTCTGATTGCGTTAAGCTCTAAATTGGCAAATTGTCTTGCAGAGATAACAATGGGAATCTTATGCCCGAAACGCATCCACTGGATGTATGCCGACATGGGGCTGCTTGTGTTTGTGTGTCAGAGTGTCAGTGACAACTGCGGCTTGACCTAAAAACGCACGATCTGATGATGTGCGAGGAGGAGGAGTGCATCCAGTGCATCATCCCAGCACTGGGTCTCCAAGTGTTTACGCTTTCAATGGGCATGCCACTAATTTCCATGAAAACTTTTCCACTTACAGCCTACTGGCACTTCTCCTGCTCTCGCTGCTCTCCGCCCCAGCAGCGGCCAATGACCTCAAGGATCTGCTGGAGGACAGCACCACGTCCAGTACGAGCACAAGTAGTACCTCATCCTCATCATCCTCCTCCTCCTCCTTGGTTGCCTCAACCACAACGCCCACCGCGTATGTGGTGTCCGCAGCGGCCATGCCTGCCACTGCCACTGGCAAAATCCGCTCCAAGTCCTCCTCCGGGAAATATGTGAACAAAAGTTCGCCCAGGAAGCGCAAGGCGGAGCAGGTGTCTTCGCTGCCGCTGCCCGTGGACGATGGGCTCACGGAGTGGAAGTGCCCCAACATTACGGGCACCCGGAACGCAGAGCTCGAGTGCGGCTGCGATCTGCCCCACACGCTCAGGTGCAACATTGATCTGCACGGATTGCTGGTGAGAATTCATTAACCTTAAATCTTAATTTAAGTAATTAACATTTTATGATATTCTTTAGCTCCTTGCGGACAGGCTGCGCACGTCTCCCTACTCCATTTCGCTGCTGGACTGTTCCCTGCGTAATGTGACCTTCCTGAGCGACGCCAAGATCTTTGACGGAGTCTCGCTGCACGGCCTGGTCATATCCTCCGGCGAAATCAAGCGTGTGCACAAGTCCGCCTTCCTGGGCATCCGGGGCCCCCTGCAAGCCCTCGGTCTGCCCGGCAATGCGCTGATGAGCGTGCCCTGGAACGCACTGTCCACATTGGGCGCCTTGGAGCGCCTGGATCTGGCTAATAACAAGATCAAGGCTCTGGGAACCGCCGACTTTGTGGGCTTGGCCAGCCTGGTTTACCTAGAGTTGAGCAATAACCAGATTTCGAGCATCTCGCAGCGAACTTTCGGTAATCTCCGTAAGATGGAGGTGCTGAAGCTGGGCGGAAATAGGTTGGGAGACTACCCCCAGAGCTTGAGGTCGCTAAGCCAGTGCCTCAGTCTGCGCCAGTTAGATCTTCAGGCCAACAATTTGAACGGACCGCTCAGTGAGCAGACGCTGCCCGGTATGAGGAACCTCGAGACCTTAAATCTCAATCGGAATCTGATCAAGAGCATCCAGAACAAGGCCCTGGCCAACTTCTCGCGGCTGGTTAGTCTTTCTCTTCGTCACAATCAGATCGATGTGCTGCAGGATCACGCCTTCTTTGGCCTGGGCGCCCTGGACAGCCTGGATCTGAGCTACAACGGCATCGTGGCCATCTCTAGTGCATCGCTGCAGCACTTGAGCCGCCTGACTGTCCTTGATCTTACCCACAACTTCCTGCGAGCCCTCACCGCGGATCTAATAGCCCCGCTACCTTCGCTGAGGGAGCTGCGTTTGGCAGGCAATGATATCTCCATAGTGGCACGGAATGCCATGGATGGGGCTCGGGAGCTAGAGAGCCTGCAGATGCAGGAGAATCCGCTCTCGTGCGACTGCAGCATCCGGCCCTTCGCCGAGTGGCTGCAGGTGTCACAGCTGCATTCCAGTCTGACTGCCTCCTGTGTGACGCCACCACGGCTGGAGGGAGCTCCTCTGCTGCAGGTGCCGGTGGAAACGCTCAGCTGCGACATGGACAATGTGGAGAAGGACAACGCCAACATAATGCAGCACCTGGAGACGCTGGCTAAGCCGAACCAGACGTCGCCCGTCAAGGACTTTTCTGAGGAGGTAGGATAGAGTTAAAAGCTATATAAGAAATGTAATTAATAAAGGATAGGGTTTTCTAGTATTATACATTTGAAAATTTTAGTAATCTCCAATATATTTCGAGTATAAAAATAATATTTTATCAGAGACTACGTTCACCATCTATTAGTAGTACTCTTATCTCCGTAAGCATTATATTATATTCGTCATTATATTGTTAGACTTGCGCACTTTGAACCACCACTTAAATACGTACTTATCTAGGAAATCATAAACATTAAAAAAAGTAGCAAAACTTATCGCATGACTGATATCTGAAATTATTGTTATTTACTCTGCGTAAGGCAAGGCTACAATTTACAAGTTAAAGTGTGAGTTATGTAAATGAAAGAAACAACTTTGTGATATTCTGTTTTAAGTGCTTAAATGTTTTATAAACCTCCAGTAAGGTTTCTTCGTTCGATTTCCAATTCAATCGAATCTATCTAATTGTAACCTATGAACACGCTTTAGTTTTCCGATGTTAGTTAATTGTTAAAATATTAAATACAAATATTTAAATAATCTCTTCCCCTCTTAGATTATTCTACACGAGCTTCACTATTCGGCGGACTATGGCCTCATCCTGACCTGGCTCCTCAATCTTAGCAAGAAAGACTACATGTGCGATGCCATTTTCGTCTATAAAGAGGAGAACATAAACGAGATTCTCATAGACAATTCACCGGTAATAACCCCAAATCAAATATTATGTTTAGAACCTTTGCTCAATCCCTTGTCTTATCTATTCCAGATCCATTGTGAGAGCAAAGTGGTCAATGGCCAGAACACGGTCAGCGTCATTGTACCGGATAGCTCAACCCTGGAAATAGGCGAGAGGTAAGTTGCTACATTCGGTCTTCATCAAGTATATATTAACAATTGCCCATCCCTTCCAGCTATCGCTTTTGCCTGGTCATGGTCCAGGAACAGAATCCCAAGGCTGATCTGAACATCGGCTGCTCGAACATCACTCAGCTGCAAATGAGCAGCCCTGGCTCCATTCCATTGTCGCGTCAATACCAAAGGCGTCCCTACTACACGCCCAATGAGCTGAAGCCAGAGGCCGTTCTTGAAGCTGGCGAGGATTACCAGGTTAATCAGCGTCGTTTTAACTCAGTGGTTGGCAGTCAGCCACAGCAGACGCATCCCCACCAGCAGTCGACGCTGCTGCATAGTTACACGGTGATCGATTCGCTAAACAAGAGCTTCCTGCCGGGCCTGGGTCTGGGCGTGCTGGTCACCTCCGTGCTGGTCCTCATCTGGGGAGCGACTCGCATCCGACACACGGGGGGCAGCAATGGTGGAGGAGGAGGAAGAGGAAGTGGCGGTGGAGGCAACGATAGCATCGGCAGCAACAGCAGCAGCATGCACAACAACAATAACAATAGTCGGCCGGGCACTCCGACGGCGACCACCTGCTATGCGGCCTCGGATCACATAGCCCGGCTGGCGGATGCCGAGAGCGGGACGCGCTACCTCAAGCTGCAGGCAACGACAAGCCTGTGAGGCAGCACCAGCAGAAGCAGCAGGCAGCACTAGCAGCGTGTTGCACCTGCCCACTCAATAAACCATGTGATAGTACAGTGGCAACTGTACCGACTTGCGTAGCTTAGCCGTAGACATAGCCTTAAGGTCCACTGCACTAATCCAAATAGTTGGCCCACACACTAACCCACTTGTGCCATAAGCTAATCGATATGTATCCCGAAATTCCCCATATATGAATGATGAGTGTACAGCTGTGGTCAAAAAAATAGCACAAAGTGTACCTATCACTGTACTTGTTTAAGCAAAAGTTTCAACTCACTTTGATTGTTTCGATTTGCAGCATAATCTGAATATTTCTTACAAATCTTCTCAAAAACAATTCGATAAAATACAGTTTTTATACAAATATTCTTCTTGCCTTACACTAGAATTCCCAACTGGGTTTTTCGAGTGATAATCACGTTGGGAAATCTAGTTTGCAAAAGGATATCCTTGAATATAAAAGCAAAAACATAATATTCAAATATACAAATACAAGATTAAACACTACAATCAGGGAACTTACCACTTCGTCTTTTCACAACTATTCTTTTGACCTCAACTATATCGATTCCCGGCCCTTCGGTCGCATCCAGAACTAGTGTTAACTTAGTGTACGCCTCCTTCGTGTTTAGGAACGAAAAACGTAAGTCATGACCCCTTGCAAGTAAGGCTTTAATAATTTATTAACCAATTCCAAGCACACAATATAGAAAAGAAAAACATAACACAACAAGTAAATAAATGTGAAATGAGAAATAAAAGCCAATTTCAATCGGACATGAAGCCTTCGAGTTCCTAAGGTCAGTTGGCCAATTTTCGGGGGTCTATTTTTGGGGGCCAGGCATAATGCTAAGTGGAATATTAACCCCCTCACATCCGTGACGTCACGATTAACACGCCATACGCCATATGTATGTGTAGAGGAGGACCGTTAACCAAATTAGGTAATTTCTCATGGAAATGTGCGGTCATAGCAGGAAACTCTCCCCCCGGGAAAATACACATGCACTCTTTATACAGGGTACTCCAGTCGGCACTCCGCTATCCTTATCAATCATTGCCCAATTTATCGACATAATCAGAATTTTTAATGCCTAATCAGAAATCAAAGTTGGCAGCCACAGATTGCTGGACTTTGGATGGATGGCTCCCCAAGCCATTGGCAACTCCCACTGGTTTTTTAGCAGCGTTTCTGTTGTGGCCATCTGCTGATATGGAGACCGTGACTCGGTCACCGCTCGGTCCCGGTCCCGACTCTCAGGGTTGAGCTGGCCTGTTGGGTCAGTTAGTTGTTCCGTGCCAGCCGTCGGGCGACGACAATGACCACTCGACGACGCAGCCAACGTGACAGCATTTATCGATTTTTGTCACCCCCCGTGGAGGGCTAGCCAGCTCCCTGAGCAGTCAAGGAAAAGTTCCAGACCGCAGACCCATCGTTGGGTCGCATGGACATAAACGGCCTTCACATGAGCATGCTGGGATTTGTGTACCTGGTTCTCATCCTGGGCTGGATACTGATCGTCTTGTTTCTCAAGTGCAAAAAGTCCTTGGCCGCTCCATTTCGTTTTGGAGAAAACTACACTGATGCCATTGCCGATACGGGTAGGGTTCACTATTATCCATGGCCTAGGAGGCTATATATCAGACATATTTTTTTATTTCACTTATAACTTCCTTTATTGAAGATAATTAAGTAATAATTTAATTCACTTCCTTATTATTTACGGCAAAAATATATGATACTCAAAAAGGGAGTGAAAGATTGATTCAAAGTTTGTATATCCGCGCAGTTTGCAACTTGACACAACTGTTAACGAAGTTATAGCATTGTTAATAATATTTTTCTGATATTTATAAAATTAAAACCGTCATTGTGAAATCATTAAGAATGGCCACAACTCGGAGTTCATGAAAATATTTTAATACAGATGTAAACAGCTCTCCGTAACAAGTGCTACAAAAATGATGCGTGTGGTATAGTCAATTCTTGATTTATATATATGTACTTGATTCCTTTATGCATACATATATGTAAATATAGCAGATTATAAATTGATTTGCGAATTAGAGAGTTTGCTTTAATCAAATATAAAGGAAAACAAACATGACATGACGCTTACTTCGGAAAGCAGAAGCTTTTATCTATGTTTATCCCTGTACTTTGCAATTGGATTAATTTGATTGAAATTGAATCAAAAAAACGTTACTGAGGGTATAAAATATTTATAAGGACAGCTATGTTATATAGTTGTCCGCTTTCGATATAATAAAATTCAAGTTAAAATGTCTTTTCTAATAATCCGATAGTTCCTATCTCAATTGTAATAAACAGTACTCCGATCCAACCTGTTTCTACGTCTGAATTTACTACATACGATAAAAATAGAGAGAGTCGAGAGAGTTAAATGTTTGTACATTTTCCTAGACCGCCGTCCGTCAGTGCATGTAATCCAGCTACAGCACGATGATGTGGAGCGGGAGGATCACTATTTGGACAGTTTTCACCAGAACACGGAGAACCTGCAGCGCTACTCTCACCGCTCGCAACGCTCCACCCTGGAGGAGCGCACCGTTGAGCGCACCTATCCCACGGATGCGGTGATAAATCCGGCCTATATGCACGATGAAGATTACGTGATTAATGGTAAGAATGGCTTCTTAATCCCCGAGAGTTTCTGCTGTAATCAAGTCTTCTAATCAAGCCCCACCGCCAACCTACGAGGAGGTGATGCGTCAGCCCCAGGTGTATCCGCAGGTGCGCCACAACAATCACAAGATCAGCGATGCTAATATCTAGCCCAGAAACACGGGCTATCTCAGCCTTGTAAATATGCTTTCTTTCATCTCTGTCTCAGCTGTGATTTACAGTTAAAGTGTACGTAATATTTTTGGTTGAGTTTTTATTTCACATTCACCTAAACGAAACATAATCAATTCGATTGATTTAACTTAGGTGGCCTGCGCCCTCTTGCACTGCGAATAATAGTAGTTTTACATAGAAAATGTACAAAATGATTTTACGCGTAAGAAGGATTAATAGTTATGGTTATGATTAATGATTACAAACAAACAGTCAGTCCACGTGTGTGTGTGCAGTTGATACGGATTGTAATTGTAAATAAATTAAGAGTGAAGATTACTAAATAAAATGTGTACAAAAATAAAAACGTTTCCTTTTTCTTTGTTTTGTTTTGCATTCTTTTGGCTAAATTAAGTCGCTAAATTCGATATATGTACTATATATCGTACATACAGACACGCAAGCTTCTACATATATATATTGATACATAAATGTGTTCCAACTTGGCTCAGTGCATTCACAGTTCTAATGACTTCAGTTGCGGCTACAATGCCTATGGCAATTATCTACGGGAGCACCTTGTGCACGCTGTGCATTTGGATGAAGGCCTCCAGTTGCGTCGGTATCAGGCCCTTAAAGTTTAGCTGATGGTTGGCAATGGTGCGGGCAGCCAGGCACTTGAGGCTGGTGTGGGCATTCTGGTGGCCATGCAAACGATTGGCCAGGACAGCTAAAATGGTGGAAAGAAATAAATTATTTAGCTATTGAGTGAAATTTATAGCCCAATTCCATTGCTACATATTATCACATTCTGAATGTGCAGGTGATTCCACAGATACATTTACATTATTCGGCGACATGTGAGTGGTACGAGTAGCCGTGTCTTTATCTGAATTAACCGAGTCGTTTAAGGACTAATTAAAATCAACTCTTGGATATTTGGAGCATTTTCCTTCCTTATAAAAATGGACCATACCCCCAGAATTATTCCCTTAACTTACGTTGCTTGCAGGCCGTGGCCGCTGTCTGTCCAGCCGCATTCACCGCATCCAAATGGGCGCCAGCCTCGACGAACAATTGCAGAATACGCGCCATCTCCGCCTGTCGATCCTGCGCGGTGTTCACCTTGGTCACCAGGATGTGCAGCGGCGTATTGCGAGCAGCATCCACCGCCACCACAGAGGCGCCGCAATGGACCAAAACCAAAGCAGTGGCATAGCAGGGGAATCTGGTGGGAAATTGTATCTTAGTTTATGGTATTACTTAACAAATTCTCTTTAATACCTGCACATTTCATTCGTGTAGAACTCATCCACCGGCATCACTCCATTGACAGCGATGTGCAGCAGGGTCTGGCCATCCTGCATACGAGTGTCGTTCTGTATGAACTTGCGAACCACCAGAAATAGCTGCTGAATGTGCTCCTCGTTGATGTCCTGATCCTTCTTGCGTCGCGCCAGATGCGTCACTATCTTGATGAGATACAAAGCAGTTATGCAGTTTTGATTATTCTGGTCCTGCCATAGACTGGGGCAGTTATTGGGCTTGGCTTCCTTGATTTTGAACTTGTTGTTCTCGATCTCCTGCTGGCACTTGGCCAAAACGGGCAGGACATGATCAAGGGTGAGGTTATGGTTCTCAACGCGCAAAATTTGGGCGAAAAGCTGAGCGAAACGCAGGAGATCGCGATCTACCGAGACCTAGAAAGGATTTACAGAAGTAGCTTTAGAACATTAACTGGTTAAAAGTGTTTCCAAACTCACATTATTAAGCATTCGCAGATCAATGGCATAGTTCCAGAGCACTTGGCACTGATTGAAACGGCCCTGATCCGCCATCACTGCTCCCCGGTAGATTATTGCCTGCGGCAACTCCGGATTATTGCGTCCCAAAATGCGCTCTCGGATGGCCAGGGACTCCATGTGAATGGAGTGGTGATTCAGCTTGATGGCATACAATTCCGGCAGGTTTTCAGTCTCAAACCAACAGTCATAGGCCGACACAGAAGGTTGAACCCTCTTGCGAATAACGCCGCGCGGATCGCTATACCGCATCTGCATAGCTCTCAGCAGATAGCTGTATGCCTTATTGATATCGTACTTGGTCTTGTCATTCGCATAGGTCGCTCCCAACAGCTCCAGAGCTGTAATCTGCTCTTCGAGGCTCATCAGTCCCGGCCTTTGAATGAACGCCTCCAGTACATCCTCGTGGAGCCGTTCGGCTGCCTGCAATGCTGGCGTAATGCCCAATTCATTCTTTTTGAGTGTGGCTCCATGATCCAGCAGGGCCACCACCACATCCAGATGACCGCTCTCGGCGGCATAGTGCAGGGCAGTGGCACCACACAATGCCTGGTCGTTGGCCCTCGAACCATTCCGCAGAAGAGTGTTGACCACCAAATGGTGACCCTTGTAGGCGGCAATCATCAAAGTGTTGTTGTTAAACAGATTCGTGCCATTGACATCCGCTCCATTATCGATGAGGAATTCGACAATGTCCAAGCGTCCTGAAAGGATATTCATATTAGTTACATTATTTGGAAGTTAAAAAGGGAAAGAGCGCCTCTTAAATAGTGCAATTTTATCATCAAATTCTTTGCTTAATTTTCTTTAAGATTTAACCTCAAAGAAGGAACTTGAAATCCTAATTTGATACCACTTCCGTTATGATAAATTGCACTCTTTTTTCGATCCGAATCGAAACTGGTTCCTACCCTCATAGCAGGCTGCTCTCAGCGGCGACGACTGCGCCTTGGTGTTGTGGTTAATGGACGCTCCCGCCTGCACCAGCATCTTGACAATCTGCAGATGCCCCATCCCTGCGGCCACCCAAAGGGCGGTGGCCCCGTACACGACCATTCCGTCGAATATAACATTGCACTCCCGCTCCAAGTCCACATCGTAGTGCGACAGCAGGGTCTTGACGAATTTCACATTGCCCGACATGGCGGCCATGGTGAGCGGGGTCAGCGATTGTCCATCTGGCTGATCGAAATTCTGGGGAAACAGAGAGACAGAGAGAGATAAGCATTAGAGGGGCCGAACTTATGATGTGCGTGCGCAGCCGTTTCACAGTCAAGGTTGGACGAAAATAGTGCGTTGCTTGTGAACAGTTTAAGGCTTATGTATGTACGTTTTGGTGGAAAATGTGCAGGCCTTCTTTGTTCGCTTTACAATGGCAAGACCGGCGGACAGCATCCAGAACGGGCCAAAGTCCATAAATGGGCTATTGCGCTGTGGCCACGGAAATAGCATTTGGGTCAAGAAACTGCTGCCTAGGGACACCGCGGGGGGAAGTTACACACTCACTCACCGCCGGATACGTGATGTAGTTGGTCACCGGCAGCGTGTCGTTAGCTCCTCGCCAGAAGCCAGCTCCTGGCCAGGCCGACTCATACCAGCGCTTGCGAGTGCTGTTTTTTTTTGGGGGGAAAGCGGTAATTCAAGCTCGAAGAGGATCAAAGAAAAATCTATCTATTACCGATACAGCTCCGCGTGCATGGCCTGGAATCTGAATTTTAACTGGCAGCTGCTGGGCTGGGCAGCATAGGTCCTGGCGAGCACCGAAAAACTCGATAAAACTTCGTCAGGCCCAACCCTAAGTTTGCATATGCGGCCATTTCTGGGGGTTGATTCCAATCGAAACGAGGCAGAGAGCTAGATCCTGCGCAGGGCCGAACAGCTGTTCTCGGAGAGAGGTCCTTGAGGGTTTGTTTACCGCCCGCAGCTGTTCGCCTGCATTCCTGCAAGCCATCGCCACACACGGAGAGAGGGAAATCAAGGGTGGAAGGAGTGGGAGCGGCAGCCAACCACATTCCTACACCGAGACAAATCTATTCATTTTTATATTGATTACAATTACTATATATTATTTATTTATTTATCTTTATCCATTAATTCATTTAGAAACATTACTGATGAGAATTTCATGGTGAAATAGAAACAGCTGCATATTTAACCTTTGTCTTCTGACAAAGGATCTGCCCTGGCATTTAGTCGAGCCTCGATCTAAGTGAATTTAATCAAGCTGATAGACCTTGAGATAACTATATGATAAAATATAAACATTACAACATCCTTATGTGCGTATAACTTCTTGCAAAGAATAATGTATTTATATTTTTAAAGGAAACACATTATTCAGACGTTATAATGTTATTATACCTTCAAAACTTATTATTTTTCCTGTGTATTAATCTGCAATCGCAAATTAATCGCTTTATATACAAAGAATAATTACTGGCCTATTGCATTATTTATGTGAGCAAAGTTTGCTCTACAAAGTTCGATTAGATTACGACGCAGCAGCGATGGTGCCGAAAAATATTTGCTTAATAAACAAATTAATAAACGCACAATTCACATTCATGATTTCAGGAAACTGCAAAGCATTCGCCGACTGGCAACCGGCCAATTCCGTGTCCAGAGAGACACGCCACCCAATGAGTAATTGGTTAAAGATGGCCCACTACTGGTTGTCACCCACTTGATATCCAATTGATGACACTATGGCTCTCTAGCTGCCTTAAATGGGATTCGGATCTGTATAGTTCGATCATTAATTTCCCTTTTTTGCAGCTATTACTGCGAATTGCCGCTTTTCGCTTGTCTTTTTGGCAGGCAGTAATATTATAAACACACAAGTTCGGGTACAGTGGTGGCTCGTAAAATACGGACAATAAATTGTACAAAATAATTAAGGCATTATACGGACGTAAACAATTTTTATTGAGAAATAAATAATTTTCGGTGCATCAAGGGTGTAAACAAAAATCTTGAAAATATATTTATTATAAAATGTATTATACTCGATATATGTTCCGATATTTCCGATATGATGAGATGATATGAGAAGCGTAGAATTCTTGTCGATATATCATATCGCACTTTTTCTATCGATAAGCATCCATAATTCTAGCTTTTTAACATCTGTTAACGAATGACCACTGTAAAATGGAAAGAGCATATGGCAATCTCCCCCTCCCACACTGTCTCTTTCGCTCACTCGTTCTCTCTCATAAACAATGACAACCCAAGTTAATACCAAAAACAAAAAACCAGCAATGGAGCATTTAAATGCGCTCTATGGGGCAGCAGACATCGGTTTTACATATAAACCGAATACGTATACGCGGGGCGGTGATTTTCAATAATGACGCAGTAGTAAATTAAGGCAATTACGCAAAGAAAAGCGTTCCACAGCCGCGTTCGCACCGTCGGGTACTCACTGTATTCACCAGGTGCGTCTGCACCTCTTTGCTGTCGACGGTGTTTAGGATCTCGACGAAACTCATCATCTGGCTGCCGCTAGCAGCCATGTACAGTTTGTTTAGCTGGGTGAACCGGATGCGCTCCTGCGGGAACTTGGCCCGGATCTCCTCGGATATCTCCACTAGCATGCCATGGGCCATGTTGAAATATTCGAAGTCGGATGGGTATCCATCGTATATAGAAGTGTGCTCCTCGTCGCGAGGCTCTTCTGCCGGATCGACCTCCATTTCGGTCGAGATACTTGCTTATTTTTCACGGCGTGAAATTCACGGAATCTCTCGGAATGCACTGATCGTTCTCAAGATTATTATTTCAGTGAATCGATTCTTTTCTATTCGATACCTAAAAAATCGACTAGATCGATTTAATCGAACAAATAAATTTATATATAAGAACTAGTATTTATAAATACAAATATTGACAAATATTTATAGACAAATTTCTCGTCAGCCGCTATTTATTTATTACTATTATCCCGTATGTGCCAGTTGAAAATCGCTGTTGCTGATCGATCACCAGGGTCACCGCACCGACAACGTTTAAAAATACTAATATTTTATCATTTTAATTTTTACATTTGTGTTTCTTTTAGTTACAATAACAATAATACCAATTATCAATTCGTAAATAAAAAGTATTCCATCTTTTTAGATCACCAGCCGCTAGATGGCGCTAGCCGTGCCGCTAGTGCCGATAACGATAAATGCCTAGACCGCGAAAAATACTGAACTTAAATTTCTAAAATATAATACGCAGTCTTTATATAAAGATTTCAACAGCCCTCGTTCAAATACAGCGATAGTACCTGATTGAAATCAACACCTGTTACATTTTAATCGTTTATTCACGCATCTTATACAGATTTACGTTTAGATTTACATAATTATTTGGAATTCGTGGAACGTGTGGAACTTTGAATGACAGCAAGAAATGTCGACATGTACTGGTGAGCGGTACGGTATTAGTTCCTCCTCCTGTTTGGAATTATCCGTGAATCTGGTGTGCGTGCGAGCGTTCATGTGCGATATTAAGTGTGTATCGATTCTGTTCTGTGTGCTTAAGCTTCAAAGTGAAAGTTTTGAGGATTGGACCAGGCCTGGCTTTGTTTTACTGATTGGGAGTATAGTATGTATTGATTATTGTGTATTCGAGGCCTGTCCAATTCAAAATTTTCATCGAGGCGTTTTCTGGCTCTATTTTTCCCAATCGTCCATATTCTGGGACGATTTTGTGCATTGGTTCGCATGGAAAACTATGCCGAAACGCTGCGTTTGATATTTCTATACAATCATATTATGGTTAGCAGTTATTTTTCTTCTTCTCCATCATTATAATCGTACGATCCGTTCTCTTATACTTATATTCGCATGTTGCTTTCGTGTGTTCATTGCAGCATCCTCCAAATGCTTCGCCCGTGTTTTTCATCAACGTCTCGATTAACCGTTTCTCGTTTTCTAATTAGCAAATTGAAGCCGTGCCACTCATCACCACACACAGATCACAATAACGAGTACTTGGTACACTAAAAATTTGTGCTTACACCGAAATTTAGGGGCTTGTTTCTGATCTGTGTCAGTTCTTCAACTAGGAAAAAGTTCGCTTCTTGTCTTCTCTTCATCTCCCTTTCTTTTCTTGTCTATATTCGGTGATTAGTGTGGTTTTTTATTCATCCCAATAGTTTTACTGCAATGCAAAATTATTAATTAGATTTCTCTCTTACCTCGGCAATAGAGAAGCAAAAGCCCATAATCGGTACTGATTTCGAAAGCGGCAACAGTCTTCATATGTATTATTTTATTTAAAATAAGAGCGTAATAATTTGTACAGCAAGTTCTGTATAAACTAAGCTCTCAATTCAGTCTCACTAATGTGAAAGTGTTTCCAAAACTAATATAATTAATGCTGCGTGGTGTATAAGGCAAAGAAGCAGCATTGCAATCGATTTTTCATTTCGATTTGATGTAAAAAAATTCAATAATACAAGCAAGCGTAATTCATAAAATTAATTAACAATCTACTAGGGGGAATAACACCCTCAGCAACTACTTGATCTACAGAGCAACTGGCGAAGTATTATCTTAGGTATATTTACTTTACAGAGCCACCAAAAGGTGTTTAGTTTAAAGCCGCAATGGCCACCGGGGATGGCGATGGCTTCTGAAGAGCGGCGGAAGCCGAGTTGTTGAGCTTGATGGGGGCAGCGGTGGAATCCGACACCTTTGTCTCGCTGCTATTGACTTTGCCCAAGCTGTGGCGCGAGGTGCGCTTGCGCTGCGGACGCCCGGCAACAGCAGCGGGCTTGTTGGGCGATGGCGTCTTGGTGGTGGAGTCCGGCAGCGAGGATACGCTCTGCGACTTGTCGCCTCCGGCTCCGAATTCGGTGCTGGTAGAACGAGAACTAATGGCCCCGTTCTTGGGCTGTGAGTTTGTGTTGCGGCGATTGCGGCGACGATTATTGTTATTGTTGTTCACTTTGACCACCGGCTTGATTGTGGTCTTGGTGGGATCGAAGAAGCTGTCTAGCAGTTCTACAAGCTCAGTTTTGTCTTCGGTCTTCAGTGATCCGATCGACTGCAAGGCCAAGTCGAGGCCCTCGGCGCCCATTCCCATCCAGATGGCGTTCAAAGAGATCAGATCGAAAGAGTTCTCCGCCAATATGATACGGAACTTAACAGCACGCACACGGTGATAGAGAGTGGTCTTGAAGTAGTTCAAGAAGACCGGACGGAAGGAGTTCTGGCGCTCCAGATTCTCGTTCTGGGTGTCCAGCTCCTGGACATCGGACCCTACCAGATTAGCAAAGGGCTTCAAAGCGTTGAACAGATTGGCCAGATCCTCCGAGGACTCTGGCTCAGGCTTGCGGTCTGCGTTGCTCAGCTGAAGTGCCACATTAAAGGCCATCTTGGCACGCACGCTGGCATTTCCATCGAACTGCTCACCCTTGTACTTCCCGCCATTCTTCACGGAGCGCTTCTCGTTACTGTTGCTGCTGGTGCTGCTATTATTATCGACAACAGTGCTGTCGATGGCCTCCGAGGATGCGGATACAGAAGCGGATGTAGGATCCGCTGAGATGTCATCCTTGGATTTGGACAAGAGCTTCGAGAGCTTGCGCAGACTATAGTTCTTGATGTTGGTATCGCCAATTGAGGCCTTGGCCAGGTTGAGAGTGTTGGCGAAGGACTTGACGGTCTTAGTGAAACGATCAAGCAAGCCGTACTTCTTAAGCGACTCCAGAATCATGTACGGAATAAATTTGCGCTCCTCATGATAGAGCAGCACAATTCCGTCAGAGCTGGGGCCAGCCTTCTCCTTCAGTTGCTCCAACCAGCTGAGGAAGTCCTTCAATGCAGCGATCTCAGACTTGGATTTTATGATCTAAGAAGGAAAACATGTAAAAATGTTACGATTTATTTATAATTATAAGGATTATTATGAGAAAGAATTATTATTACAAAAGCGATGACTAGCAAAAAAAAAAAAAAAAATGTGACAGCTGTCAGAAAATGTATGAAAACATTTGACAGTTAGGAAAATAATTAATTGATGTCACGAGTGCATTAAGTAAAGGCAGTAATAAGTCTCTTATATAACTTATGAAAGATCTTAAGAACCGAAAACCTTTAGAATATAAGAAAACATTTTGCTACTGTCTTACCTTAAAGGTCTGCATCGACTTTAGCATACGATAAAAGCCAATCGAAATAACACGAACTTGATGGCGCTGGCGCGCAGCTGGATTCAGATTCATATAGGGCATTATGTACTGCTCGAAGTGGTCGGTCGGGGAATAGGCAGCCAACTGGACAATCTGCGGGCACAGCAAAAGTGGGGTTAGGTCCGACTCGCAGAACAGAAATCGTCTTTTAAGACTCACCTCATCGATTAGACGACGTCCAGTGGTGTCTATATCGACGCCCACCAGGATGTAGTTTCCTGCAGGCAATTCTTCCTTACCGATTGCGGCCGACGACGACTGGTCGGCGGCGGCAAGGGTAACTGCAGCTTCGATGTTGGCAACCATTTTGTTCCTATACGAACTGGGCAAGGCGATGTGAAGAAAAGAAAAAAAAAAATAATGACGTTTGACGTATGATTTATAATTGCACAAAAATTATTATTTTTTCTTCATAAATTAACGCGAACCGCTCTGAGGTTTGTCTACGAAGTGCCGGGCCACTGACTTCTGAGAGGGGATTGAACCGGTACCCCAAGAAAAAGCAACGGTTCCCTTCCAGGAACGCCATCTTACTTGGGACCCGCTCCTCTTCCACACACGCACACACACATATTTACCACAATCACTGATTTTATTTCACACTCACTTTTATTTCACTCCTTTTCGTGTTAATTTCGAAGGCCCTTTCGCTTTTTACGAACTTCTTCCTTTATTTTTCAAAAGGGTAAAGCGATATTTGCTTCCGTTCGACGAGCTTTCACAAATAAGAAACAAATCGTACGACTAACTAAAACGTAATGAACTATTTCTGAACAGAGCTCACAGCTTGACGGCTGTCGAAATTTGTTCGAATTCCAGGGCCTGCTAGATGAGAATTTTTAACTGTTGTACGATGGGAGCAGCGCCTGCAGATTTGGGCAAAAAGCTGCTCTGACCCCACAGTCTCTCTAAAGAGTGTTTTATTTAGTGTGGCCGTTGGTGGAGGCCTGACGTAGCGATATAAATACAATTGTCCAACGATTACCTTTGCCAAATGTTAAATTCACTTTTGCAAATAACTGCGGCTGAAAATAGCCGGCGGCGAATCTTTCGACCCAACAACAAAAACTAAGCTGGAAGCGCACTGAAGAGCTGATAAGAGTAGCGCTAGTGTTGATAAATTTGCAAGTCGAACCGCGTTGCCACCTTCGCGTGGCCTTGCCACATCGGCGAAAGCAGAAGTTCAGCTGGCAGTGTAGCTGCACACAAACAACCAACAGCTGATGCGCTGTGTTTCAACAATCACAAAGAGTTTTAACTAAATTTTACATAAAATAGGCGAAAAGACTGGCCAGAACAAAGTAGCACAACAGCTGACCGAATTATGCTACATTGATTGCACACCCGCAGACACCCACGCAGACACAGGAAAAGATAAAACCGTTTTAGATAAGCGGTCCCAAGGTGCCAAATATGCTGTCCTACATCAAGCGCAAGCTCTCCGAATCGGACGGCGGCGGCGTCAGTACGAGCGCAACCGTGACGTCGTCGTCGAGCGGCGGGAATAGTGGCAGCGGGAGCGGCATCAGTGCCAGCGGCAGCACCAGCAGCGGCAGTATCAGCAGCGGCGGACGGGGAAACTCGGCCGACGAGTTAGTGCGCAAAACGAGTCAGATGTCGATGGATGATGAGGCGATTGCCTTCGGGGAGGACGCTCTGCTCCACGAGCTGGGCTATAGGAATGCCACGGACCTGCAGGAGACCATATACGGTTTGAAGACTTCAAACCTTCTTGCCGAGTACAAATTATGTAACTTTTACTTGGTGTGTCGTCCACAGATCTGTTGCGCAGCATACGCGATCCGGAGAAGCCCTGCACATTGGAGGATCTGAATGTTATCTACGAGGATGGAATCTTTGTGATGCCGCCCACGCGCTCGAATGTGTCTGTTGTAGGTTATCTCGTCTTTAAAGCTGATTACAATTCACAATATTATCTCCGTAAAAAATCCCTTTATAATTGTTGTCGCATTACGATTTAAAGTTTATTGTATTCCTTGCTTTCTCTACAAGTTTATACTTTAAAGCAAAAAAATGAACATATTAAGGCACTTAATATTGCTTAAATATTTATAGCAAGACTCTTAACTTCGCATGTATAACTAATTTTATGCTCTTTAGAAAGTAAGAATCTGTGAGGGAATCTAATAGCTTCGCTAAAAATTGTCTTGGTGATGAAATCGTATAGTGTTGCTTTAAAATAGTGATCAATCCGAGCAAATAAGCCAATTTTGGTTAATACTGTTTGCATAACTCAATGGAAACCTGTAAATATTTATTAAAATTCCAATCTTACTTAAGTTAAACATTCCAAAAGCCACAGTTTCTTAGAACAAGTTATTTCTTAATACTTTTATATTTAAATGTAAATGTAATCCATGTAATTTCAACAGGTGCGCATCGAATTCAACCCCACAGTGCCCCATTGCTCGCTGGCCACGCTGATTGGACTCTGCATACGCGTGAAAGTGGAACGTGGTCTGCCGCACAACATTAAGCTGGACATATACATCAAAAAGGGAGCCCATCAAACGGAGGAAGAAAGTGAGCTTAAGCCCCACCAAATATATACAAATATTTATTAATGTAACCCTCCAAAATAGTCAACAAGCAAATCAATGACAAAGAACGCATCGCTGCGGCCATGGAGAATCCCAATCTGCGGGAACTGGTCGAGAACTGCATCAAGGATGAGGAGTAGCTGTCGTGTCTATATAGGGATTTATAAGGAATGTTTAGGGTTAAGTCTATTGTTAAGTTGCCTAATGGACTGTTTGCATAGCATTAAAGCCCTTCAAATCTGTTAATCGCTCGGCTCGGTGCGGCGTGATTCTACCTGAATATCGATTGCTTAACCTCCTATCTATTTTCCCCACGTTTGTTTACTGATAAGGCCCGGTTCCAACGCCCATTGTTTACATTCGGCCGGAAAGATATCGCCGTTGGACGGAGACCGGACACCACTTGGCCGAAGAAAACCGTGTGCACAGCGCTGTCATGGCGGGTGAATGAATTCAAATCGTACCGGATTGGAGGGCCCGCCATTTTGGGTGAGCATGACGTGCGTGGATTTATCAGCGCCAGCAGAGTTATGTTTTTTGGGGTGGCGGAGCAGAGGGCACTCACCTGGCCTGGCGCTGTTAAGTTGAGTGCATGGCACACATTTGGCTCTGCTAATTTCTTTGCAACTCTCCGGTTTCAGTGAGCACTTTGTTGCCATGGCTCTGTCGCTTTCTGCTGCTGCTTCTGTTTCTGCTCCAATTTGCATTTCCGGGATTTTCCATTTGTTAAATTGCACACTGCACTGCTTTGCCAGCCCTTCTTCTCCTTCCCTAACCATAACTATTTAGCAATATCAATTAGTTGCTTGGCCTCGCGCTCAAATGCTTTAAACTAATTTTCAAAGACTTGGCAAAAAACATCCCGAGGAGCAATTAAAACCATCTGCCGACGCTGGGAAACTTTTTGTCATGACACTGCCGGTCAATATGGGCAGGATGGGGATTGGAATAGGAATAGAGGATTCCCCGCTGCCTCTTAGGCGTGCTCCTTCGACTGCTGCTGCCGCTGCCTCAAAGGGCGAGGGAAAAATAATAAAAATGAATACGCAGACAAAAGCATATTGCGAATATTACGCTAATTGGTGACTGCAATCAAAGCGGACCACGTCGCGGACACGTAGGCGAAGCAGAACAGGGACTTTGAGGCAGCCAACAGCCGTGACTTCGCCTGACCATGACCAAGCTGTTGCCATGTAGCCTCTTCCCCTGGTCAGGCTCCAGGTGATTCAGCGTCAGTCGGGTATTAACGCTATTAAGCTCAAGACAATGTCTAGGTACGAGTATTTGAGTGCTAAATTTTAAACGTTAACGCCACTTTATACAGCAATTGAATTTTTGTAAGAATATTTATAATAGAGGAGGTATACCCAGAGGAAAGCAGGATATTTTAATATATTGGCAACATATATTTAAGAGATTGAAAGCATTTCGTAACCCATATAGTATACACATTTGTATATTCTTGATCAGCGTTAGATATATAAGAAAGGCCTTCACGTGGATCGTTTTATGAAATTAGAGTTACCTTGAGGGGGAGTTGTGGGTTCAAGTCCCGGCGTTAACAAACTTTTCTTTTATTATATTTATATATTATAAAATCATAATATTACTTTTGTGCAGATATTTAGTTTTTTGATTCTTACTTAAATGGTAAATAAATAATTTACATATATTTATATAGAAGAAATATAAAATCATTTGATAGAAAACAAAGTTATTATTCTTTGTAAACAGAACGTTCCAAGATTCTGTTTTAAAAAAGAGCTTCAACAACTGTTTTCTTTGTTTTTTGGCAATAAAACTGGTTACCTCTTGCAGAAGCTTTAGATATTGGGATTTTTCGCCTGTCACCCGGTCTGTTCATTAGATGCAACTTTGCCAGGTTTCCAGGTTGCCAGGTGACACTTTAATTCCCACGTAGTCGATGAAAGTAGGCAATCTTGGGGCCACGTCATGATGACTCGCTTGATTCTCCGTCCATGTCCCAGGAGGAGTTTTCGTGGGAAAGCCGACTGCGACAGAATTTTATGTACGAAAAATGCATAATTTATTCGGTTAATGCATATGCATTTAAGCCGGGCCAACAACTGCAGCAATTCCCCAGGATTTGCTGACCGGCAATTGTCATTTGTGCAGCGGTCAAAGTGACCCATTTAACCGGGGCTGCAGTGCCGGTGCCCAACCCGATGCACGACCCCTTCTGTTGCCCATCCTCCGCCTCCGGCCAGAGTACATAAGTAGGCAAATGCAATGAGTCCGGGCCCAAGTCGCAGTTGCCCGAAGACGAGAGGCACAGATTGCGGCCACCGAGATTTCCTTCCGATATGCAATGCTGTTAAATTGTGTGCCATTATTATGATTGCCATCGTGCCGGGTAGCCGGGCGGACGGACGGACGGGTTGCACAGGATGCCGTAGCCACGACCGTCTGTGGAGTTGCATTCACACATTGTTCGGCTGCTCCGGGTCTCCGCATATGCCATGTATTTCATTATGGGCTCCCAATCCCCCAAACCCCATCTTCTCTGCTCTACCTCTGAGTGAGCGCGAGGGTATTCTCTGTTTTCGGTGGGCTTGATTGGTTCATTGGGAGTTTGGGAAGAAAGCTTATTTTTAAAACTAGTACTAATGCTTATAAAACATGAAATGATTTTAAAACCCTTGCAAAGTATTATAATTACGACCAGGAGTTGGCAATTTCGTGATCGTATAAGTATACAGATCTTGATCGCTGTGTAGATCTGAATACTTAAATATAAATATATTTCTTTAAAAATATTATACACTTCCTGTGACAGCTTGTGATTTTTAGTGTTGATCTGCTGTATAATTTAATGAGTAATCCCTGGTCGTAACTCCCAATTCGCAACCAATCTCAGTTGCTATTTTTTTAGGTGGCTTGCTGTTCGCGTTGTTACAACCAATTGTTGTAATTGTCCTAGCCCCAGCAGTCGGCCGTAGCTCCTTAAAACCGGAAGTAACACTCAGTGGCGTAAAGCTGCCGACGGCTTACGCAGCGTATGCGCATTATGCAAAGTCCTGGTCAGTGGTAAAAGCAACGCCAGGGCCAGAATCAGCCGCAGATGTTTCACAGGAGTCGGCAGGGACGATGGGGCAGGATCAGGCAACCCACAAACAGGCTTGGCCATTCAGCAACTGACAACTTACGCATCAGCGGCGGCAGAGACAGAGAGCTAAGGGGGCTTCAGGTTGCAGGAAGATTGGTCCGGGTCCGGGTCCAAAGTGCAGCGGGTAGTCCGGGACTGAGCTCTGTCTGAGCCGGAGTCGCTGTCGGAGCTGTGGCCGGAGCAGGAGTTGGGGCAGGGGCTTTTGTTGTTTGCACTGCCATTAATTTCTGTTGCACTCGGCTCGCCATTTATTTCGTAAAATGTGCCACCGTTATGAGTTGCCGGGAAACCCCTTTTGTCTCTGTCGTTTAACCCTTGGGTGACCAGCCTGGCAGTTACGCGAAATGTTCCGTTTTAATTTAGGAAAAATTGGAAGACAATAATTTGTTATTTGTAAATAGAATTGTAATAAAAATTACAAAACATTTATAAACATATAATTAAAAGTACATCGTTTGTTTTCCTACTCCAATATAAAATTATAATTTGATCGGACAAAGATTGCAACGGTGATAGCTTTTACTGGATCCTGTTTGTAAGCTCCAAAGGAAATTAATTGTTTGGTTATGTAAAACAAATCTTTTCTCCTTAAATTATAATTATAATGATTTACGTTCCTGGTTGTAATTTTAAAGCCTAAAAATATATCTTCATACTTTTCTTTAGGAAAAATATCTGGAATAAATCTATAAGTTCTAGGCACAACAAGTGTTCAGCCTTCACCCTAAAGAAAGAAAGTTTACTGATGTAAAAACTGTAGAAATTTAAATTCTCTATGTCTGAGTTATTGATCACATATTCACTATCCTATTCCACACATTCTAGGCCTTGAATAATTTGCAGGCTGCAGTCACTTTGAGTTCGGGGCGTGAATGGGTTAACGGGGGCAGGAGACCGGAATGGCTACCGAGGATGGAGCGCCTGCCAAGCGGAAGTGGTCGCGTGCGTTGCATCCTGTCGGCAATTATCCTGCAGCGGCAACAACAATTACAGTTACAGCTGTTACCGCCTCTGCTGCCTGTTCCCCTGTCCCCGCCTACGATTTACCCCTTGTCCGCCTGGTTGTAAGCCATTTTAATTGCTTGTCTCTTTTTAATTTTCAGCTCTTTTGTTATACTTTACCCTTTTGGCCCCACATTCCACCTGGCATACACATATATATCCGCATATAGCCTTTGTCTGCCAGCCCTTTCTTTGCCTCAAGTTGACATTTTTGCTGGCTGTGCTGTGACTTCTGGCCAAGAGGTCGCCGCTCCTTGGGCTCGAGGGCTTTTGCTGTTGACCATTTGCCGGAGCTAACGAACTAATGTTGAATGCACAGCGAGTGCCATTCGAGCTTCCGCCAGCTCATTGACCAGAAGACGCCAGCAACTGCAATTAACAAAGGTGCAGGACCTGTTCCCGCCCTGTCGCTGCCAGAGGGACTATTGTCCTGGCTGGGGGGGACATTCAATCCGGAATCGGAATGGTGTCCGATGGCACCTAAAACGTGTGTAATCAGAGCATAATTGTCTAAAATAGCTCGCCACTTGCTCGGTGTCACAAAATGGGAGCGTTTGCTTTCTACTCAAGCAAAACAGAAATCGATTAAGTTCTTAATCGTAATGAAGCTCTGTATTTCCAGTGTAAATCGGAAGATAAGTAAGAAGTAAGGAATAGTATTACTGTGTAATAATTATATTTATTGTTCATCTTGTTTTATTATTATTTGAGAGTCTTGATTATTAGTTATAAGGAAACATGTTGAATATTATAGATATCGCAGCATCTAAATATAAGCAATAGCTTGTGACAAAATGACAAACAGAACATGTATTAAATATATAAATAAAAATAATACAAAGAAATTAATGTTGGTTATTATTTTAAAATATTAAAATGGTTTCAATTTAACACCACGAATAACACTAAATGTTTTCTTTAATTATTGAAAGATAATATTAAAAACTGGAAGAGCGTTTTGCACTTAAAAAATACAATATCTAACATCTTTTTCCACTATAAAATAAAAGTTTGTTAATCAATTAATTATTAAATTGTATTGGATAAAACTCTGCAACAATATATTGGCATAGGCAGCGGATTTATAGAAAACAATATGTATTAAAAATTTGCGCAATTTAAACAGAGCCCACACATTAGTGCAGCAATTAATTGTTTCAGTTAATTTGTGGCCTTTGTAAGCTAACTATTGTTTAATATTACATTAAACAAATTAGGCATAAATCAGGGAAATAAATTCGTTTGACAAACCTACATTTGAGGTTTGTTATATTTGAAGACTTTAAAAAGCGGCCGCCAATAAACAAACCGAGACGAAAACAAAGTGAATCGAGTTGTGCATTCATTTTGCATATAGCAAGCCTGATGGCCAAATTGTTTAATCTAAATTCATAACGTGACACAAGCAGGGGGATGGGGGGGTTCACAAAAGCACAGCACGGCACAGATTTGGCTGACATTTTGCCTAAATAATTGATTCGGCCCCGAGAGCGGAAAGAAGTGCAGGCGCTTTTTGCCGGCTTGAATGCCGAGTGCCGAGTACGGAATGCTGAATGCCGCTCCCGCTAAGTGGCGTGGCAAATAAAATGATTTAAATATTCAAAACAGCAGTTCGCATGCAACATATTTCTTTTGTTGTTGTTTGTACGCATAATGAAAAAGCCGGGCGAAAAAGTTTAAATTTCTTTTACGGCCCCAAACCGCCTCTAATCCACTTTGGCCGACAATTTTGGAGCGACCGCAGGCGAAAAATAAATGAAATCATGAAATAATAAACTAAATTAGGTGCGAATTGTTGGCCAGCCTCTGACCTGGCTACATTTACACGTTTTTTTTTGTTACATTTTATTAATGCCACTAAAACAATTTCGGAGGGCAAGCATTTAAATTCCGCACGAAAACCAACCAAAAAACATTGAATTGAAAGTGCAGCCATCTCTACCACCTACATAAAAGTTTTTATCCCAATTTCCCAGTAAACATAATTTAATAATTAAATGTCAAGCTGAGTGACTGGATCCGAGGCTGTTGCTGCCCGACTCCTGGTTGGGCCCCAGCCAAAGGTAGCAGCAGTCAAAGAACAAAACTAGGCTACTCCCTTCTGCAATTGACTCCCGAGGCTTCGGCACTCCACTCCACCCTGCCTCCGGGCGGGGGTGGCAGAAATTATTGTGGCATTTTGTATGCCAACCCCAGGATCGTATATAAGTTTGAGTATGTTGTTCAGCTCTCGCACACACACACACAAACTTTTATAATAATTTGCGCAACAAATTTGAAATTGTAATGCCGACTCATTAGAAAGTTTTTCATTCGAATTTGCTGCCTTTGCGGCGGCTGTCCGCCCACCCCTGCCCTTTTCCGGTTTTTTATGCTTACTTGTTTTTTTGTATTTTGTATTTTTATTTTTACTCTTGCACACTCTATAAAATTGCCAACAATATGGAAAAGACAAGAACGAGAGCATAGCAGTTTGTTTATAATATCGTATCGCTGACTGTCTTTCTGGCAGTGGCAGTGGCAGTGGCAGTGTGTGTGGCTTTCTGCGAGTCCTGGAAAACTCAAAACTGTGCCAGGATGCGCTACAGTAATCTGGTTTATCAGTTTGCCAAAGTTTCGGCACGCCCCACAATGCATACGAATGGGTTTTGCCGCGTCTTAAACTTGCCACCAAAGCCTGGTCTTTATTCCAACTAATGTGGGTTGACTTATGCCTTAAAATAATATTTTAATAAATGCCTCCAAAAATTAATATTATGAAATGGTGTTAGAAAATATTATAGCTTTAACAAATTGGCGACTTATTATTCTTAATAACTGAATACTTATTGCTTAAATAAATAATTTACTTATGTGCACAGTATGCACATTTTAACTAATATATCTATATTTCACATTCATCACATTTCTTAATCTATGAATTTTCTGTAAACATTTTCAGTGCTTGTCAGATTTTTTGGCAAATCCTTAAGCCTCGAATCGTAGAGAATCCTGGCTCATTGTTTTCCTCTACTTTCGGGGATTAGTGTCAAATTATGCCTATGCAACTTTTCGATATTTGTACATATATTTTTCTGTTTGTCTGGCTTTGGCCTTGAAACTGTTTTGGCGTTTCGGATTCTGCATTTGTTATGCAGATTGGATCTGACATGGTTTCTGAGTGCTTAGCATTGAGCCCTCTATTTGCCTGGCTGTCGAGTATATATGGAGTCCTTTCAAGCAAAATCTCCCGCATTCTAGCAATCTGTCCGTTTTCTAGTTAATAAAATTCTAATTAGTTGAAATTGCAACAACGTTTTCAGAGCTTGCACACCTGGGTGTATGTGTAAGTACAAATGGGAGTACAAATATGAGCAAATGTGGGTGTGTGATTTTAATTACGTAGAGGCTCATTAGCATTTTTCATACATGTTTACTTGTTTATTTTCGGTGGCTGGCGGCGAGACAAACTTTCTCTTTTGGCGCTGCAAAAATTCCACTCACTGCATTGACATTTCCATTTCCATTCTCAACGGTGCTGCCCGAAAAATCGAGATCTATGCGGGAAAGCAGAGAAATAAAGGAGTCAGTTACTTTTTTGGATGAAAGTAAACAAAATTTTAATTTTAGATAGTCCCTACAAGATATTAAAGTTGCTCTCCACTTTTTTATATTATTATTGATTGTTTAAAACTATGTAAAAGTATTTATAGCTTCTTGAGAACTTTAACAGGATAGCTTTTAACATATTTGTATAAATATTTAAGTTTAAATTTAAATTAAAATTTGCCAGATCAGTATCTGAGATCAAACACAGAAGACAGCAGGTAGTTTGTACAGTCTGTACAATTTGTACAGTTTTGCTACTTCACCACGAAGCGTCATCGGCAAACTTCACTACCATTTCTTCCCTTTTTCTTTTATTGAACTTGTTACACATGAAATTGTTTAATCTTTCAACTTTAACTCGTATTTAAATAAGTTTTTTTTTATATTTAAGGTCCTTGGTTTTGAAGGAAATCATACTAATGTGATTGATTTGCTAAATTTAATCAAAATGAATGTTTTTCGTATGAGAAACTTCATCTCAGATAACTCCATTGAACATATTCACTTGCACCAATATTTGCCACCAATACTTGCCGCATTTCTCTAATTCAATTCACCCGTTATTATCATTTCGTGCTCATCTCTGTCGGGTTTTTCGGCTGGGATGGATGTGGGATATATATGTTGCGAGTACTGTGCTGAAATCCTCTTGCACACCGTCAGGAAAGTTCAAATAAACAAAATGTTATTGCAACGAGAAGCAGTGCGCAATGCAGTGGCAGAGAGTTAAGGGGTCGTGGTGGAGAGGGCCACCGGGTCGGCGGAGTACGGGCTCAAAGTACTCTTACAGTTGGCATACAAAATTAACAACTTTTTTGCTGCGGCAGTTGGGATAAAGACAGGGCAAGGGCATAGTTTTAATATGAATTTGCATGTAAGATTAACGATGGCAGCGCGACGGCCGGGATTATCTCAAGGGATATTCTCGGCATCTTTGCGACTCCTTGGCTTCGTTGGCTTAATTGAGTTCTTGAACTTGGCGGCTGTTGTTTACGGCATTACAAACTCACTTATTATGAAATTGAGTTGCTCGAAATAGCAGCCACCCACACACACATGCGACAACTCATGAATAATGCAATTATTGCTGCAGGTGCCGGGATGTTGCAGCAGCAGCAGCAGCAGCAACACCATCATCAGTTGTTTAATTAACAATTAATGCCTGTGTGTGCATATGTGTTGGCTGTTGAGCCTGGCTTTGACAAATGGTCATGTCACGCCACTGTGCCCGGGAATCTGGCCAACTCCGTTCCAGCTCCGTCTCCAGTCTCAGTTTCAGTTGCGGCCATGAGAAATGGCAAATTCATTTACGCGACGTTGCATTTCTCACGCTGCTAAACGGAAAATGCAAAATGTAAGAGTGGGGACCGGCCCCGGTCGGGATCCTGGGTGGGATCCTGGCAGCGATTTGGAGTGGGTGAGAGCGGAAGTGGCTGGCATGTACGTGAGGCAACAGCAGCTCTAACAAGTGACAACACCCAGCCCGTTTTCGGAGGACCACCGAAAAGGAGAGGAAATGCCTGGAAAATTGCATTTTGAGTGCAAATATTAATTTCAGCTGCCGCAAAAGCAACATACAAAGGCGAAGCAACATCACCAGCAGCAAAATTACAGAGGAAGAAAACCCTAGTACTAAAAATATTTTAGGGTAATCGTTTGAATATTTAATTCAGTTAATTTAGAGCTCTTTTTATGTGTTTTGATCTCTAGATTATTTAGAATAAATAGATGTTGAAGTTGGTTATAAACTTTTAAAAATTGATTAGTTCTTTCTATAATTTCCCCACCTAAACCTTTCCTTTAAGTATTAGACTTTCTACCTTGAACTATAATCTTCCCAAGGCTCTATCTCCGTTCCTATTACTCCAATAGACACCAAAAACAAACAATAATATTCTATATTTTATTTTTAAAGAATACAATATAAAAAGCCTAGTTAGAACCCCTTAATAACATGAATTTCTAGCTCATTCTTGCCAAACTTTTCTTCCCGTGTACGCCGGCAGAAACTGTAGCACCATCAGCGACTTTGGCAGGAGTTGCAGCCTTTTGCGAGGCTATGTCCGGACTGCAGCTCCATCTCCATCTCCTGGTATTTGTGTTATGTAATTTTGAAAGCGTGGCCAGCTTTTGCTAAAACGCATTCCACAGTGACAAATGCATTGCATATCCTGCAGCGAGCGAGCACAGGATCCTTCTTCTTCGCACGGCACTTAGCTTAATGGAGCAGAGCTGCTGCTCGGACATGTGCCACTTCTCCAAAGGGGCGGCTGCACCAGCAGGAATGGGGCGTGGCACCCTCTGCACATTTCCTCGGGGTGCAGGCACGCATCTCCGGCTTAAACGAATTAAAATGAAAGGCGTAAAAAGCATAAGTCAAATGCAAAGCTTGACCAAATGTGCCGGCGTTTTGGGAAGAGGGGCCACCGGAAGGATATGGCGCTCGCAAAATGGCTCAAGGACAGCTGCCCAGCTAGCCAGATATATGACCCACTTGCAGCAGCCCCCCAACTCGCCCTACGTCGAATCTCAGCTCAAATTTCCTGCCTGATTTCTTTTTGGTTGCCGAAAAGGGTCGTTAAGCACAATGTAAAATTGGTTTTGTTTTCGGTACTTGAACGCTATTTGGTTTTATTGTTTTTGTTTTTTCTTAAAACCAGTTCATATAGTTCCGATTTGTTGCTAGATTTACATGGAATATCCAGATGGTGATCCTTTTATACGATTTTATGCCGAACAATACTTAAGGTGACCTCTGAAATAGATTTAATTTTGGTTTTAACTATAAGATTTGTTAATGTTTTTTCTATGTTACACTTCTTTCCTCAATAATTATTAAGTCCATTTATTAACTGTTAGATATAAAGCACAATTTTTTGTTGGTCCTGTTTCCTCTTCAAAAAAATAACAACCAAATGACTGCAGTTTCCCCCAGTTCATCTATAATCCGGATTTCATTAGTTGAACTCTTTGGTTGGGGTGTCGTTTCATTTGTTTGCGAGACCTGCACGCATTTGGCCCAGCTGGCGGCATCTTGGCTCGATTCAATTAAAGTTGACTTAAACCACACGCAAGCCCAAGCACTCCCGACGGCGGAATCCCTTTGGAGAGGACACGGAGTGTTGCCGGGCATGTTGCAAATTGCATGTTGGTCGCAGTGCAGCGTATTCGCGAGCACACACAAGGCAACATTTTCACTTTCCAGCTAGCTCAATGTTGCGCATACGCAGCGTATGCCAAGTATGCCAGATGTTACAATGAGCTTTGCGGGCGAAGGAGCAGCAGCAGCACCCGTTAGACGTTGACACAAAATGTTATTCCACTTCAATTAAATGGATGCTAAGACGGGGGTGAGAGGTAATGGCGCCTAAGCCATAAGCAAACTTTGCGCCATGTGTGGGGGGAGATGCCGGTGCATTGTCAGTCAATTTGGCAAGTGCCGGAACCGCGAAACTTTCTTAACGCGTCTCCAGCTTGTTGCTACATGTATTTTTCGAGTTTGCCACCAAAGGAGTCCTCCCATTGTTGGTATTCTAGCTGAGTTCCTTCGCTTGTAATTACGTAAGCAGGGAAGTTTCCTTGCCGCGCAGCATGCGCTTTCAATTTCCGCATTCCGAAATTGTTTGCCAAAATCAAATTCAAATTACAAAACGATTTCGGTTTCTGTCGCTGGCATCTCCTGCTATCTCTAACTCTGCACAGAGGAAAATAACATTCATATGTTCTAGGGATGACACATAATATCGATACTGTATTGATCTTTGTCATGAAAATGAAAAAGAAAAGAATAGGCAACTTAGCTTAAGTTATTTTTGAAAATAAATATGAATACGGTATCCAAAATGTTGTTTTAAATATAATAATAAATCGGGATTTGAATAATAACACACAGATAAGTGCAGCTGTTGTTTTCACAGTCTTTTTCGCTTTCTCTAAAAACTCTTATAAAAAAATAATATTATTTTATTAATAACAAATAATAATAATTTTTTAACAATGATTTAAGAAAAATTCTGTTTTTTTCTGTGCAGCATCTATGCTGCTGTCTAGTACCTGCCTTATTCATTGATTTTGGCACAGACATCCGGCGGATGTGTTTGTCTCAGATTTTGCTCGGCGAGGTAGCTGGAAATTCGCCGCTTAAAATTATTGCTAAATTCTGTTTCCCGGCTGTATTTTAAATCAGAGCCTGCAGGGTGCCAAAATGCCGTGCGAAGCCTTCGCCGAATGGCAATCGAATTAGCGTCGCTGACTTGTCGCTTTGTCGACTCTGATCGCATTTCGTGCGGAACACATACGCATGATAAACTGCACTGACAATCGGCGGGATATATGCTCACACACATACATATACATATATGTATATGGGTGAATATTGGGGGGGTAATGCCAGGATTTTGTGCCCACATGTGACGGAGATAGGCTGCAGCAGGCCGCTGGTCCCGTTGGGTGAAATATACTCGCTGTGCACTCTGATTTCTGGCCATTGTCGCTGCATTTTTCACTGGGGGCTTTGTGCTAGCTCGTGGTGTTGGCTTAGTGGGTTTCATTTGCTCTGGCCACCACTAAACCAACTGATTTCTACGGTCAGTGTGCGCCCCATCAATAGATTTTGGCTTGCAAGAAAGCCAATGGTTGAATTGCTAAATCAAAATATTGCTATTTGGCTTAAGGCAAGGCTGAACCAAAGAGTAATTGAATGCTGATTGTATTTATAATTTTTCACGCTTTCAGCTAAGAGAGAAAATTGACTTTATACTTGCTTTGAATTTATAAATGTTTTAATCTTAATGCATTTGTTCTTCAAGGTTTTTATTTTCAGTTAATCAATTTATGTTCTCTATTGGAAATTCTCGAAATAAATTTCGTAGTTTATTCTCTACTATTACTGTTTGGGTGGCTTGAAATAGTTTATAATGCTGTGATTCATATTTGCATTTAAATTGAAAAATTAAAGCCTTTTTGGGAATTTTTGTTTTTGATAGAAAAGGCTTAAGGAAAGACGAAAGGATTTTTCTTGAAAGGGTTTCCCAAAATTAAAGAAAACTCAATTATGTTCGGAAAATCAATATTTAAGCTCAAGTTTAAACGGCATTTACTTAGGAAATTTGACTCACACGGAAAACCTCCTGCACCCGTTCCATTGTATTTAATTTTAGTTTTAGGTAAAAGCCTAAGGTCATTGGGGCAAGTGAATGCCTTAAAGTCTGACACCTGTTTTCCCCTTTAAGACGTTATTCAATTTAAGTTAAATTGTTGGAAAGAATGGTGTGGGCTAAACAATTTCGGCCCCTGGCCAAAACTGGCCTTAACCCTTAACCTTTTTTGTCGTCCCTCTGCTTGTTCATTTTTGCTGCTTAGGCAGCAACAGCACAGAATGCTCGTAATTTGCTTGTTTCTTTGCACTTGAATTAGACGTGGGGATGTGTGTTATTTTTGAGCCATGTCCTTGCAGCTGCGCCACTTGTAAAGTCGTTTGCTTGGACTGTGCAAACAAAATGAGCGAGCAGCGGCGAAGAAGAAGACTAGTAAATGCATTAATGGATGCATCCGCCGCTCCAGCTCCCACCCATCTGGCTCACCTGTTCCGCCGCCTTCTCTTCATCCTTTTAGCACGTGTGAGTGGGCCAGATGCTCTTGACATTGCCCTGAGTGAAAGGAGGCTTCAGTGTTTACGCTGCGACATGGCGAATGCTTCAAGCCTTAAGAGTTCTCGCTGCCCTCGTCGTCTTTGATTGCGTGCTCGTCTCGCTGGGATCAGAATATATATATACATATATACACAATATATGTAACGTGTGTATAGTGGGACTCGTCTTGGGCTCGTTAAGTGTCGCCTCCTTATGGCATTTCATGCTATTTTAAATGCATTTGAATAAATAAACACTCCTACGGTGGCAGTCGTCGTAAAATGTTTATTACGTGGGCAAATGTTTGTGTCTGGCCTCATTAGGAATTGAAGCCGAGGGCGGAGGGCGACAATGCAAATGCAAACTGCACCAGGCTACATTTCGCACTTAATGCATTTTTAAATCAAAGCCCTCCCAATGCACATCCTCACGAAGACTTTGAAACTGCATTGAAATTGCTTTAATTGAGTGGATTTGCAATCGAATCAAAGTGTCCCTGAAGACATTTCGCAGGTGCTAAAGGGATTTTCTAACGAGGTGTTAAATAAATAGGTATTTCAAGTGGCTTAAATCGTTTTAATAGGCAATATTTAGGTAGTTTTTAATAACAGCAAAGGTTATTTTAGAAGTTAATTGGAATGAAAGGAAAACTCTTTATAAAATAAAGTAAATTAAATAAAAATTGGGGTTTTAAAGTCTGTTAATCCTTTTATTTTTGGGCAGCACTCTTCCAAGACCCTTTTCCTGACAGAGACATACAGCAGGAGCGACAGAGACAGCCTTCTAATTGATTTTCCATCAATTATGCATATAGCGGGGACCACGCGCGGTATGCGTGATATTTCATTTGGTCGGCCGTTGATTAACTCACTGCCTGCAAATATTTGCCAGCAAATATGTTTAAATGTTCGCCCTCCAAAAGAGTAACGAAACTATTATATTTGCATATGAATTGGCCCAGAGACCACCCACCCACCACCAGCAACCAGCCTCTGCTGTCTCTTGTTGCCTCTGCCGCCTCTCTGTCTTCTCTGTTTGACTGTCAAATGCTGAGCAAACATGGCGAAGATTCATGTATCTCAACTTCAGCCTGACACTTTAAGTGGAAGTTATGCAAATAAATAAATGTGGATTGACTTGACAAGCAGAGAGATATATAGACAGACAGTGACAGTTAAAGATGGTATGGGGGCAAACATGGAAAAGTAATTAAACGATATGGCCATTTCCAGAGACATCAGAGCCACTACACCCACAACAAGGTCAATAGGAATACTCCAATATATTGTTTTGTGTTGTTTAGATTGAAAAAACATTAAATATTATTTGATTTAAATAGAGTTTAGAGTTTAGAGTTTAGTTTATGCCTTGGAAATGGCCATAGTATTGACAAAACGCTCGAGATACTGGATTCTCTTTATAGAGTCACTGGGCCGCATAATTATAATGAATCCTTTTTGTCAGCTAACTTAACCCTAATTTGAGACAGCTCGCATTATACCTGGGTGTAAACACATTGCGTTTGCCATTGTCTCCTTCCATGCAGGTGCGAAAACAGTTAAGAGCGGCGAATGCAAAAAGTCGCCGCCTGCTGCCTGCCGCCTGCCACGTCTGCTAATTAAGCTCCAAAATGGTAAATGGAAACTGGAGAATGGAAAATGTAAAGGCCGCCGAGTGCCTGTAAAAACTCAACTATTCCTGCATTGTTGCTGCGACTTTTGTGCATGAAGCTGCAGCAGATGCTGCCGAGAAGCCTCAGACTCATCCCCATCCTTATTCGCATCCCCCATGCCTCCAGTTCCCTCTCCAGCTGATGCGGGCAGCGCGCGAGTTGTGAAAGCTTCAGCCCTGACCACATTTTAATTGGGCTAAGCACACGCCATGTGCCGGTGCCGTTGCCGTTGCCTGTGTGCCGTGCATGTGTGACATGCTATTAGTGAAACTTTTAAATGAGTTAGTTAAGTAAAGCGGGTTACGTTATTATGAGTTTTTGGCTTGGACATTACAAAAGCTTGTCAGCTCGGTCTGAGCTGGGGATTCGACGCTTTTTCATACTTCCCTCCCTCGTACAATGGATACAGCGAAGGTCCTTGAAGGTATGTTGTGGCTGAGCAAGCCCCTTAGAGTTAATGATAAAAATAATAACATGTCATTTGACACTGATTATATAAGGTTTTTTATGGGAACAATTAATAGAAGTAATTAATAAAGCATACAAAATATGTTTACACGTTTTAGAAGTTTGTTTACATTTAAAAAGCTAATCACAAGCGGGATTATCACCAAGATATACGTTAATTTTAGGTGTTTTATAGGTATTTCGCTTTTTTAAATTAGAGATCCCCTTGCTTATGTGATTATCTTTTTATTCTCAATATATTTCTTTTAATTCTAGGTCCACCTTGTCTGGCTATCTACTCAACAGTATCCAGAAAAATAAACATTTATAATAAACAAGTTTCCAACAACCAGCCAATCATTCTATAAATATAAATCATAAACCCAGGAGATGCGTAAATATTAATAAAATTTTCAGTTAAACACAAATACCATTCAAAATGTAAAATAATACAGCAGAAGATATATTCAACTGTTTTAACGCTCGATTTTGCATATTGATTTAATTGTAAATATTAGAGATAATATTGTAAAACTTATTAGAGATGCCACTGTTATTACACAGTTTTAGACAAAAAGACAAAATGATTTCAATTACATTAACAATATTACTAGCTTATTAGTAGTTACCACCGAAGGCATTGCAAAATTAATATTTGAATTCCATTCGAGACAAATAAATGCTGAATGCTAAATGTTCTACTAAATGGTTTGGCTGGACAAATTTAATGCTACATTTTCGATGGTTTTGCTATTTGATATTTTATTGAGGCCAATATAATTCTGATAATTATTCGGCACTAGTGGGCGCAATCAATTTTCAATTAGCCACATACAATAACTCCGAACACATTTCTTGAAAGACCAAAACGGAGGGGAATGCCAAGGGTAATTATTGCAAATTATATGGCTCCGAACATTGTATAAATGCGGGTGTATGCTATACAAAACGACGATTGCAGTCCTGCCAATCGAAAATACTTGAATACAGCGAAAGGAATGCAAAGGAGCGAGGGAGAGCGAACTGAGCGAAAAAATATTATTCAATTACGCGTCATATCCAGGACAATGGTAACGATGAGCATAAAAGCCGCCGCCGCCAACGCCGCCGCTGCCGCCGCCTCCCCATAAATACACAAAGTGTCCCTTTCAGTCAGCCCCCAAAGCGATGTGCCATAAATTGGTAGTAATAACAGTCATGTGGGACACGCGGCATACCCATAATAGTTTCGTCCTTCCTGCGAAATGTTTCAACTGTAATTTTCGAAATTAAATCAAAGTATAAATGGTTGACAAACAAGGCAAAGCCGGACCGCATTCCGAACCCATAAAGTAACAACATTCCGTTGCCTTCTGGCATTCCCGAGAACTCTTTGATTTATTTTCACCTTGGCACATTCCTGATTGACTTGAAAAAATCAATAGAAAGTGTATTCCACACAATTAGCAATGGACAGTGGGGGAGCCTTCCTCGGAGCCTTTTCTCACCTGGGCATGGACTGCATTGATAAAACGGCCCGTCGGCCTGTCCAGGTCATCCCCCTGGAGGAAATTTACATAAAATTCAAATAAAATAAAACGACAAACGTAATAATCATTAGTCGGCTCTCTCCTGGGTGCAGTCGACACTGGACACAGTGGGCACAAGATGCCTGCAACTGGGAGTTGGCGGCAGGAGCTGACTTATTTATGGAGTTTCCATGTTAACGAGCCACTCGCAGTAAATTAATTTGGTGCCTGATAAATATTACCTAAGGGTCGGGTAGCAACTAGAGGAGCTTTAAGGAAGCCAAAGGTCACAAATAGTAGCTTTAATGAGTTTTTGAGTTATTTTTCACAAATGTTTAAATATGCATTTTAAGGCTTTGAGAAAAAGAAAGAGCAAAGTTAAGTATTTTCATAAATAAAAGTAGTAAGAGGGTATAATTATTATTAAGTACTAAGAGGAATAATTCTTATTAAGAAAGGAACCAATAAATCCGTTAGTTCGTCCTTTTTCTTATCCCTGCAATGTACAAGTCATAGCGAACGAGAGAGTATCTTTGTACCAAAGATCATAAGATAAACAAATAAAAATAAAACCAGAAATGAATGATTATTCGCGTTGAGCCGAAGGGACAAACATTTCTTCTAGTAACCAATCCAATCCTGCAGGGCAATTTTCTGCTGTTCGATTTGCTCGCCCATCTTCTGGGTCATGGCAAACTGGATAAGGATGACCAGATAGTTGACCAGGGTCGAGATGAACTACAAATATTTTAAGGAAATAATGCAAGGCAATTTCTTATGGAGCAGTACTTACCAAAGCTATAACCTTGCGGTTGAGAACAGCATCTAGGCCGCTGGTGAACTGAATCCTGGCCTGCCGTCGCCAGGACATCATAGACTCGACCAACGCACGGAGCGAGGGGTGTTCGGGAAACCAGTTGTCCAGCTGCTCTACGAGACGGAGGCATCTCTGGGCATCGCGGATGGTTCGATCGCAGTAGAAAGGCGCGATCAGTAGCTTGTAGAGCGGGGTGGTCATGCAGAGGGCCACGTAACCTAGCATTCGATAGCTGCTACTCTGCTCCTCCTCCTCATCATCCTCGTCGTGCTGGCCACCTGTTCCCCCGATTCGGACAGATTGCCCGAAGAGAATGAAGAGCTCGCTGGTGCTCATGGCCAGGTCGTGGGCTATGGCCGACCACAAGCTGAGAGCGTACACCGCATTGATCTCCTTTACTAGATAGAGCAGCTCCTGGACCATGGTCACCACTTGTCGAATGCGCTCTTCCCTCAGTTGCTTCTGGGGGAAACGCCATTTCATGAATCTCGGATCGAGCAGCTGCTGCAGCAGGCGGAAACGGATGCCCAGCATCTCAGCCAGAGTCATGTGCACGTAGCCCGAGAAGTGGGGTCCGCCCGTGACTATCACATAGCAGCAGGCGAAGATTACAAAGAGAACTCTGTGGCCACCGCCCACCTGTATGGCGGCACTGTTGATGGCCACAAAGTACACGGCACTGACCAGAGCCAGGACCACAATATTCCTTCTCAACATTTTCCTGTAGTTCAGATTAGCACCAAAGTCCCGCATTAGCCTGAGATCCAGGGCAGCCAATTTCTTGTAGATACACAGGTGGCGATGGGCAGACAATTGCAGAGATGCCACAGTGGCCACGTAGACCAACGTGGACAGGGTCAGTTCCATGACAGCGATGCTCAGGATCAGCTTGTCGGCGAGGCTTAGTTTCTGTCGCACATCGTCGGCGGCCAGAAGGGCAGTCAGGGAACCAAACAGTCCTAGCAGCGCCAGAGCGGCAACCGTCAAGGCGTAAATCCTGCGCCAGCGGGTGATCCTGAACTGCGATCCCCGACCGCTAAACCCGCTGCAGCCCATTATGAACTGGAGGCCACAGATGAAGCTGGCGCAGTCGTAGACCGTTTCCGGCTCGCGGAAGAAAAACAGCACGGCCATTGCGTCCTCCAGCAGGATCTAAACTGATTGTTGTTACAATTATGGCAAAGATGACCACAAATATTAGTCTGTTACCCTTTAACATAAATGCAGGCGAGGAGTACACTTAAAATAATGTAAAAAGCGCTATAACATTATACAAAATGTGAATAAACTTTCAGTTTAATGAAGTCTCTCAGTGTGCCTGGGCTGCTACCTCTTTACGAATGTGTAAAGGCCATTAAAACCATTTAGTAATTACCTTGATTACATCTGTGATAACTTTGGACAAGTGCTTTTCCTAATTTATGAACAATTTCCCTTTCCGATTGTCTGCGGCCAGGAATCTCGGTGAGCGCGGTTAAGCAAATATAAATGATTTGAAACAAAAAAAAAACATTTCGTAGCCCAAAACTGACGCTACTGTGCAAACATTTCAATCGAAAAGTTGAATTTCAATTAGATTGGTTTTGCGGCTGCAAGTTACTCGCTTTATAATTATATAAGCTGGTGAAAAGGGAAATAATTCAATTTTTGCAGCAGTGGAAGTGCTGTCAGATTAAATACCATAATCCGAGGGATTATGGCCAAGCTGCCCGAGCTGGCCAAGCTGGGAAAAGTTGTTAATGCCCGGTGACAGAGCTCAACCCTTCGAATTGGGCCAGGTTCGGAGATATGCGGCATGATTTACAGCTTGGCCGGGAAAAGGTAAGGCATCGGAGGGCCATTTTGTTGGCTTTAATTAATAAAACTTGATTAACGGAAATTTTATGATTGTCCAAACGGCAGCAGGAGGCAATCAATCATCGCCTTCGTCCGCTCTCGCTCACTTCTGTTCTGTTAATTATTTTGCATTAAATATTTATGAAATTCCCGAAAGAAGGCCGCGCAAAGGGACAACTCAGTTCGAGGAAGAAGTGTAAAATTAATTAGGCTGCGTCCGGACGGAGAAGCGTCAAATGGTGTTGCAAATGACAACCGAACGGCCTGGAGTCGGTTAATAAATTGTTTGCTGCACATTTGTGGTTCAATGCACAGGGACACGGGCATAAATAAATGCGAATGCGATTCCGAAATTATTTATGCGCAACTGTTGATTTTCTGGCTGATTAACCTCTGGGAGCTTAACTAGGAAATAAATTGTGCACACCCGATGCCGGATGCTCTGTCCGAGCTGCTGCAGTCGATCTCTGTTTATTTTGGACTATTTCCAGTAGTTCAGAGACTCCAAGCTCTGCCTAGAGTATGGCCCTTGTAATTACTATGTTTTTTTGTTTCCAAGTTTTGTTTATTATTTATCGCCTTCTGCATCAGCGCACAGCCAGTAACATATGCGCCCACATTTGCATTAACAATGGCAATTACCGAATCCAATCGGATACAATTGAATTTGATTCCATGGACTTGACTCAGCTTCTGTGTAGCCCTGCACTTTTTCGTTGGAGCTTCTCCACTTTTCCGGCCATTTGTCCTTGTCACTAGGCGGTCGCCACTCGGCAGGCATCCCCTTTCTCTCTTTTCTACACACATCCTGACAGCCGGCTGGCTGAGTGATGGGCCGGCTGATTGACTCGCCGAAACGTCCAAAAGTAAAACAACACGGAGGCGGCTAACATAAAAAAGGAAATCAAATCTCCGACCATACGGATTCAATTAACGCTAATTTAAAATGCCAACATATCTGGTAGGGGCCTCTGAAAATAGGAAAAAAATTGGAAGATATCCAGCCAGTTTGCCACATGACCCCCATCAAAATTCCGTTGTCAGCGGTTCGGGTTTGACACTCAAAAGGGCAGAATTGGGAACAACAGGAGAGGGACAATAACTTTTTCGTGTCAGCCAAACAAGCCTTGATTGAGGGCAATAAGTGAGCCAAATCGAGTTTGGAATGTGTTAGCCATGTTTATATAAATAGTAAAGCTGTAACATATTCTGTAACCCCTTTTTACGAGGTGTACTCAGGAACAGTGATTGATATTTTTACGCATAAGTTGGTTGCGAAAGGGAGGGGAAGTATAAAGAATATTTTTATTTTATATTTTTAATTGAAAAGGTATTACATGATATATCTTCATATATATTATACACATATTAAACTATTTATTAATTGACTAAGTCTTAATTATAATTGAATATATGCATGCGTTCTTTTTGTTTGTTTATTAATGAAGCATTTAAAGTGATGTACGACTATTAAATATTTAAATGAGTTCAGCTTTTCTGGATGGTGTTCCCTTTAATGCTTATTGCTTATTAACAAGTTTAGTATGTTTTATTTATTAATGACAAACTTATTAACGATTACATGCGATATTTTGTGATTTATTTTTTATTTTGTGATTAATTATTGCAAAACTTTTTCCATAACTTTTTGCTATTTATTATTGGCTACTCTAAATTAACAATATTTTTGCTAATTACTTTTATTTAACGATTTAACATTTAAATATATAATCTTTTGAGTGACTGCGTTTTTCCAGCAGCTTAAAAGTTTGTGGCGAATAGGAGGGGGCAGGGCAAGAAACCCATTTGTAGGCACTTGCCCGACTGAGTGCCTCCTAATGCCGCTCACAATTAAATTAAATAACACCATAATTAATTACTGCCCACGCACACACACACACTCGGGACTCGGGACTTGATTTGCTGGCCAAGAAGGTGCTAATGTCCTGGCCCATTCATTGTGGATTGAGGATGGTGTGCGTGAGTGAAATAAAGAATGATTTATGGCGGTAAGCTAACTAGCGTTCTGTTCCCGAGCGGGCCACGCATGTTCCTGTTCTCACAATTAGGCGGGTGACCCCTGTGTGGAAATGTAGTGGAAAGGGGAACTTGAACGGGGACCTCTGGCTGCGCCATAAATCGCATCATAAATAAAAAGGGCAGAATCGCAATGGAGCCATCAAGTTTGATGCAACTTATAACCGTATTTGGCCATAACCACCGAGCCAATGGGCCTGCATTGATTGGTTATATCGGGCGTCCTTAAGCGGCGCCCCATCAACTGCTCGAATGTTCGCCCATCAAGGCGCAGTGATAATGCTCCTCCGCACAAAAGGCGTTTAATGTTAACGAGCGAATGGCCGTCGAGTAACTGCACTCCCTTCCTTCCTTCCTTCCCCTCACTTTTATAAATTGTGTTATGCATAAAGTTTATGCGAACACATATATATATATATATAATATATACATATTTATAGTCAAGGGTTATCATCGCGGGCTGCTTTATCTCGTCCTGGTCGCTGAAATATGCGCCTGTTCCTTCGCCGCTATCCGCTTCGCATCTTTTCGCGCTGCATGTTCATTTGAAGCCGGGGTACTCTCCGGCTTTAGCTGCTGCATAGCATAAAATCCACTCAGCCGTGCCACATAAAACCCGCAAAAAACGATGGAATTATGGTGCCTGCTCATTGTGTTGCAGCTTCTCACCTCGCGCCCAGAGCCAGCACAGCAGATTCCTGCATTCCGCAAGGGGGCTGCTGCTCTTGGGCGAAATCATCGGTATATTAGTTCACATTGTCTGGGGGGAAATCTCACATAGGGGACGTTGACAAAGACAGCTTCATTTAAATGAAGGCGAGGGAATACACTGGGAAATAAAGGTGTACACTTATTGCTTACTTCATTAAACTATTTTAATTTATTTTAAATCGAACTTGGACCGTTTAATATATTTTAACTGGATTCTTTTATCCTTTTGCTTATAAAATCGTACATGTCTGCCAAATATTTATACCTAAAGTAAGTAGGATTAAGTAATTTTGTTGTTCTTCGTCTTCTTGGTATTTTTCCCAGCGTAAACACTACCCGAATAGAATAATGAAAATAATCCCAATGAAAAGAATTGCGGTCTGGCCGGGGGCGTAAACTGACTCTCGATCCGTGCACTCGGCTTATTCCAAATAAATTTTAATTATGTGAAACAATATATATTTTGTACATGGAAGATCCACCTTATACGCACTTTGGGCACTCCAGTCACGGAGCTTCGGGTTGCCTTCGAGGCAGGCAAGCGGATTATGTTGCACGTTCCCCGGGAAACGCCAACTTGGCTGCCACATGTCGGCTGTTGTTGGTGGCTGGTTGTCGGCTGGATGCTGGATGCTGGATGCTGGAGCCCGACGTGTGTCAGAACTGATTAATGAGCTGCAAATGATGTTATGCGCAGCGCCCGCTGCCCGGGCGTAAATCAGAAATAATCGGGCGTGTACCGAGAAGGAGATGTTTGGATGGCTTGTGGTCTTTGGGGGGTGAAGGCCTGATGCAGGAGCTACATAATGATGCTAATGATGCTGCCGATGTGGCATTGTTCGCGTGCGCAGACAGCTCGGCATTCGTCGCCTGCATTTGCATGTCACTTGTTGCCGCACAGCTGTTTGCCTCTCCCTCCTTGAGCACTTTGAGTGTCCGCCACTGCGTCGGTGTTCTATTATTGCTACGGCAGAGTCCCACGCAAGGGACCAGAAACTTCCCCGCCAATTGGCAGATGTCAGCTTTAAGCCATTTTAAAAAGCAAATGTCTGACAAAGCTGCAACTAAAACTTTTTATGCCCCACTTTGCCTGGCCATTCACAACTTGTACGTGGCAAATAAAAGTGCACCCGGGGACCGCCTGCGTATCCCTTGCCAAATGGGATAGACAACACTGTACCTCGCCACCGCCCAAACTTCTGTTCCTGCTCCTGCTGCTGCTCCTGCTCCTGCTCTGGTTCTCGGCCTGGAAACAGATTTAAGTATGCAGTTGTAAGCCATAAAATCAGCTTAATACTTCCGCCGAGCCACAAAATCTGAATTTATAGTCAACACAAGGAATACACGCCAGAAGGAAAGTTCGAATTTGAGTCCTCGATTCGGTTGATCTATTTTGAATACCCTTTCGTTATGATTTCAGTATAAATATACAACTTTGACTGAGTGTTACTTGCTATTTTATGTAATTGTTACTTTAAAGTCTAATATAATTGTCATAAAAATTATTTCATTTCTTTATCGATCGAAAAATTAAACAAAATAAAATATAAGTTTAAATTATAATCGTAAACTTTTTAAATTGGCCTGTTAATGCAGGAATTATGTCTTTTATCGATATTGTAAGTATTGTTACTTTCCAGTTTAGTTTTATTAAATGAATACCTACATCTAAATAATTTAAAGAAATGTAGTGTTCCGATGGTATCAAAGAAAGATTTAAGACAAGAATATAGAACACTAACGAGGAGAAATGTGTTGTCGCATTCGCTGTTGTTGTTACGTTACGTAAGACCATTATCTGGGTTATTTTGGTCTGGTGAGGAGCACCTTGTGACACGGTTCGATGGCCAGGTCATCTGGCCACGAGAAAGAATATCAGTATTTGTGGTAAATGCAAATCCAGGCGACCCCCATTGAGATTGCTTTCGCCTTCCACGCCGCTCGTTTGACATGTTTCCATATTCATATCAAGCGAAGTGAAAGTGCTTGATTAGCAAAAAAATAAAGAAATCTGCCTGCTTTTGGCGGCTCCGAGGCTTAGACACATGTGGAGTGACTGATTGCTTCTGCCTTGTCAGTGATTCGTGATTAGTGTTTATGCAAATGAGTTCTAAAGACCTGGCCGGGGCATATAAATCAATGTGGCGGAGGTCAGGGGCCAAGTCAAGACGTCGGAGCGAGATGGGCGGCAGCCACAAGTGGACAAGGCAGCTGCTCTTGGTGGGCCTGATTTTACTCTTGAACTGCACTGGAAATCCTTTAGGTGAACCAGCTGAGATACCCCTTTTTCATCAACTAATGAATTTCCTATTCCACACAGCCAGGCGGCTGAGATTGCGTCCGCTAAGTGCCGCAGAGATTCGGCATTTGGAGAATACCCTGCCCGCCGGTCGATCCGTTTCCAGTGGATTTGCTGCCCTCACTGGGTTTGGCCTGGGCTTGACCAAAGCCCTGACCGGTGTGTTTATATACGATGTAATTACAGCCAATATTACCGAGGCTGAGGAGAGCACTGCTTCGGCAAGTGGTTCCTCCGTTCGAGAGATCTGCCTCAATGCGGGCAGCTCGAGTTCGGATATAACTTGCATTGTTTACTACACGAATTAATACATAATTAAGTATGGGTAGAGTTATAAGCTTATTTTCATCGTATTTTAAAGTTCTGATTAATCAAAATATGATTCCTGACCTGGGGAATATTATTGTATTTCTCAATCAAGCCACATCGAATTTATAAATTAAGAATAACATATTTTTGTTGGCTACCGCGTGGCGTGAAATTATTCAATGTATCTCAGATGAAACCAGTTTGGGGTCGCAGCTCTGTCAGAGGTCAAGCATTTCTTATTATTTTTCGTAGGAATTTGAGATATTGGCAATTTGCATATATGCAAAGTTTGGCACTTTCTTTGCCTTCTCGTTTCACACATAAAAGTGACGCAGAACTCGCTGGCCGTGTCAGTTGTGTTTCTACGCGATTACGCGAAAGATCGTCGTAAAGATGAAGTCGTCCCGGAATTTGACATTTAGCCTACTCATCCTCCTCGGGGTTATCAGTGCCGGTGTCCAAGGTGAGTAGTGAAAGTTAATCTATGCCGAGATCAACAGGGTGCTCTTTTGGTAGGAGAATTAAGTCAGGGTTAAAGGAGATTAAAAATATTTAGAATGTGTAATGTTTTTGCTATAATTCTGAGCATCGGAAAGCTTTATTTTTGTAGGTCTTTTATTCTGAAAGAAAGAAAGTCATGTGAGGAAAGAAAAGACTTTAAGAAAAATGTAATTAAAGTTTATACTCTCTCATCTACCCTTATTATATTAGTTGCAAAAATAGTGACATAAAAGTCCTAAGTTATGTCCCACTTTTTTCTAGATTACGTTTTTCCTTTAATGTTTTTAGTTGTGTTCTGGTAAAGTTTTTTTTATAGCCTTTTTTCTAATGGAAGCTTTTAATTAAGGTTTTAAATACAGATTATATTCAGGGAAAGATAAAATTAATAAAATTAAAAAGAACCTTAAAAAGAACCTAACCTCATAATTTGCATACAAACGTAAAAATGGAGTTTATAGCTAATAAGTACACTATATTTACATGTTAAATGTAAAATAGTAAGTTATTATATATATTTATTATAATTTGAACCAATGTTGATCCTTCTGCAGCTCGTCGCCTGGTCCTGCGACCCCTGACGGAGAGGGAACTGAACAATGCTCTGGAAGAATCTGGCATAGGTTCCGACACGGCAGCTGGAAAGTCAGTGTCATCGGCCTTCGCGGGACTCTCGGGATTCGCCCTGGGAATCACCAAGGGCATTGGAGGCTCAATCCTGTTCGATGTGGTCACATCGAATGTCACCATCGATTACATCACGAGTCTGCTGAACTCTACCGCCTCATCCACGACCTCGAGTGATACCGCCCAGGAGATCTGCTTCAATAGTCGCAGTGTCGACGGGGAGGTCATCAATGGCAGAAGCAACGATGAGGACGAGATTGTAGAGGACAATGTAAACCCGTCTGGCGAGTGGAGAGCGACTTCAACGACGGGTAGTACTGCTACTAATACTCAGACAACACCTACAAGTACCTCCACCAGCGCTGGAGTCACCTGCATTGTCCTAGGCTCGAAGGGATCTCGACGCAGACGCCTGCTGGAGATCCGACCGGGCACCTTGCCTCGCTCCTCAAAACGATTGAAAAAGTTTGGCCGGAAAAGGTTTTAAAAGATAACTCGCCTAGTATAGTCTTACTTTAAGTTAAATAAATTATTTATTGTAATTGATTAGTTTATTAAATTTTAATTCTTTTGCATTCCGTTGGATTATTCGGGGATTGATATCTTTTTGGATTTGCCTAGATGAACTTAAAAACTTAGCACCATCTTACATAATCAAAAAAAACGGAAAGCATATTATTATAATATATTCTATTTATAATTTATATGTGGATTATATTTCGCATATTGCTTGGGAATTATTTATTTAATGCATCGAATAAAACCAGTTTGGGGTCACAGCTTTGTCAAAGATCAAACTTTTTAATTATTCCAAAGCATTTGAAATATAAAGAATTTGCATATGCAAAGTCTTTAACTTTCTTCGACTTTTCTCCATGAATAAAAGGAATGAGAACCCGTTGCCTTGACTCAGTTTTGTTTCTGAGCGAATAGAGGAAGGATCGTCGAGAGAATGAAGTCGACATTTTTCTCACTCATCCTTATCCTTATTGCGGTTATCAGTGTCGGGGTAGAAGGTAACTAGGAATTTATTTATTTATACAATAATTAAACCCACAAAACAAATGATTTGGCTAAAAACTTACAGGTCGTCGCCTCGTCCTGCGTCCCCTGACGAAGAGCGAACTGCTTGATGCTCTGGACGAATCTGGAATTGGTTCCGAATCAGCAGCTGGAAAATCGGTAGCTTCAGCTTTCGCGGGACTCAGTGGACTCGCCCTGGGAATTACCAAGGGAATCGGTGGCTCAATCCTGTTCGATGTGGTCACCTCGAATGTCACCATCGATTACATCACGAGTCTGCTGAACTCCACCGCCTCTTCCACGACCTCGAGTGGTACCGCCCAGGAGATCTGCTTCAATAGTCGCAGTGTCGACGGGGAGGACATTAAGGGCAGGAGCAAGGATGACAGCGTGTATTCATCGGGAGAGTGGAGACAGGCATCTAGCAGCAGCACCAGCACCGACAACTCCTGGACTGTCATTAATGGACCAACGGATACCACCGCACCCACATCAGATACCAGCAACAGCGGAGTGACCTGTATTGTCCTGGGCTCCAAGGGGTCTCGTCGGAGGCGCCAAATAGAGATCCGACCAGGAACCCTGCGTTCCCGCATTTCAAGGCGGCTGAGAAAATTCCTTAGGAAAAGGTTTTAGGCTGTTTATTTATCGATTTCGATTAGTTTATTAAATTTTAATTGTTCCGCATTCCGTTCCTGGAGTTGGGCGTCGTCTTTATTAATGGTCGAATGACTTGGGAAAATCTTGGATTGACATATTTTATGATTTGCTGACATGCACTCTCCGGGTCGGTTGCCCCAAGGGATTTAATGGGGCGTGTCGGCTCGCCTTCGAAAATAAACATTCATATGTGTAATATATATACTGGCACTGACATTAAAAGGTGTAGTGAGTTACCGAGAGGAAAAGTCTGATATGTTATATCTATAAAAATATTGCGAAAATATTAAATATCGAAACATATCGCATAGATATATACAGATAATATGGATTATATCGTACAATTATACGTAAATGTTATTGAATTTATTTTTCGTTCTTTAAAGGCTAAATTTAAAACATAAACTAAAGTTTAGACTACGTTTAGAATCTTCTTAGACAATTCCATATATCTAAGAGAATATAGATTTATGGCACATATATATTTCAACGTTAAAATTTCGATATATATATATATATATATATATATATATCAGATATCGATACGGTATTGAAATGTTGTGCCATCCACATCTTCGCTTTTATTCTACTCCAGTGTCATCGACATAGTATTAGTAATATTATTATTTGAATTTAGATAATTTATTTATTTATTTATATAAAAATATGAAGCTAAAATAAGACCATAATTGTATATTTTTTCAACTCTTTTTCTCCCTGTGCACTTTTGCAGCGTCACGCATATCGCCGTGGCAGAATGGTTATTAATACAAACAGCCATGCACGCAGCCGGCCAACACCGCCCTTACCCTTTTCAGTTGGCCCACTCTCCCCTGGTATCCTTGTATCCTTATGTAAACATTGAAATGTCATTGCCGTCGAGGGCAGCGGCCCGGCACATAAATCCTCCTTGGCCACAATTTATTAACTTTAACACTAGCCAATGTCAACGGTACCCCAGTTCGCTCCTGCGCCAGCTTCCAGTTATTGATTTGGATGCGAAATTTATGTGGTCGAAGGACCCCAAGCCTGGACTCTGTTTAGCGAACTATTAACTTTGAATCTTCTACGAAATGCAGTGTTTATGTTATTGTCTGATCTCAAAGCCTGGCCGCTTCGACCGGAATTGCATTAGGGACCATTTATTATTTATGTTAATGCCGGGGAAAAGTTCTGTCAGTATCTGCAAAAAGTGTTTAGTGATTAAAGTGCGGCAAATGGGATGGGATAGGATGGGCAAGGCAAACTATTGCCTGAAGAATACCAAAAACAAATTACCATATCTCTGGCTCTTCAAAAGGCCATTGAGACAGAATCCGATGTGTGTGTGTACAAAATGTACATATGGTATGTACAGTAGGGCTTCTAGAATTGGAAACTATCAATTTTGTAAGCTTAAGAATCCTAATATATTTTTAGACTTAAAGAAAAGAATATAAAATAAATATTCCTTTTTAACAATAAGTATTTTATTAATAATATCTTTTACACATTTTATACCTTTTAAAAAACAATATAAGTAAAAGTATTAAACTGATGTAGAAGAATACAGTATTAAGGCATATATATAATGTAAACATTTTTTTTAAAGGAATACTCAGGTAATATTGGAAATTTAATGATAAGAAAGAACACATTTAATTGTACATTAACACATATTAAATAAAGAATATAATCGCATCGACATATATACATATATATTATATCTTTTGCAACCAAAACTTTCCCAGCCACATCAAACTACGAATAAAGTCCGCCTACACGAATCCAACTGTTTTTGGTTGTATATTCATGAGAGAATCAGCAGCAAAACTACAATTATTGTGCACTTTGCCATCGTAGAGAAAGCCGGCTTAATGACCAAGGCCATGACCCCAGTAGGGCAGTTGCTGCCCCTCATCCACCCACCACCGCTTACTTTTCCTCTACGCTCAGAAATTGCGTACTAAATGCGCTAAATTACTAACTAAATGCCGCAAGTGCCGCCCCTGGGCATGGCTAGAATTTCACAAATGAACGCCTTTATCGGGGGAGGCGAAGGGTGGCGAGAGGTGGCCAGAGGGGTTGGTTTGGGCCAAAAGCCGAAAACTGAAGTCGAAGTCAAAGTGAAAGCGAAAGCGAAAGCCAAAAACTGCCGACAGTCGATGACATTTGAGCGATAAGAAAAAAACTGTTGTGTGGCTTACTTGGTGGCGGCTGCTCCCCTTGTGATTTTCTATAAGCGGAGGCGGTGGGGGGTGGTGGTGCTACGGTCAGGGGTCGAGGGCCAGGTCCTTGTGGTTGTTGTTGGCATTAAGTATGCAGGCGTGTGAATTGCGAGGAAGCTGAAATACAAATAGTAAGGCACCGCCTGCCTTGCCCGGGGTCTCGGGGTCTCCCCTGGTCTCTCTTTTGCAGGCATTTTTACAGTTATTTTTACAGCATTGAAAATTGTTTTAAATGTTAATGTTGATGTTGTTGCCGGCGAGAGCTGATAATAAAATCGGGGCATCCCAAAGCCAACAAATAATTGAGTTGTTTTTGCAGAGGGGTGCAGAGTGTGTGTGTGTGTGTGACATACACCCCCAGGAGAGTCAGCTGTGAAGAGTCGCTCTCGCACTTGTGTTAAATTATGCGGGTTTGATTTTTATTGCAACGCCGCTCATTTCAAAGCTGTTTTTTTCCTTCCTTTTCCGTTTGTTTATTTGCCCTGCCTCGGTTTCCTTTTGTTTTATAGGAACCTCTCCGCGGAGGTTACGAGTAGGTATATCCCCCATCCAGGGCCCCCAAAATCCAAATCATCTCGAAAGTATAAACAAGTGACGAGCACGCGTGTGAGTGCGGCTGTAATTTGGTCATGCCTCGTTGCCCCAACGAGCTGGTGCCTGGCATTTCAATTAATGGCACTTGCCACCCCCGATTCTGGCTTCTCGCCTCTCATTTCTCGCTTTTGTGCTCCAAAGGGTCATCACTTTCATCGCTGCACTCCTAATGAAGCCATCTCCAGGAGTTCCAACCCTTACTCCGCCGCTGAAGAAGAATAAGTGCTTAGCACTTTTGGGTTGTCAACAGGAGTCGAGAGATAACCCTCGGTGCACTGTTAAAAATTTAGGTTTGACTTTGACTTGTATTGGAAAAGTGAATTTGAATATAAACTATTAGCTGTTGATAACAAATGGTTAAAAAAAAGGATTCAAGGATTTATGTTCAGTAACCTTAAAAGGGCGAGTTCTTACCCTTACTAATAAGGTTTCTCGGACAGATAAGCCCATTGTTTGGTTTTCTACAGCTTCAATAGGAGACCCAGACTCCCGGTCAAGTCTTTATTGGCTCGGAAAAATAACAGTAAATAAATGACTTTAGGAAGCCAACTGATGATGCACAGAAGTTAGTTGAGTGTAGAGTGCGTTGTGTGTCCTTGCGCTTTACAGCCCAAATTGGTGTTTAACATACATCTGTTAGTCTTTTTCGATTGGTTAAAATACAGAAAGGTAGACAACCAATTTTACGGCAAGGTTATCCAGTATTTATCTTTTTCGGAAGAGTTTTCTTATTAGAGTGTAAGTAGTCTTCAAACTATTTACTAAAAAATAGAGTAACTGTTCACAATTTGGTTGAATTTGAGTTCAAAAATTACTTTTAAAATTATGTAGAAGTTTTTGTTGACTTCCAAGGTGAAAAATATCAATAAAGTCACTTTTAAGGTTTAAATTTGTGAAGTTAAACTCTTTCTTTTCACACCCATCGTATTTTTTCGAGTGCACAATTGCAACTCCGCGGTGACACGTGACCACAGGGATATCGGTTGCGACCGAATACGCCGCGTCGCACGTCTTAATAGATTTTTGATTTGTTTGTTCAGCCACACGCCACCCGCCCCCCGCCCCTCCACGCACCACCCTCACAGTCGATTTCACCCCTGCCCCATATCCATATCCGAATCCGAATCCAAATCCAATTGTGAGCCGCGCGTGCGTCTCTGATTGGAATAATGATTTGGCAAACGAAGCTAGAACACAAAAACCGTTGGCAGATTTTTCCAATTTTTGGGGAGTAACTTGTTTGTCAATATGGAAAATCAATACCGGAATATTTTTGTTTTGTCTTTTGTTAAAGCAGGCGGATAATTCAATAACGAAGGCCGCGCAAAGAGGGAGCTGAGTCCTGGCCGGCGACTACTGCTAGGTGAACTGAACGCTCAAGGCTCCGAAGACGAGGATTAAAAGCGAAACCTGAAAGTTTGTCTGTTCGGGGAGGGATTTGGGAGATGGGCCACAATATTGGGCAACATTTTACAAATTGTTTCAATTAAAAAGTTTACTGCCTTTGGTTTTTCGCCTTTTTACTTAATCTATAATCGGCTTGCGATTGACACGTGCTATCGAGGAATGGGAGGGAAGCAATTGCTTTCGAGGCGCTAATTGCGGCGACCTTGGCTGTGGGTTGTGGTGGTGGTGGTGGTGGGGGTTATAGTATTAATAAGTCCGCAAGTTCATTGCATAATGCTCGCGCAACGTCCGAAACTGTCCGACTTTGGTAAAGCTGGGAAATCCAGAAGCTGGGCCAATTAATTAAATATATATAATCAGTAGGGGGAAAAAGTTCGGTCAGTCCGCAAATATATTTCACAGTCGCTAATTAATTTAATTGATTTAAACGATTCTCTGCTTGACCCCATGCGGGGGTCAGCAGGAAGAGGGGGGCTATCGAGTGCATTTGATCTGTTTGTTTGTTCAAAATTAAATTGACTTGTAATTAAAAGTTTCGCAAATTGATTGAAATTCTCGTGTGTGCTTTCCTTTGTTTACGTGGGTCGCCGGATTGCAACAACAAAAAAAAAAAAGAAGAGGGTATCCCCTCCGAAGGGAACTGGAAGCGAAAAAAGCTGCTAATTACGGGCATTAATTAAAAATGCACTTTTTGCTGGTCAGTTGCACTGCAGAGGAGTTTAGACAAGAGTCGGAAGAACGCAGAGTTCTTGTCTGAGACGATTTTCTCGCTGGGGATATTTACTCTTTATCCTGCGCCAGTATAAGAGTCGCAGTGTGCTCTTATACGCCAACTTAACTGACCTACGGCAGGACATGTTCGCTTTACTTTCGCTTATTGTCTAATATCTCGTGTTGTGTTGTCCTTTTGAAAGTATCATAGAGAGGCAGGATAGAATCTTATTAAATTGTAATTAGTTAAAGTGTTTTTAGTGCAAATATGCGTGTTATAATAATAAAAAATAATAAAAGGCCTTAGGTGGAATTATAGAGATTATAATCTAACTTAAGAAGTTACTTACTTAACTCTGTATCTGTAATTAATTAGTTGTTACCTAAAATGTGGTTTGGCTTTGTACAAATGTAGTGTAGGTTGTTATAAATATTGTTTATTAATATATTAGAAAGAAATTTGGAACAAATAATATTTTTGTTTATAATTTAAGAACATTAAATCCTTTGTTTGTCTGACGGCAAGTTTTTTCTTTGCTTATCTGACAAAATACAAATTAAATTTAACTTAACTAAAATAAATTCAATCTTTACTAATATCAAAAAATGTACAATTACATATTTTTAAATATTCAAACTATTTATAAATAACATTCATTTTATAAAAAAGATTAAATACAAATGCTAACATTTAAAGCAACTAAAACAAATACAAATACAAACATAAAGTATTTCTGGTAATGTTCATGGCATTAAAATTAAACAGCAAGTGTACATTTTTTCAAACTCATCAACCTTGGGAAAATAAAGAAATATTTACAAATATTTCCATGCAGATTCCATGTACGATTGAGTGAGTGCCTGGGCAATGCACTTGCAATAAACAAACAAAGACTCTTAATAGCTCCACTCCAAAGTTGCTTGGCAATTTCGTGCTCCAATAAACCCGAGCTTAAGAGCATTAGCACACTCTCTCCCAGCTCTGCCAGCTATGGCAGCTCTCTTAACCACGGGCCGAATGCTGTCGAAGACCGAATGGCGGCGTGCCTTCGCTTCCGATGGCGGCTGCCTTCGTCACACGACCGCCGAGCGCCAGTCAGTTTCATCCTGCGCCTCGAACGAGAAGCACGCGTCTCAGATTTATGTGCGCGAGTTTATCCCAGATTCAGAGTTAGATTCACATTCAGAATCAGCTTCAGTTTCACATAGTCAGACTGGTGTGTGTTTGGTGGCGAGTGCCTAATGAGTGGACGCCGGCGGCCCTGCGTGTTAATGGCGGATTAATGACGGCGATTAAAATGCAATAGCCCCCCATGCATAGGCCCCATAATGAGCAGTTACAGTTACAGTTACAGTTACAGTTACATTTACAGTTACAGCTACAGCTAGAGTACAGTGAAAGAGTGCTATAAATTAAAAATAAAAAAAAAAGAGAAACCCGCGCCAAGTGCTGCCTACTTAGCGGCTTTTTGGGGCCTGGCGATCTGTTTTTGGCCAAGTGCTCGGAGCCCATTAAAACGAAAGCAAAAAAAGTTGTGTAAAACTCAATCCGCAGCAGATTAATACCCCCCAAAAAAAGGAAAAAGAGGAAGTGAGACTACTGACTGTCAGTGAGAAAAGAAACGAACGAACTTTCATTGCTCCCCAGGCAGAGCTTAGCCGAGAGTGTGCCCGTCTCTAATTTGACGGAATCGTTAGTTGACCGGCCAAAGTCCTCCCCCAAGAGCTGCCGCCGGATCGCGTGCCGACTACAAGCGTAATAACAATAAACTTGCGGATAACAACCACGGACGCAGATACAGAGATACATTTACAGGGACTTAGATATAGAAGCAGCAGCAAAATGTCCCTGCCATCCAGAGCCAATTTTGGATTACTCAACTGGCTCATCGGCTGGCTGGTGTTGCTGTCGATGGTGCTGCTCAGAGGTGAGTCGTCTCGTCCCCTGTCCCTCGTCCGTTGTCGGGCTTTTTAATTAAATAATCCAATTTATTTTCATTTAATTTCTAATTAAATTTAATTTGTTTGCGCCAAGCGCTGGCTGCTCTAATTGCCCCCGACCCAACATCCCCCCTCGAAGGTTTCCCTTTTGTCGCCTAGGATTTCCCTTCTAATTTCCGGCAACCAGCGAACGAGGTGAAGCGGATGTGAAGGCAGACAACTGAGGGGGGAATGCGAATTGAAATTCTTTAATTTTTGTGCTAAGAATTTTAATTCCGCTACAGAGTCGGCAAAAGTTTCCTTTTGTCTCTGTTTGCCCTGGCGCAAGTCAAAAGGTGAAAGCATTTAATGCCCATCTGTGTGTGACCCCCAAAAAGCGGAGAAGCCACAAACGTTCTAGCAAAACACACAGAGGAAAAGCGATAAAAAAGAAGCATGGTTTCCATCTAGAAAAGAAGAATATTTGTTAAGGCCAAATAGCTAGAGTGGTTGCTGAATGATTTCTACTTAAATTACTCAACTTGTTCTAGAAGGAGATAAAATATGTACATATTTATTTAGTATTATTTATTTTTATTTTATTTATTGCATAATTATTTAGTTGTTAAAATTAAATTTAGAAATGTTTCTATGCTTGTTAATTTTTTTTTAAATTAAGGAATCATAATAATTTATTTATCAAACTTAATATATTATTACATCATATTCTTAGTCCAATTGTAATATTTAATTATCTATACCCATTATTTCTCTCTATGCCAGTCCTGGCTCAAGACCGGGTGTTAGTCCTAGTCCTAGTTTTGCAGCCATCAAGGTCGGTCCGGGGACCATTTGAAGGGTCTGAGGTTGAATGGCGAACCGCAGAGTGTATCCTGCCACATGCAATGTGTGAGTTTGCCAGGGTGGCAAGGGTGTGTGTGGTATGGTGTTAGTCGGGCAAACAGTTTTATATAATACTCGGCAACACTGGACCGAGAAAATCTCACTTTCAATGCATCAAATGAGAGGCACGACGGCCGAGATAGAGATAGAAATGTGGCAAATAAAAAATAAAGCAAAAACTAACAAATACTAACGAGCGGCAGACACTTGAAAAATGCTGTTGAAGCTTGGTCAGGGTCAAAACGCTGCGGGCTGCAGTTGCAGCTGCCGTTGCAACGTTGCATGTGGCATGTTGCAGTTGACACACGAAAATATCGCCACTGGGCTTGGCTTTTTGGATCTCAGTTTTCAGCTTTCTGTTTCTAGTCTCTGGTTACTGGTTTTAGCTGTCCGCTGCCTGGCATCAGCTTTCAGTATTTCGTTTTCAGATTTCAATTTTCCCTTTCTAGTTCTCCGTTTGTCATCTGAGAAAGCGGCAAATTGCATCTTCATATAATTTTCCATCATTTGCCTGGTAGTTGTTGTTCGTTTGTCGGCGCTTTGTAATTCTCAAATGAAATACTTTCCAAATGCAATTCACTTTTGCGCAAATTGTTTCCTTTGCCTTCGCTGCCTTTGAGGCGGTCGTTCGCCCTGCTCTTGTTGGCTCTCCTCTGCCATCTGTCTGGGCATTTCATTTGGCTAAAAGCTACTTGAAGTTGGTTAAGCGCAGACAAACAGAAATTACTCATTTTGGCAATTGAAAACCTGCAAAAAGGCAAAGCAATCAAAACAAATTCCTGCCGAATTAGCCTGTGCGTCCAAGGATATTGTCTGGCACCACCTAAGGCAATTTGATTGTTTGAAATAATTAACATTTTGGCAATTATTTTGGAAATTATGTTAAGATTAACCCAAGCAGGTGTTTATTTTCCCTATTGAGCTTTGTGCATTAATTTGATTGTACGAAAGTAGCCCAAGGTTTTCCGGGTCTTTCTGACAATTTGTTTTATAAATTTTAGATTGAAGGCGATTAGCGTAAGCTTTTTTTCTATAAGCTTCCCCTGGAATTGATTCCGTGTTTATTTCGCCGAAAAAACGCTGATTTTTCGGAATAATTTTCCATATATGAATAAAAATGTATTGTTTTGTTGTCAATAAAATTGTAATTGAAAAAAGTATTTGGTTCTATTAACATTTTTATATATTTTTGTCACTTTTTCAGCAATTATGTGGCAGGGAAAAACTCAATAAATGCGTGCGCATATTTCCATAATGAATTCATAAAACTTTCGATCGTGTCCTTACGCGGTCTCGTGTTATTTGGTTTGCTGGTTTATTAATAAATAAATTCTGTCCTTGCGGTTTTGCCTCTGCGTGACACGCTGCATGCAAAATTGCAGTTATTTGCACAGCTGTTTGCCATTTAAGGCAAACAAACGCTTTTCCCTTTTTCCCCCTTTTTTTTTTACCACATAACTCTCACACGAAGCGTGTTTTTCACCCGAGTCTCGGTTAAGTATTTTTGTAAATATTTTTCGTGACGCTAAAAAGAGAAAACGGGGTATAAAAACCGGAATGATAATAGCTGACGTGATTTTACAGTTGAGTCCGGTTAATGCAAAAGCCATGTGGCAATAAAATAATTGATTGGTATTGGGCACGGCCGGGGATCGGTGGAATGGTAATCAGTGGAGCACATCATTCAGCGGTGTCAGACTGATGAATGAACCGCCGCATTGGCCCAGACAAGTGCCTGGCATCACGCACACTCCCCATAATATAGACTCGAGGAGGCGCCTCGAAGTATGCAAAGCACATACTCAAGGGTTCGGCCGGGAGGAAAGCCGTCGGATCTATTTGCCGGCGGGCTTCAGGTTATTCATACGAGCAGCTACCACATTATCAATGGGGGCGGTCCCTGATTTCCTCTCCACAGAATACCCACATATTTTTTATTCCCAAAAGCGGCTTGAAGAAACAAACTTTGTCTGTTGTTGATTTTAATGGCATATGGCTTTGCAAGGAATTTGTGATGAATGGTGGTGTTGGTTGAAAGTTCAGCCGGAAGGGCTGTAGACTATGTTTTTTAGCATACGGAACATGGAGCGAAGCTCAAAGGGTACCATTAATCATTTAATTGACAATGGGCTTCATTGGGGCTGGTCAAGGATTTCTATTTTAAGCTGTGGGATTTAGATAAGTTACTGAAGAAAGCCAAGACTTAGCCTAGGTGCCTTGAAAACCTCTTTAAGAAGCACTCTAGAGACGTGGTGGCACAACGGCACTTACCCAGTATAGATTCCCTTTGAATTTGTTTAGCAGTACTGTCGCTGAAATTAGAAATTCTCAGAATTTCTAAAGATAGCTTCTTACAAATATCAAATATTTAAATATGAATTTATGTCAGTACTTGAAAGGGAGTCACATTTTTTAAGCTACTCAGCGTCCTAGGAGACTCAATGAGAACTTTGCTTTAAGCTATAAAAACCTGGTTGTTTTATTATATATAATAAGAAATATGTGTAAGCTATTATGCCCTAAGAGAATTTTTGATGATAACTTCTTGCAAGTGCCAGGAAATAAATGGATTAAAGAACTTAAAAGGAGCAACTACAAATAGTTTCTTGGTGTTCTGTAGATACTAAGATAACCATATTGTTTAAGCTGTAACCAAATTATTGTAAAGACTAAATAATTTCTAATGGTGGTCCAAGGCTTGCATATTTTGTATATTTCGTAAAAATATGTGGAAGCCTGCTTAGCATAATATTATCCATACAGTTTTTCCACCAAGAACCTAAGAATATTTCAAAGTTGCCAAGGTAGTTTCCGAAGCTAGGCGGAAATCGTTGAGATCTTCTGCCAACTACTTTGTTAATTAAACTTCAGCTTCAAAGTTGTTTTCAGATGACAAATTTCGGGGCGGTCGTTGACAGCCTAAGAACATCTATTTTTTTTTAAGCAAATCCAAAGTTTGCCTTATTAAGATTCCGTTTCTAGGCGGGTCAAACCACTGGCATTATTTTTTTTACCGTTGCCTGCGTAACACTTATGGATTTGACATTTATATGACAGCCAAGGTTTTTTCTGTGTTATGTGCGAGCAAGGTTGTTGTTCCTGCCTCGCAGGTCCCTTGAGTGTGTTCTTTGTTGTTTTTAGGTTTTCGCCCAGGAAAAAAAATATCAAGAAAATTGTTTTTATTTTGCTTCAATGGGAACGAGCTCAGGGAGGGAGGGTGGTGTGGTTTTTAGGAGGTTTTGGTGCTAAAGCCATGTGCGTATGCGTATATATATGAGCATTATTTTTTGATTCACTTGGCAGCGAGCGCCGTCCTGCAAAACTCAACTATTTCGGTCACGTAACTGTAGCGCAAATAGCAAAAACGATGCGAAAACTGAATCAGTCGAGAATGAAGAAAATTTATGCATTTGATTTCAACTAATTTTCAGAGTCCGAGCATGGCTGCGAATTGTTTTGTTTATTGTCGGCCAAATTAGATGCTGCCATAAATTAGCTTAAACTAGAGGGGGAAGGCCTGGGGAGACCCCACTCTCTAGAGGCGATCCCCACCACGTTCCCAGTTTCCCGCCATTATTGCTTTTACGACCGCCAACAAGAGCCTTGAGCCAAAAGAGAGACGTGGCTATTAAAAAGCACTCCACAATCGAAAACTGGGAAACTCTTCGCCAGCTGCGCTTTCTCCCAGCTTTCAGCGTCGATTTTAAAGCCTTTAGCCAAAGTGGCAGCCCAAATTGAACCAAAACACTCGCACATACACAGAGACAGACAAGTGTCGTAAAAAGGATATTCTCGCCATAAGTTTTGGGCTGTCGGGGGCGGGGGCTGTCGATAAATCCACAGGAGCAACATAAACCAGTTGCGCGGCTCTAAAAATCGTGTAGGCCTCAATCATTTCCCAAGTAAAATTCGTTTTATTAACACGGGGGACTCCGGGACACGTCACACGTGCTGGGGACAAAGTTTTCACCATCCTGGATAGGGCAGGCCAGGAGTTTCAAGAGAGAGTGTGTGTGTGTGTGTCTTTGTTGCTGTTTTTCCTGGGGCGTGCCAGTAACCTACATGAGATGTTGCTTTGAGCCGCCTGTCTGAGCCGCTTTTATTAAAAATTCCTCACACAAACGGCCGGGGGTATGGCGGGTATAGGATATAGTCGCAGCCGGAGTAGGAGATGCCGAAATAAGCATGTTTAAGGCAACCAACTAGCAGGAAACAACCAACAATTGTCTATGTTGCCGTTGGTGTTGCTTCTGGCGTTACTGCTGCTGCTTCTGCTGATGCTGCTGCGTGCTTCCCCGACGTAGCAGTTTTATTGCTTTGTCATTCCAACATATTTCACACAGACACATCAGCAGCAACAAAAGACGGCGGCGGCTCCGTCCACATCTCAGAGAACTGAGCCGCATCGGCTCCTTATCCTTTCGTCGCTGTATTTTTCGGTGATACCCCCATAGGGTAGCCCAGGGGTAGCAGTGACTACTGCGAGACCGATCACAGCGAAACTCATGGTTTGTTTATTATTTATTGATATTTTAAATTAACTAGATATATTTATATTTGTAAATTTCGTATTTTCTATATTCATAACTTCTCTGTAGCAATATATATTAAATAAAAGTCATATTTTAGCCGATAACCACACATTTTTTTTCATTTTAAATATGATTTATATATAGTTTACGCATTCTTCGTACTAACAAACTAATTACCTTATAATTTTAATGTTTAATAATTGGTCATATAATTTATTATTGGTTGCTTTTCCATTACTTTTTATAAGTTTGCTTTTTATATAAACACAATTATTGCCGCTCAATCGAATCTAATCAGTTATTTATTTCCAGTAGGTCATACAATTTATTTTAATTTCTATTTAATTGTTATCAACTTGCAGAACACAAATATAACTTAATTTTCCAGAATTAATGCGGCTCATAAAGCAGATATAGTGCTATCATTTGAATGTACAATAAATTGCCAAGTTTGATTTAACCTGTGAAATATTTTCATTGGAAATGTATTTTCGATAATTGAATTGGTGCTCTGTGCATTTTCATTAGAAAATATACGGTTTCTATGCAAATTGATTTAAATAGCTAAAAGCAAACTCGGGTTAGTTCTTGCATTGTGTTTTGTTTTATTTTGTATTAAATAGCAGCCGAATTATATCGGATCCTTGTTTCTTTGGGGTTCTTTACTCTTTACATTTTTTGGAAGGTATTTGTATTTCATTAAAAAAATATGATGACCGGAAAAGGTAAGAAACAGACATATTGTTTTGTAAAAGTAAATAGGTTCTCTAGGTCGGTATAATTTATCTGAACGAAAAAGAAGAACTGATTGCTTTGAATGAAAGGGAGTCCGGAAAATATAATTTTCTTAGCAAGGACTTTATCGTTCCGTGAAATTTTAACAGTTAGACGACGCAAAGACGAAGGAATACCAGCTTTTTAGATCTGTCATCGAATTTTGAAGTATTCTCATGAAGAGGTATCAAATGGTCGATGTTAAAGATGATTTCGCTTGAGTTGCCCCTTATTTATTTGTTGTACATGTCTGCCTCACTGGTTTGTTATTGTTGCTGCAGCCTCCCGCTGGCAACTCTTCCCCCCCTTTTGTCAACAGCCTTTGGCGCCCGGGGGGCTGACGCATTTCTCATGCGCTCGCGCGTGTCATATTTATTTATTTCGCCATGGATCGCCCCTCCCAGCACATCGCCCACTTTCGTTTCAGTTTTTTTTTTTCGCTGTTTCTGATGTTGCTGCTGTTACATGTGCGCCTCACATACAAACTGTCTGCAATTGTGTTGATGTGTCATTTCCTTTTTTGGAGCCCTTATATAGTCAAAGCGTTTTTCATTTCCCGTTTCCTCAGTCATTGTTGGCCGAAAGTTTGCCACGCCTCCCTAGTTGATTTCGAGTCCTTTGATATGCTGAGTGTCAGCGGGTGCGGGGGGCATCCGCTTCGAATTGATTTTGCCCACTCCGTGGGGTAGCGGGGTAGCGGAAGACAGAGCACACTTAATTAAACCGGCCGGAGAGCGAAAAGCACTCCTGGCCAAAAACTTCACCCGTTTATCCAGCTGCGAACACGAATTGACAGCCAACTAACATTTATGGCCGCTTGTCATGTTCTACATTTTTATGGTTCGCTCTCGACAATTATGCGCATTTGCTTTCTCTGAAAAGCGGAACACACACATTCGCTACGAAACAAAAATAAAAAAATGGGAAAAAGAAGCAAGCAGCCAACCAACAACTGTTCCATATTTGGTTCACTGAACTCAAGCATTTGCCTTAATTTTGTGGTGTCCTTTGGCGAAAAAGAGAAACAAAATGGGCGCAATTTCGAAATATCAAGCCGAGATTCAGAGTACTCTTGGGTAATATCATTTAAATTTCTTCAAATACATCAAATTATTTCATATTTATTTATCGGGGTTGCTACAAAAATTTCTTGGGACTTAAAAATCCTCAAAAGGAGCGCCAAAAATGGCGCTGCAATATTTTCCATTATTAAAAAACATTCCTACACTGAATTTCAAATCTGGTATTGGATACCACACATTTTTAGGGGGTTTGTTTGGTATTTATTAATATATATTTCATCCCAACAATACATCCTCTTTTCTTGTTACAAATACAATAAAAAGACATACAAATAACTTACCTTAAACTGATTTCTGTAGCTAATATGTTTGTATAATTGATATATTGGTATATAGAAATCACTAGGGTATTTAAAACCCTTAAAAAGGTGTCCAAAATGATGCCACAAAATATTACTTATTAGCTTTGTTAACTCAAAAATGTTATTGCAAACTTAAAAACATATTTTTAAGTGTTCTAAAACATCTAGTAATTTTTATAGCAACCCTAGTATAGGTTTTTTTTATTTTTATCGTTTAATTTATATATATTAAGAAAGAAACTATAAATTCGTATAATAATCACCTGAAACTCAAACCCCTGCTAAATACCAAGAATCCCTGATTAAGGGTATCCCGTTTCAGTGCCTGTGAATATGCAACAGCGGCTGCTGCAAGGCAACTGCAACTGCGTGCAGCTGTGTGTGAATTCGAGTGCATTGGCAAGTGGCCAAGAGTGGCAACAACAACAACAGCGGGAATAAAGTAACAATTGGGCGGGCCGTTAAAAACAGCAGAAAGCAATTAAACTTGGTCACCAAACAAAAAAAAAAAAAAGGCGAGCGGAAGACGCTGCTCTGCGTATACGTGATAAATGATTGCGAAAACTAGGCAAAGGTTGCCACAACTCTCTCCTTTCTCCTGCCAATCCCCCGAGTCCTGAGTTATTGGCAGAAGGGGTGAGAGCGACAGCATATTCCCGTCTAGTCTGGGCCAATTACAAGATTGAACGGAAAACTTTGAGCGCTGCCAGCGAGCGATGACCCCGAAAATTATCGCTCGCTTCTCCGCCGGCCTATAAACATTTGAATTTCATTTCATATTTCTCCAGGCAATGCGGGTTTATATGCCGCCACACTCAGCTCTTTGCTTCGCCCTCATTGACATTCATGGCCGGCCATCTATTGAACTTTTTACGCTCGCCTCGCTGGCAAAATGTCCTTTTATGTGCGCCGCTGTTGCCTCACAGGTCCTGCACTTGGCCATTTTGTTGGCGGGTGTTTTGGGCCATCACACTGCCTGGTCGCAGTAATTAAGCCGCCTCAATGGCTGATCAAAATGGCATCGCTCGCAGACATTTTCAGGCCCAGAGTCTGAGCGCGACAATTTGCTGGTGTGGTGCGTGGCGTTGGGCAAATGTTTGTTTTGCCCGAATTCCCATAACGGCCAGCCATTTTTGTTATTCTTCTTTCCCTTTTTTTTGTTTTTTTTTTGTCCTTTTCGCGTTTGTGGTGCCTGTGCATATTAAGCTAGAATACGTGGCAGTTTTGGCGGCTTTGTTATCTGCGTGCGCGGTGCTTTGACAGCTCTCTGAGTTAACAAAAAAAAAAAAAAAGAACCAAAAATAGCAACAAAAAAATGAAGCGAACCAATTAAAAAATGGAAGGCCCCAGCAGCAAGGCCGGCGTGTAATTAAAGCGAATCGAGAACGTGGGGGGAATTGCTTTTATCTGCGCCATATCTGCGAATTATTCGAATAAATATTGGCATCCGTCTGAGTCTGAGCGGAACCTTAAGCAAATATGGAATGCTGCCGCGCCTCTGACTTTTGATATTAATTGCACAAACAGCTAATGACCGAGGCCGGCGGCTGTTTGGCTGCTCTCCTGTATCCTGCCAGGACCTCAATTCAGTTTCAATTTGTTGCCACGCATTCCGGTTTGCTCACAATAAATTACGGTATTAAATAAAGTTTGTCAAGAGGCGGAGAGCGGACGCCTCTGTGTCCGCAAGGAGCCGCTCCTCCGGCCTCCATCTGGTCTCAATCTGATTATCCCTGGGGCCCGATGGGCCTCTGTGTGCGTGTGCTTGTGCGGCCTGAAAAATTGCACAATTCTCAAATACACAGGACACACACACACACACTTACAAATTGGGGCACATATGTTAAATTTCACAGGCCCAGAGAGAGAGAGAGGAAGAGAGAGAGAGAGCGGACTACGTGCGGACATTAGATGGCTCTCCCAGGGCAGTCAGGAGACCTGGACCTATCCTCCGGGCGGTCCCCCAAGCCCAGAACAGTGCGTAGGATGGATTTGATAATTTGCCGGCCGGGCCATAAGCAAAGCTTAGCTAAAAGCCGAGTGAACGGCCCCTAGAACGGCCCCATGATGTATAACAAGGCTTGTTGTCTGGGGTCCAGCCCTTCTGTCCGAACTTTGAGCGACAATCTAAAATAATTTCCAGCAGGAGCGGGCCGGAGCTGCCTCTTTTGCTAAATGGTTGTCCTTGTCCTATGTAGCACTTAAGCCACATCCCATTATCAGGCCGAGAATTGTCTACACGTGTTGCCAGTGCCTCCACGGAGCGAGTGTTCCCAAGCTACCAAGTTCCCAATGGAACTGCTTTAATTATGATTTTGTTTGATTTCGGAATGCGAAATTAAAAGTGCCTCGAGTTCCTTCAAGCAAACGCAAGTCACAAACCACAGTCTGAGCTTAGCTGGTGTGAAATTCCAAAATCTGATGGAATACTCAACACATCGTACTCGGTACTGACTTTGTTACGAACAACATTGCGTATACTTAATGTGTGGCCTTAGCATTTTACAAGGAGGGGGGAAAAGGAGAAGAAATCTCCTGCAACTGCTGTTATTACGAAACTGCTAAAGTCCTGAATGCATTGCACAAGTTCTACACAGAAAATAAGCTTTATAAATCAGGGACACACACTTCTCCACGGGGAAAACTTGGATGTTAGTATTTTTGGAGAGTTTCTAAAGTTATTTTTAATAACTTTATAATATTTTATAATATTCTATAGAGATTCAGAAATCATAAGGGGTTTGAAACCATTAAAAAAGTGTCTAAAAGCACTCCCCACTATTATATTCGTTATATTATATATTTAGCCATGAATTTTGAACTTTTAGTCACATCAAGTTCTTTATTATCTTTTATATTCGCTTTTTTTTTATTTCTTTATAATGATATTGATTTATTTTCTTGAAAATTAACTCTTCTCCAAGTACCTATGTATTTCTTATGTGAAATTGAGCTTCTCCGACTTCAAATTTTACCATAAATTGAGCTGATTTCGCTGCGTGCATTTCACAAAAGCTGCTGAGAGGAAAATCTGCAAAGAAATGACAGGGCTTGGATGCCGGCTCTGTGCTCCTTTTTGGCTCGTATGTGCAGTTATTAATTTTACTGCAACGACTACGACTACAACTCCGACTACAACTGTCATTGGCCAGCTCAGAGTGAGAGAAAGCGAGGCTGTCAGGCCTTGGACGCAATTCCAGCTTCATATCCCAGGCCGATCCGGCTCCGCCCAGAGGCTGTGGCTCCTGTTTGCCAGCATGGTCGTAATTATTTTTAATTATTTCTCCTGGCAACCGCAAGCTGGCTGCAGGTGCAGCACTCCTGATGTATGCTAGGAAAGTTGTCAGGCAGTTAATAAGCTGACTCTTTTGTGGCTGCAGCCGAGAGGCAATTTGCAGTTGGCTTAACATGCCTCGATGGCTGTTAGTTTTATGTTCTGCTGGATCCTGAATCCAGGATCCTGCTTTCTGAGTCCTGAGTCCTGAATCCTGTCTACTGAGCTGCCTGCTAGAGGCCTTAAAGTTGATTTGTGTGCACGAGCTGCTAAGCAAATGTTGACATTTTCTGGGCGACAGTTACAGATACAGACACAGGGAGTGTCACACTCATGGGTGGATCATTTAATAACCTTCTGAAATAAAAATCCAATATGGGACCGCAGTCTAATCCCACTTTGGCTTTTAGCTGCCACGAAAGTCGCTTAATGTGCGGGCAGGGAGTCAAGTCGACTGTCTGTTGACAGCTTTTGCTTTGCGCAAAAAGTGGCAGCAGAAAAAGTTTTGCATACTTTTTGGCGCATTATATATTAATGATACATTTGCCAACTGTCTGGCCCCGCGGGGGGTCCCAAAAACAACAACAAGCAAGAAGCCCCAAGCAAAAGACAAAAAAAAACCCTGTGTATAGCTGCTGACTTGTCTCTTTCGCCGGCTCATTTCGCAGTCCTGCATCAGTCAGTCAGTGGCACATTTTATAATCCACAATGATTGATATCAGTGTGTGTGTGTGCGTGAGAAAAGGATATGGTATGGTCGCATTATGTGCACTCACTTGACGGAAGCAGCGAGACAAACGAGAAAACAAAGAGCTAGCGCCTAAAAGCCAGCAACACGAAAAATATCGCCACAGTTAAAAATGTCACAGTAAATTCATATTCATTCATTATGTTAAAATCCCCCACGGGACAAACACAAAAGGTCCATGGAAAAGTGCACAAAAACCCGGCACCAAAAAAAGGGAAGGATATATGGCGGAACAACCGGAGTGAGGGGCGGACACCACCACCCATACACAGGCACAGTCATGTGCATAACGTAGATTGTATATGACAAAAGTGTTGAGCCCGGACTCGGAAGAGCTGCGAGTGTCGCATTCATTTTCATTAACCCGTTTTTAGGCCTGGGCCCCGCCCCATTTCGTTCCCATTCCGCCCCAGCAGCTGATGTATCACTTGCCTAAATCTCCGGCATTCCAGCAAGCATTTTCTTGCCGCCTTTGTCAGGCCGAGATACATGCCTATTTTCCCATGCAGTCAACGAAAATTTTCTACTTAAATGGATGCATTTTGCTTGCTTTTTGTACATATAATTAGTCAATTTTATTTTAATATTACAAAGGATTTTCAACCCATTGAAATTGAGTCAAAAAGTGTGCCAATCCATTATTCAGATACCAAATTCAGTATGAATTTGGTTTTTATGATGTAAAATTTTGCTGCATAATGTTGGACACCTTTTTAAGGGTCTTAAGAAGGTGTTTCCTGTAGCACTCTATTATATTATACATTTAATTTATTTATTGTTAAGAAGTACGTATTTACTATATATGGACAGGAAAGGTCCGATATGTCAAAACAACAAAAACAATATCGTTTCTAAAATACCGTAGAGCTGTCCTATTATCCTATTATATCTCCTTTAACTCTAAGATGTCGATGTTATTGAACAATATTGATGTGATTTCATTTCTTTATCTGTTTACTAATTATATTTAAATATCTTTAAGACTAATCTTTAATAGCTTTTTTAAAACTTAATTTCTGTGTCTGGTAAAAGCCGGACACCTTTCTCTCTGTGCATTCATCAGCAACTATGGGAGGGGAACACTACGGCAGGCCTGTGACTTTCTTCGGCTCAACAGATTTCCCACGACCGAGAGGTCCCTGCCATGCCTGGAAGGGAGTCAAGTGTGCCATGTTTGGGGATAATTGCTCGTGTGCTTGTATGTGTGGTGTTTATGCGAGTGACACGATTTCGTCAATTCGATATTCAAGTAGTGAGCGATGAATCGATGAGGTTTGGCAACGCATCGATTTATTGATTCGAGAGGAGTGCACCTTAAAGCAACTTTATATTGCTTTGCCAAAGGCTCGAGATCGAAATAATTGAAGTGCAGCGAACCGATAAAACGTCTATTTGTGTGAATGTTTGCTTAGCTTAATCATCTGACAGGCGGCTGTGTGTGTGCGTGTGTACTTATGGCTTAGGCACACACGTAATTGCTAAGCAGATACACAGCCACACAGCTACAAAGATACTCAAAATACACAGATACACAGCTAACTAGCAGATGGGGGAAAGTCGCAGCTGCCATTAACCAATCAGCCGAAAATTTGCCAAGACACTCGGGCCTAGGGATACTTATTGAGCTGTGTGCGGATGTCAGGTGGTTGCCGTTAATTAAATCGCTCAGATAGAAAATTCAAGCAACAGATGGAGATGGCGATGCCAATGATGGGGGGGAACTGAAACAAATCAAAAGTGTTTGCGACATTGCAGCTAATTAACATTTTATACTGCAAACAAGGAACGAATGAATCCCCGTTTATTTGCGACTCTCAACTGAAGTTTTGGGGTGCGTATACGTGATGTGGCCACAGTCCCCCTTCCCCAAACTGTCAGCGTAAATATTTAATATGCTAATAAACAACCATATGGCATTTCATTAAATACATTATCATAAAAAAATTCCGCACGCACTCTCATAATTTCATTAGCACTCTCTCGTCCCGGAGCCTGTTCTCGAGAAATCCTGTTTAAAACAGGAAAGGAAACAGAGGAGCCGGGCCGTGGAAAGAAAGAAAGAAAGCTGGGTAAACATACCCGCCGCCGCCGCCGCCCGCTGATGATGAGAATGAAACGCCAGGCTGGAGTGGGTCGAACCCTCTTAGCCACATCAGAGGCGTGTTGGAATTTAATTCCGCTTAATGTTGTTGAATGAGCGGGATTGAGGCGGAGGAGCCTTCGAATATGGTGAAGTATTTCTTTTCTTTATTTTCTTTTTTTTGGGTTGGCTCTCGGATTGAATTAGCATAGATTGCTCATTCCGAAATGAACACCGTAGCCGCTGACCCGGCTGCGATTGGATCTTGAGTGGATTCGCAAGATATTGCCGCACTCACACGCGCTGGCCAAGTAGTATCCATCCACTCCTTTTGCTTCCGCTCTGCCTGGCCTGCCTTCCCAGAAATATGCAAATAATAAGCCCCAAAGAGAGCGGCTGGAGAAAGGGAAAACCAACAGTGGCAGCGGCGAAAAGAAAAGCCTCTCAGCGGCAGCTCTAAACAGCATTTACAAATAATTTCCAGGGATGAGGAGGACGAGACGACTCGCGCACACAGCGACAAAAGGGAGATCCGTTTTTTACACATCCTACACTTGTAATCATTTTTTGTACAGCTCGCCCGCCCCGCCTCGCACCCGGCCTGAGCCAAAAAGGATTTATTCTCGTGCTTAACTTGGCTTAGCTGACGGTTTTAAATGTAATTAGTATGCATGTTTGCATTTCGTTAGCGCTGCCGACCGGCGACTGTGAACTTTTCATTATAAATCACGCTTGCACAGCCACGGGGGAAAGGAAACTTGAGCGTATCCTTGCAGGCATAATGATTGCCGAAAAAAATGTATTTAAATAAATTTTAATTAAAGCCGGTGCGCCATATATAAAATAAATAAATAAAATGAAAGCGAAACTGAGTCCCAGACCGCGACTGAAATGCCAGCAAATTGCTCGAGGGGCTGATGAAAAAGATGGGGTGGCGGAGATGCAGGATCTGTAGGATCTAAAGGCGGAGGCGTGGCAGTGGCTGCTGCTGTTGTTCTACTTACTTTGACTGATGAAGATTTATGCGGCAAAGTCGAGGTTATTGCTGTGGTTGCCAAGGTGCACAAACCCCAGACGAGTCGAGAGAGACGAGCGAAGACGAGACATCCAGGATGTGGCAATTTGTTTCGAGTGCTCGTGCTCCTTCTTGTCTCATTGGCAACCAGGTGAGGAGCCAAGCAGAGCTGTCAGCCACTTACTGCCAACAAACCGCGACAGTGACAAATTCAAAATAATTTCATTTTCTCTTTATTTGCACTCGATTATTCATGGGCCCGACCGAAAGTGGCGTTTAATTAAATTTGACAACATCTACAAATTTCCATTTGCCAGTTATGAGTTCACAGCAAATGTGTGTTTGCCCACATCCCCGATATCTTGTAGTTCGTCCTGTTCAACTGGCCTGGTCCGTCGACGACTTAAGAGCTTTACTCCATTATTCCAGGTGTTAAGCCGATTACGAGGTCTCATTCTCGTGGCAGGAAGTCTATGGGTCAAGCAATTAAATTTTGTTGAAGTTACATTAATTGTTATGATTATAGCCAGCTTTTACAGACAACTTATATTCTCGTTTTATATTTGTAAATGGAAAGAAAAATAAGTTTTTAAGGGTTAACGCCACTTAAATATCATTAAGCGGGAGCTCTAGGTAATTTTTAGCAACTTTATAAATATTATTCTCTTTTGATTCGTTTATTTATAAATTGTATAATATATAATAAATTTATAAATCTACAATGTTTGTACTTTTTTTTCTTACTTAATATTATTTTTTATAACATATGTTTTCTACTCTCACTGGTAAATTTTTACTAGCTATCTGTTATTATAAAGAAAATCGATTTCCTACCTTCCAGCTGGAGTGTGTTATATTTCGGGTATTATGCGATGCGAAACTTTCAATAAATCGAAATACATTTTAGGGAGGTCCTAATTATTTTCGAAATCATCATTAAATATTCTTTTGCATGTACATAGCTGTAGTCCCATGTTTATCCGGACGGTTGTTGTGAACGAAACATTAAGGGAGAAGCGCACTTAAGTCCGGAAAAGTGTTGGGCAAGCAATTTGCCATTTGGCATCGGCTATTTCCACCCTTTTTTTTTGTTTTGCCCTTTCGCTTTTTCCATGATTTTTGCTTGCCAGCTGCAATTTGCAATTTGTTTGTTTTGGCCGTTTTTCGTGTATCTGCCACCTCTCTGGGGCCTGTTCGCCTTAATGAATCTGGATTATTAATGTGCTCTCGTATTTCTTCACTTGATTATACATGTAATTTGCGCCCAGCTTTCGCTTTGTCCATCTCAGTCCTTTCTGCCTGCTCTCGTCCTCTTCCCCGCTGCCTCCTTTGACTTTGCTGTTTGCTGATGTTTCCCTTTTTGGTTTACATTTCATGATTTCCCATTGTCAGTATACGCATCCTGTCTCCTCCCACTCCCCTCCCCCCCTTGCGCTGACCATGTCCTACGAGTATCCTGTTTGCCGGAATGTAAACAAAAACTCGGCATCAGAAACAAAGTAGACACCGACAGCAGCTTATAAATTAGTGACTGACGCAATTAATGAATGGGCCAAATTAATGGAGCTTCTGCTCGACTGAGGCGTCCTGAAATGGCAAAAAATATGAAACTGAAACTGCCGGGGAGCGAAGGTAAAAACAGTATTAAATCCAGTATACCGACAGAATGGAATATATATTTTTTATATATGGAAAAAGTAGTCAGGGGTTGCACGGAGTAATTTATTGACATAAAACTGTTTAATCAGTTAAAATAATGCTCAAAATTATGCGATAAAGTATAGTATATATTAAAGATAGTTTTGAAAAGCATCTGAAGCTATTTGAGATTTAAACATAGAATATATATAGTAAATAAATAATCTCTAAAGCTAGGAAATACAGCTTAGGCCTTTACGTTACAAATACCAGGTTTAAACGGCTTAAGGCTGACCTAGTTTCCCATTAAATTGTTTTCCTCAGAACCGTTTAATTGACTTCCAAGGGGCGCGGTTTCAATGAGTTGCTGGGAAATGAAATTTCATGAAAATTTTAAATCATTTTCCCGGCTTAGCCGCCGGTGCGAGTCTGAGCTGCACTCCACGAAAAAAAATACTTAATCATTTAAATTGCATCAAGAGCCAGCCAGCCGGGCAATCCAAATGTATTTAGCCACAGAAGTATGCCACAGCGAATTCCGTTCGTTGGCCATAAAATAAAAAAACAGTGCAATTCAAATAGCCGCAAGAAAGAAGAGGCCAACAGCAAGGATGCCGAGTTGCAGAGATAAGTAAATCATGCAACAAGAGGAAGCTGCAAGCTGAAAAAACAAGCTCTAAGGGCTGCCCCGTAAACGGGGAAACTGTATATAAATAAGTTTTGTATTAATCATAGAAATAGCCGGCAACAATGTGCCTGCTAATGGCGGAAATTTTATGGCTGCTCTTCCCAGAAAGTCTGCAACATTTAAAAATACGGGAAGAAAAGCGAGGAAAGGACTGCAAGGTGTTGTAACTGCATTGCGCTGCTGGCTAAAAATGTTATTACATTTTCTGCTCAAAAAGCCAAGTAATTAGTTTGGATACCCGACCCTCGGGCAGGGATACTTCTGACTCCCTTACTTGTGTGGCTTCCAGGACTTTGGCCTGGCGTGGAGTGTCCCTTTTATGCTCGGACCAGGCTAATGAATAAGAATGTGTCTGCCCTCTGTGAAGGCGATAAACGTTTGCTGTGATTATTTGATTGGAAAGCCGTAAAGGCAGGCCAGGATGTGTCCGCATGTGAACACATCCATTACCCGCACACGCACACACATTGCCCTTTAATGGCCTCTTTTATGGATACGGACTGCAATGCGTATGCGTGTACTGCCTGTCATTGATCGCCCTTTTCGTCAGTCATTAAAATGTTTATGCCCCAGTCTGTCGGTCCGATTCTCGTGGCCTAATTGAAGAACTCTTGAGCCGCCTCCGTTCGGGTTTTCGGTTTGGTTCGCATCGCTTCGCTGGCCTTAATTAGGTTGTAAAACTTTAATTACGACTCGGCGCAATCAGCGCAAATCATTTGGAATTTATACCTACCCGGCCCGGCTCCCAGATCTAATTTGAATGGCCATGGACTGAGTGACAATCATCCATCTGTCCCTGTCGGCGCATTAATGGAATATTCAATTCCTCAAACATTCATGGTCAGCCCCTGGATCGTATGTTCTCTCTGTTCTCAGCGGAACAGAGTGATGAGCAGTGCTTAAAGTTGCCAAAGAAGGCGGCCTGGCCCTGCCAGCTTCACCAAGGCGTAAAATCGATTTCGTGATATATTAGAAACACACATTAACGTAGACACGGGCTCGGTCCGACTCCCTACTCTCGTCTCCCGGCTCCCTACTCATGTGATAGTCCTAGTCAGACGGAAAGAGCCGTGGGCATAAATTGGATGGGCGCCCGGCTAACAGACACACAGCGCAGCCAACTCATCAAAATGCAAAACAAAATACGCAAAAGTAATTCCCATCTACATCAAGTTATTTATTTTCTCATATTGCCACAAGATGTTCCAGCCGAGCATCATTTACTTTAATTGTGTGTGTGTGCGGGGGATGTGTCAGTGGAGATGATATTCGAATAAGTTTGATGGACCAACTTTACTGGTAGCATTAAGGGGCTTACAATCGCTTTAAAAATCCCTATAGAGAGCCGCACACTTTGTTACGTTTTCGAATTTACAGGCTGACTTTTGGGCTTTCATGTGGCTGACGGCAAATTGAGTGCCGAGGACTGTAGTGACAGCGGCAGTTGAAACTGTGAAAGGGCGACCGCAAAACGTTTTTCCCATATTCATATAATTAAGCAAACTATTCAAATATGACGCATACATCATGTGGTCAGGCGTCAATTAGCGCCAACCGACTGACTGCAGTTAAGCATGCATAAATCAGGCGTCGCGCATACGCCACGTTGTCCGGACTGATTTAAGTTACTTGTGTCATACGGCTTACAAACAATAAAACTGTTTAACAACATAAAATCGCATCGAAATGCTAACGGCTCAAGGCCGTTGTTCGCGCCAATTGACTGCGTTTTGACTTTAATCCCTCCCTTGCACTCAATTACCATTTGGCCAAGTTAAATTGGCTTTGTCACAAAGCCAACAAAGACAAACTTAGAGTGGCTTTTGTTAGTTGGCTCAATTTGTTGCCCTTGCTATGGCTTCATCCAATTTCGACATCAGCACTTGGCATTTGAACGTTTCCATTCGATCAATTATTAAATGTTTGACATCTGAATTGATTAACTCATAATTAGTGCACTTTGCGTGTATTTCGATGACAGACATGGAAACAAACACGCACCTAATTAAAAGGACAATTTATAAATTATTGAACTATTTGAGGGCGTCGCGGGAGGTTTATCTGTATCTGGGTGTGTGTAGCATACAATTCATAATTTATTTTTGGGACCAAAAAGTCAACCGAGAGTGCTAGGAAAGTTTTAAGCTAACAAAAGAGATGAAGACGGAACAAGATTAAAAGTTCCTGGGCCCAGGGACTCACAAAGAAGTGTAACCAAGGCTAACCGACATGAAATCAGGTTTTTGGCCCTATGGCTGCTGCCAGGGGTTAAATGAGCCATGCTTTTTGGGGCCAGTGTGTGTGTGTTTGTTGGTGTAGGAGTTCAATTAGTCGCCCAAACAATGAGCTGCACTCGCTTCTAGATGTTGTCCCAGTTGCTGTTATTGTTGTTGTTGTGGTTTTCGGGTTACATAAGTTTCCTTGGAGTAAATGGGCGCTTTTTGGGGGGGCCACCGAGTGCTAATTTCCAACTCCCGTGGCATATTAGTTGCCACTGCCACTGCTGTTGCTGTCGCTGCCAGGGAAATGATGTGGAAAATTATGCGGAGCATGCCTCATGCAAAATATGATTGTGTTGATTATGACGCATTAAAGCTAAACGAAGCAGAGACTTTGTTTTGCAACAGACCCGGCAACAGGAATTAGCATACAGATTCCCATTGGCGACACGTAGCCGTATTTGAAGACTTAAAGTTTTCCGTTTTCCGCTTTTCCGCTTTCCTGTGCCGCTTAGCCAGCCGGCTGTTGGCTGCCGTTTTGGTGTTGATGTTGATGTCGCAGGCCAGGCATAAAATTACAAAGGCCTCCTGGAATGGCATACTTTCAGTCGCTTTTATGAGTGCTAACAAGCTCATAGAGCAGACCATTCCCTTCCCGGCCAGACGGGCCAGGCCCACACCAAAGTGAAGACATTAGCAGTGAGCCGGGCAAAGTAACCCAAAAATGAAGTAGAGCCTCGGCGGCACAAAGGAATCTACAAGCGAGCTCCAAAAAAAAAATAGAAAAAAAAAAAGAAACTGGCAGCATACAGAGGAAGAAAACCATATGATGGCGGAGTCGGCCACAATCTTAAGAGCCTGATATAGTAGTAGGAGCTAAATATAGTATAAAATGTTGTCGATTCCACTGCAGTAAATATTTGTTCTTTTTTAAGGTAAAATTAAGTATTTTGACTTGATTTTATTATAATTAATACATATAATCTGAGGTACTTCATGATTAACGTTAAGTAGCATTGAAGATCTCTCTGAAATACTTGTATAAAATCTGTTAATTCTACTGGGGAACTCTAATACAAAATTCGATGAGGCAATACCCAATTGATTATCTATTTGAAGGATATTTTCTCACTGTGCAAAAGGCAAGAACACACCCTTAATTCCACTTCTCGGGATGGAGAAAAAATGCCGTCATTTGCATGCATTGTCAGGCGCAGGTTGTGGGGGTGGTGGCATCTCAAAAAAAAAGGTCAACTTGGGTCCCCAAATTGGCACAATAGTTGCGTAGGTGTTGAATTTGTGACCGGACTATGAATAAGCTCCATTCGCTCCTTGCTCCCTCCCTCACTCCCTCACCACTACCGGACAGCAGTTTTCCTGTTTTTTTCCTGTCCTTTTTCCCCCAGCAAACATATTTATTTGCACACTTTCATTCGTTCGAGTCGTTATGCGTTCATTGTATAGTGTGTGACCCACCGGCGGCAACAACAACAGCAACATAGGGAGACCAACAACAATGATACTCAATGCAAATTGAATAGAAGACAGAACCAGAGCAAAGCCAAAGCCGGAGCCAAAGCCAAGGCAGATCCTTCGGACGTGGCGGGATGAACTGTGTCCCAACTTGTTGACTTTTAAGCCCAATAGAGTCGGCCATTAACTTGAGAGTTTTGTAAGTAGATATATTTACTTGGCATTCACCCTGTGCTGTCCTGTCGCTTGGCTTTAAAGTGCCAGCTCATTGTGGCGGAATATTTAAGAGCTCCACCTCCATGACAAGGCACCCAGTGCCGAAAATCAATTCCGGGGAACACGAACAGCTCGGCGCCATTAAAAACACACGAATATGCAAAGTGGCCGCGGCGGGAGATGAAGTACAAACCAATTTGCATTTACATTCGGCTGATTTCCATGGAAGGCTTAACAACATGATGCTCTTTCAGAAATACCAACATGCCTTGGGCTGTTTCTATTAGAGAATTCCAGACGGAAAGGTGTTTTTTATACGAGAATATTAAGTTTACTTGATTTTTAAAATGTTTTAAAAGTAATCCACAAGACATTCAGGTACAAATTTGAAGACAAACATTGAATAATTCGTAATTGCTTACCAATATCCAGCCTATTTGTGTATTTTACTTTATTATATCATTTAATACTTTGAACTTAAAAGTCAAAGCTTCATTTCATTATTTTTTAATAAGGTTTAACCACTATTGACTTAAAATCATATGAAAAGGAAGCTAAAGGTAATAAAGTCGATGTAGACAAAGTAATTAGCGATGTTAATAAAACTTCTTAACTTCACTCAGGATACTTTTGGATACCAGGTAATTTCCAAGTCGAGCACACTCAACTGTAACTTTCTTACTCCAAGTTATTTACTTTGAAAAGTCTATTTACTTTCTCCTTAAAAAAATAATCAAGCATACAATTAAATATTTTTACAACTTCCAATAAAAACTCCCAGGAATGGCAGAAATTTTCCGTCAGCTGTCGATTCAAAAAAAAAAAACCCTTGTTACGCCGCTGATTTCCATGGAATGTCCTCACTAATTGCTTCAGCTTTCGACGAAGACCTGGCGTTGCAATATAATTATATTGCTCGGCGGTTGTGCCTATGTCAAACCATTAACTGTAAAATTATGGCTGTCATTTACAAGCACTTTCCTCCGCTCCACGACAATTTTTCCTTAATCCCGCCTGGCCCTGGAAATTTATTTCGCTTTCATTCTTGGGCAAATGCCGGTAAAAATTTCAATAAATGCCTGGGCCATTCATTACAATTTATTCGCGGGATTTTGTTATTATTTTTGCAAGCGAAATTATTCAAGAAGCGCTTGGGAAATCGCGCAGCCAAAGGACCGGCTGCTTGGCACAATTTTCTGGGGAAGCCAGAGCGAGTCTCGAGCCCCCATTCTAGAGAATGTCGCCTGTCGCCTTGTCAGACATCCAGCATGTGGAAATTCGTGGCACACACAATAAGCGAATCAGCTGCGTGGCCACGGGAATATCCTGCAAGGAACTTCGAGCTGACTTGAGTCGGGCTGAGTCTATTGTTTCGCAAAAAGAGGATGTCAGCGACAGCCAAGTTCGAGCCATGCAAACTGCAAATGCAGTAAATCCATTTTAAGGCGCATGTAAGACGAGGGAGAGTGCGCAAAAGTAGAGGGAAATGGAAAATGGAAAAGGAAAACGAACGAAAGACTGAAGTCAAGTCAAGAGGAGGGACCCAAGGAAGATACCCCGATTTCCCTTTTCCCCTGTCTCCTTACCCCTTCCCACTGCCAGTTGCAGTTGAATATTTTACGCACTGATTAAAGCAAACGAAACTTTGGCATCGCCATTTGCATTCCCCCATTCACGAATTCACTGGAGACTTTTCCCCAACGCGCATGCATATTAAATGGGATTTTTCTTCGCTTTTTCTTTCGCTGATGCAGCATTTCGTTGTAAGTTGTTTACTTTGTCGGCAAAAACTTTTGCAGTGTTAATGTGCTTAACAGTTCGGCGAAGGCGGCAAAGGCTTCATAAACACCGCGGGCTAATGAGGAGCAGCCAGGCAGCATTCCATACTGGAGGATGCCGTCTAGACAAGGCTTAGTGGGTGCGTCCCATGTAAGCCCTCAATCCTCAATCCCTTGGACCAAATAAAAATGCTATAAAAATCACTCATACGCAGCCAGTTCACCCCCTCAAACGAGCGACGGGGTAACCTAATTTGATGTGAGAGAGGCTTCAAGGCGATACTAACAGCGACCACGACCTACGTCAGATGTCCAGGCGGTGGGCAAGGGGATTTCACTTTAAGAAATTGTGGCGAAAGAAAAGTAATTAAAATTCCAATCAATTTTACATAAATTGTGATAATAGATGATATAATTAAATATTTCTTAACCCCTTCAACTACAATTAAATTATAAAGCTAACAATTACTATTCATAAAATATGCCTTATATTTAAGCTTCATAAGTTCGAGCCTTTGATTATTCAACACTCCAGCAAGGGCAATTGTGTTGGCCTTATTTCTTTCTGTGCATGACTGCCTGTTCTTATCGACCAAGCAAAAACGGCTAATAAAATGTGCTAAATTATGACAGGACACTGCCGCAGAGAGGGCGATAGGGATGGGAGACTGTGATAGAGCGACACAGCGCGATACCACAGTCGCATAGGAATTGACCAAATGGCAATGGCCCAGAGGCCAGAGTTCTTAGCTGGCGGCATTTTGTTAAATTAAATCAGAGCGGCTAGCAAAAACGCCCGCCCCTATATCTATCTCGCTCCGAAATGAGGCACATAATCATGAAAAAGTCAGCAATAACAACAGCAGCAACAACGCCAGATAGCCATAAAAGCGTCGCCCAAAAGTCTGCAGGATTTTTTGTGTGTGTGCCACACAGTGTGTGTGTGTGTGTTTGTGCTTTGTTTTCTGTCCTGCCGCCTGCTTTAACTTTTGCCCTCACACACAGCCAGGGAGAGAGAGAGAGAGAGGCATACGTAATAGTGGCCCGTATTGTATTGTTTCCTCGTTGGCCGTTTCACTCGGGGAAAAGTCGGGGAAAACTGGCGAAAGTTCAATGCCTGCATACAATACAATTCGGTAGTATTGGCCCTCCGTGCTTTCCACGTTTGAGTGGGGCACTAGTTGTGAATGTCATTTTTGCATTTCTGCTTTGAAGTCAACCGGAAAATTTTCAAGGCGAACTCTCTCGTACTTTTTGGCCAACTTGAAGGCAAAGGCAAACAAAGCGGCCCAGAGATGGCACCAATGGAAAGTTTGCCAAGATAGAAATCAATGCCAGGACTTGTTTATTGTTCAGTCAGGACACTTTTGTTCAGCTGACTGGACTTGGATTGGAGGGGACAGGAGATATCTGAAACTATGTCATTGCCGGCTAACTTTAAGTGGTCTCCTCTGAGCCCGATCTGGGAGCTCCACTCACTGCTGATTGCTTTCAGTTCAATCTGTCGATTTAATCAGCAGGCAATTAGCTCCAATGTAACCAAAACTGCAATCGACCAAACGAACACAGGCTATTTGTGTCTTTCCGTGTGTTAGCATATCAGCGGGTAATTAATCAACACGATAGGTTATGCCTACTTATGTTTCATACACAGCGAAAATTGGGGGTGAAGTCTTTAATTCTACGAATCAAATATAAATCATTAGGACTCTTAGAATTCATATATTTCATATTTAAATAATATAGTAATATATATTTCATTTTCCTAAGAGAGGTGTTTATTTTTAACACTTTAAATATGCTTGGCAAACGTAGAAGTGTATCAAAGATATTTCCATTAACTTTATAATATTAATATTATTCATATCAACTATTTATTTAAATTAATTAAGTATCTATTATTTAATTATTTTAGTGGAACTTTTATGAATTATTTTGCACATAACAACTTTTTATAAATATATAATAAAATCCAAGTTAAAGCACGTTTATAGTGTAATAAATAAATTTATAAAATGCCAAATATATAAAGTATATACATATATGTTCAACTCACATTTTTTGTGCTGTGCAATCGCGTCACTGATTGTGTAACATTCCTTGGTATCAGTTCCCGTTACTCATACGCCACGTTGTTCAATTATTGCGACCAGCCGGCATCGCTCCATTCGGCCGTTCTCATTGGCATTCGCCAGGCATAATTTATGGGCTGGCAGAGCGTCTAGGCCATAAATTAATTGTCGCGCCTAAGTGCGCACACTGTCGTCTGAGCACTCGGATCGGCCGAGTAGGGAGGCAAGCAAACTTAATAGAAAATTGCCAGCATCGGTGGCACCAGGTCCTGGTTTGCGTTGCAGAGACTAAAGTGAAATATGACCGCTGGCAGCTGAATGGCTGCGTTTGTGCCAGCGAAATGGCCTGCAATATGCCAATGATAATTGCTCGAACATTACACATACGCCGTGTGGCCGGACTTTACGGTTTTATCGCCGCCATTAAGTGTAATCAATTTTTCGAAAAGGCAAGGCGATGCAACAACTTTTACCCTTTTGTCGGTTAACCAATATAGGATTTCATTTACAAACAATAAAGCAGCTGAAATTGTTTTCACAATTGTGTTCCGTTGCGAGTGGAAATGCAATTGCGATTGCGAACAGGAAGCGGAGTCAAATCGATTTCGATCATAAAGTATGTGTGTCAGGCGGCAGGGGGGAGTGGAGCATGTAAACAGCTCGAAAAGGAGATTTTGTGCTCCGATTAATGTCTGTATTTAAGTGAAGCACACTTCGAGGCGAAACTGCTGAGCTCAGCTGTGTGGAACCTAACCCGAACGAGAACCTGCCAACGCCAGCAGTTGTGGCACCAGCAAAATGATTATGTGTGTGTGTGTGCTGCTGGCGTTGTCAACACACGCTCGAGGGTGCAGCGAGTGTGGTGGCCACAAGGAGCCATAGATACATGTGTTTGGCAATGAGTATCTGTGGCAAATATCTCCTTTGGGCCTGCCACCTTCGAGTGTGCTGCCTGGAATCCTTCAGTCTTGAAGCGCTTTCTGATAATTCCTGACTTTTATTCCTCATTTGCTGGTCGATCTCAGCTCTCCACACATTCGTCACATGTCGCCATCCTAGCATTCATCGGTCGTTTATCTGATTTCGTTTTCGATTCATTTTATTTTTTTTTTTGGTTTTGTATCCCAGCTACAAAGTTTTTCTGCTGGGATTTTTTCGGGGGTTTTCTGTGTGACATGTGATGCGCATGCAAATGCGAGAGCGGGCGGTTTTTAAATAAGGCACGGCTCTGGGTGATAGAGCGGTTCATCTTTGCAACATTTTCATGGGATTTTATGCTCATTGAAATGCGACATAGCTTGGTTGGTGGCTGGGCTGTCTAACGAAGTTCCAAGCCAAGAGTCGCACATGATGGCCTAATATGTATGTCGCCGCTCTCACTTATCGTGCCTCATTGTGAGTCATGACCGCCTCTTTTTATAGTTGTGCCCCGATTTGTATGCGTATTTGTATTTAAGCATTCATATGGCCACATTAGCTATGCTATGCCCCACCGAGGGGCAACGAAATGCGAAAGAAAAATAATCATAAATTCCAAATGCGGCACTTATAAGGCCAACTGAGTGATGAAATGACTGGGCGGGGCGGGGAAAAGGCGCTGGAGAGGCGGAGGCAAGCGCAGAAAAGCAGACATTGTCAGCCATAAAAATGGCGACACACAGGACAAAAACTTTGCCGCACACAACGAATAGGAAAAACCACGACCCCAAAGGACCTTATTTAAAACGTGGCCAAAAAAACCAAGCGATCTGCTGTCAGCCAAATCTGCTTAACTTCGTCTTCTTTAGACTCCTTATACAAACATAACTCTGCTGATTAGATGCCCAATATTTTGCTGTCCAATTTTCATTTTGATTTAATTTGCCAAAGCAAATAGAGTGGCAAAGTGGCAAGAGCAATTTGCTGCACAAATATTTGGATGTATCCGCTTGCTCGCTCGCTGTGCTTGGAGCCAAAGCGGAAACACTTTGCCGGCATAATCGATAGTGGAGCATATTAAAGGAGCTCCAGCTGTGTGGCTCCCAACACCCGGGCCAGTCTAGACACCAAACTCCAGACAGTTGTGCCCCGTCGAGTGCATCGACTGAATGCCACTCAGCGCGTCAGGGCGATGTCAGTGCAACTTAACCTTAAGTGCCCGGGATCATGGACAATCCAAGGCTTTGGGCTTGGTTACACATGTCGGCAGCCGATTGGGATCAACATCAGTCACCTGTCAATTTATCATATTGTTTTCATAGTAAATATGTTGTTTCTAGAGGTTAATAGATGTTTTCATAATTGTTCTGTTTAATATTAAGATTTAACAGAGATCACTGTATAAATAGGTATTTAATGCTGGTAGGTCTTCTTTTTTAGAGTATATTATTTGTTTAAGACTAAATTTGATATATATTCTTTGTACATCGCAAGTAATTCCACTTACACTACATTTCACGCTCAATTAGGACGTTTGCCCTTCGATTTTCGGTAATTTCAATTTATGTTCGTTTCGGCGCGAATTGGCTCCATAAATATTCATATGTTGTGCCGCGCGAGCCCCCACACACACAACCGCAAACATTTTCCACCACATTTCCTAATTTTCGGGTTGAAAAGCCGACAAATATTTTGGGTCCTTCAACCGCAGCTCAGGGCGGGGCTTGCTCCGTTCCCCTTCTTGGGGCCTGGGCCATGCATCATGTTAATTTGCAGGCGCCGAGCGTTTTTGATTAAGCGCACGCTTAAAGCCAAAGCCAAAATCTGACAGCAGCCAGCTGCCGGTTGGCCATTATCGATAGCCAAAGTGGGACAAAGTGGCAGGGCAAACAACAAACAGCCGGCAGCAGGCAACAGCCCAACAGCCAAACAACAAACAAAACGCGGCTAACAACAAATCGGAGCCATCGACAAGTTGGGCAAGGCATTTCCCGGCCGCCGCATCGTTAATTTTCACAGCGTGAGCAAATTTTCCATGCATAAACTTAAAATTAGCCCAAAGTTCCACATAGGGGAGGAGGGAGGAGCGGCCCAAGCTGGGCCTACATATTTTGGATGTGAAAATCTTTGCCAGTGTTGGCCATAAATTGCATGCTCGCTGATAAACAATAAATTAAGTTCAGTTTCGCTTCTCCTCCATGCCGCTGCGCGTTTTCCGCCCAGCGAATTTCCCACGCTTTTCCGCGCCGTTTATGCGCCACGCACGCATACGTGCAGCATTCCTAAGCTAATTTTCGCTCGCTTTTGATACCCTGTTACCTATCTCTGATCTAAGGGAGGGAAAGTGGAGGCTGGGTAGGGTATTAGCGGGTCCTCTATCTGTGGCATCGCTTGAGGCCTTCTTTGAGCCAGGCTGGGCTTAGGCAGGGTGAGAAAATAATCATAATACGTGTGGGAAGTTTGCACTGAAATGGAGTAATAAATTATGATTATAATTAAAGAAAAAATAAACCAATTTATACTGAAATAATATAGGAAATATATAGGTTTAAATAAACAAAATTAAACTTGTTAGAAGAATATAAATTAAAACCTAACTATAATACATTTTGTAATCTGGAAACTTAATTGATTAATTGATGTAATTTGTACCACATTATAAACCATTTGTTTGAGCTTAAATTTATATTTAAAACTGGAGAAATTCTAACTAATAACTGCATTTTGTATTTCCTTTATACCTTAATTAATATCAATATAAATTGTTCCGCGTTATGAACAATTATAACGTTAATATGAATACTTCAAAATAAAGAAACTGTATTTAGATACTATGTTTTCTATAGTTCCCTTTCTTCTTTTCCACGAAATAGAAGATTTTCAAGAACTGGCTGTGGAAAATGTAAAAGCGTTTACAAATCCCAAAGGAAACTCGAAGTAAACACTAATATTATTATTATTAATATTATTTTTATTACACATTTTAAGGGCATCTCCGCTTCGTTTTCAGAGCCAAACTTTTTCCCCGATGCTCCTCTTACATTATTATCTATGCTGAAATGTTTTGCATATTGCCCGAAGATGGAAAGCCGCACGTACGCAAATGTTGCGGGTGCGCATTAAATTTAACTTTGTGTTTGAAAATTTCGAAAAAAAAGTGCGAGTAAATCGTAAAATTTGTCATGTGCCACAAAAGGCAGCCCGAGCCAGCGCAACCGCCAGTGCCATGGCTGTGGTGGCGTCGATTCGTGTTTTCACGTTGCTACGCATGTGGAAAAGTTTGCGTATGTTTTCCAGCTGGCTCTGTGTGTGTGTGTGTGCGTGCCTTGGCGAAAGTTTTCACTTCTTTTTCGCATTCACATTTTTTTTTTTTTGTTCGCTTGCTCTTTTTTTTGCGCGTGCGGAAACGGAAATGTGCAACAGCAGTTTTGCTCCGTCTCCGGGCGATGGATGGCGGTAGCTCTTTGATTCCCGGCTGCCAGTTCAGTTGAGTTCAGTTTAGGTGAAGTTCGATAAGCCGAGCCAGCAGGAGGGAGCTCTCGTCTCGTATCGCCTCATTCAATTATTCGTATTCCAGTTGGCTGCATGCGATCTACGCCGATTTGTACCAGGCTTTGATGTGCAAAAACTTTTGCCCAGCTCTTCCCTTCGTTTGAGCCACAGCTGCCTCCTGGGCGCCACGAATTGATGAACTTAGTTTACCCCGTTTTTCCCTGCCAGCTCTCCGGCCGTTATCTTACTTGGCGGCAGGACCTAACTTTTGTCCTGCTTTGACATATTTAGTGGGTTGAACTTCTGCCGTGGCCATAAACTTGGCCAAAGTGTGCTGATGACCGGAAAACATTTTTACCATCATAATTAGCATCTTTTCTGTTGACGGCGAAACAAAAGCGCACATAATTGCGCAAATAATTCTTTGAATAACTTTTTTTCTATTATACTGCCTTTAGTTTCTTTCTAGATCATTAAAGCTGATAACCCATTCAATTTGTGAGCCTTTTTATTAAACAAATAATAAAGCAGTTTAATTGAATCAGAAAAGTCAAGTATCTTGGCAAAAAACGTATTAAAAACTTTAGAATATATTTTAAATTTCATATCAGAATAAAGTTTATTGCTTTTTTCTTTTAAATCAAATTATTTTAACTCGTACTCCTATTCAGAACCATATCAGTTTCCTGTTTGTCAAGGAAATGTATGGAATAGTCGGGCTTAAGGAAGCAAAACATCATTATGACAAGGCTTGAACGGAAAGTAAACCATATCTATGGCTTAAAAAGAGACATCATCGATTTTGTGTAAGAGCTTGGTCCTTTTTGAGTATTTTCAAGTTGAAGTCCTCCACTCACGGAGCAGCAAACAAATGCCGAAAGAAATAAAAATGAAAGTATAATTGTTTGTTGAGGATTTTTTGTGTGTGCCACACTCACACACATCCCTCTCAGCGTTCATTTTTTTGTTTTTCTGCCTCGTTTTTTTTTTGAGCAGAATTTTTATGCGAATTTTATTACTTTTCAGTTTCAGTTAGGGCTTTGGCAGCCACCAAAAGTTGTGGCCAGAGATCGGGCTGGCCGCCGCTGCGTATGTGCGAATGAAAATGAAAATAAATTTCCATTTGGCACAAGTTTTTATGCCGCAAACTCGCTGAACCTCTATACCATTTCTCTCCTATATTTCTAGGCTACAGCGCGGCACTGGCGCCCACGCCGCCCACGACGACGACCACCACCGTCTCGCCCTCGAACCTGCTGCCCTACTTCGACTTTGATGTGCCGCGCAACTTGACCGTAACCGTCGGCCAGACCGGCTTCCTCCATTGCCGCGTGGAGCGGCTCGGCGATAAGGATGTAAGTACGAGCAGGAAGTTTGTGAAAATGCTGAAAACCCTCAAGCCATTTCGGGGGTAACACCAACGCCCGAATTACTCTATTAAATATTATACTTATTTATTAATGGAAACTCCAAAGATAGAATATCTTTAAAGAAATATTAAGTTCGAATCCTTTCATAAGTTTCTTTTCCAGTTTAAATATATATTAAATATATTATATAATTTAAATATTCAAAAATAATTCCAAAGAAAGTAGAAAAATCTTTTGCAAACCCTTTAAAAAATTCAATTCGGTCTTCCTAATTATTTCTAAAAGTTTTCAACCAGAGAAACTCTTGTTCCTTCTTGCTGTAGTTCTAAGAATATTCCTATTACAAAACTAGCCCAGTTAGCAACGGAATCAGTCCAAAGAACAGGGCATATAAGTCAATGGCTTAACATATGGAAATTGTGCAAAATAAATGAAAATTCCGCATGGGATTTGCAGGCACTCAATCATTCCGTCCGTGATTGCCAAAGCATGGGGCTGCGGCTCCACTCCGGTTCAGTGCGAAATGATTGAAGGTCGCACTGGGTTGTTAACCCTTCCCTGTCAAATGTGGGCGGAGCAGGCATGGCCGGGGCTAATATGTCAACATCACGGGGCATATTAGGTGGGCGGACGGCCAGTTTTGGCCAGCTCTCCGTTAGCCGGGCTTAGTCTTTGTGGCCAGTGGTCCTGGTCCCTGTACTGGTCCAGGGTGGTGACAGATAGTCCAATCATTCAAAATTCAGGCACTCACGCTCAGTCCTTGAACCAGTGTGCATTAGCGAAGCAGGACTCGTGCTGTTATTAAATGGCAGAGCGGCAGGCAGGCAGGCAGGCAGTCGGTTAAGTAGGGGAAATAGGGGGGCCTAGACCAAATTACCGGGTGATTTCGAGGCTGCACTCGAGGCAGCGGAGAAAAATTGCCAAACAAGACAGGCGACAACTGAGCAACGTCCTGTGGGAGTTGCCAGCCTTAACGAGTGCCCCCGAATCCTTGTCCGCCTGCCACCCTTCCCGCACACACGCTCCCAAATAGACTGCTAAAGCAAAATGACTAATTTATGAGCCATCAATCACGTGACTGGCTCAGCCATCAGCCTCGTGCGCCCGTGTTATCGGCTTTAATTTGCTCGCTTTTAAGGCGATGGAGTGGAGGGAGGGGCAAGCGAAAGGATGGGGCGTAAGCCGAGGCCGGAAACCGGAAGTTGTGCGCCTTGGAGGAAGCAGCCAAAGTGCAGGCACGAACTGAGACAGGAAAAGGAAGAGCAACTAGAACAGGAGTTGAAACAGGAGCACCGGCAACATCATCATCATCACCATCATCGTTATCAGCTGCTGGGAGGAACTCAAGTTTACCCATTTAATTCAAGCTCTCATCGGGAAAGTTCATTAAAAGCATTGAAACTACATTAAACAAATGACAGGCAAACAACGAAAGCCAAGCAAAATCCTTGCCCTTGAGCCTTAATTACTTGCCCAGGCCCTGGACCGAACCCTCCTCGCTCTCCAGCCCACGGAGACCCAGTCCAGTTTTTGTCATTGGCCTTTTAGTTGCCGCCTTCCTGTTGGGATTGAGATTGAGGCTGAGACTGAGGCTGAGGTGGTTGCTGCTGATTCTGCTTTTGCCTCTGCTCCTGCTCCTGCTCCTGCCTCTTGTCGCTCTCATTGGCACTGGCGTCAGCAATCGATTGCACGGTGGCTGCCACAACGGCGGCCAGAATGTCGCTGTCCAGGCGCGCGCCCCAAGGCTGGGTCACTTTCTCCCCGCCATGCTCCTCGTCGCTGGAACTGATCGTTAGGCCAGTGGTCTGGGCGGGCATCTCGTGGTGATCGTGGTGGGTGAACATGGAGGCTGTCGTCGAGGCCGTCTCCAGTTGGATGGCCCGCAGTAGGCGGCTAGGGTTGGGGAAGGGTCGTCGGTTCTCAAGGATCAGTTTGATGTCTCGCGCAGATTGCCACCAGCTAACGGGAAGAGTGATCAAATATACAAGGATATATATCATAAGCATGGTACTAACCGATACCAAGGCGTTAACTGGGACTTGACCAGCATGTAGATGTTAGCGAAATACACAGTAACCTGAGGACGGGCATATTAGAGGAGGTAGGCAAAAGGAAACCGACCATCATCACCGTCATGAACAGGAAGAACAGCATCCACGACTTGGTCCAGAGCTTGCTCAGGCCCCAGGAGTGAGTGTGCAGGGCATAGTATTGGATGCCCACAAGGAGGGTGCCGATGATGCCAAAGGCCACCAGAGTGAGCAGTGAGAACATCTGGCAGTCCTCCTGCAGGGCCCTCCGACTCATGGCCCGCGAGTACCATAGGCGCAGGGACTGCAGACAGGTGTACCTGCAACGGAAGCTGTCTGGTGAAGTGTACATCAGCCACACGAAAACACACCGCTACGCGGCACAAAGCCACTAACAAAGACGACCTAGCAATTAGGAGGCGCCACCGAAACAAGAGCAGGAGCTGCGGCAGGAGTAGCCGCAAAGCCAAAGCCAGCTTAGCTGATTAAAAAGATCTGAGCCGCAGGCGTCTTTCATCTGCTGCCGGCTCGAGTGGCACCTGCCAACTGTCATAGGCCAACAGGCATCAGCTCCAGGCTGCACTCGGAAAAAAACTGTCATTAAACAGACACCTCGAAATTATTATTAAAAATATATTTATTTTATGGGATATTTAATGAAAGCAAATGTGCGATTATTATTAATGCTTGAAACTCGTTATTAAAGTCTACAAATCAAAGAGCACAAGAACACTCGGTTCTTTATAACCAACAATATTTTAATTAATCGCTTATATATCGCAAGCTTTAAATTTAACTGACGATTTTTTTTCCAATTATGTTTCTGAACTTACCGCAACGTCTGCTCCGTGCTGTACTGGAACTGGCACAGCTCGCAGGTGGTGCAGCGCGAGGTGCTAATCCAACGCTCGAGGCAGTGCACATGGACATATGTCAGCGATCCCTTGCACAAACACGGCGACACGAGTCTGCAAACAAATCGGAGCGGAACTGAGGCGGGTGGACTGAGTGGGCGTTATGTTATGTGGCTTGGGCATGAGGGGCGGGTGGTTAATGGGCAAACAGCGGAAACAATGAAAAATCAGGGTATTAAAAGCGACAGTCAACCAGATAATCAGGGATAAAGTGCTCGATGGGGAAAGGGAGCCGATAGAGAAGAGAACCTGGCGACCGACTGCTTTGTTCAGTGTTCAGTTTTAATTATTAAAATAAATAAATGCACTCGGTGTCCGTTGTCTGCTGTCCGCTGCCCGTGGGCTAAATACATTAAATGCCGTGCAATTAATTTCTTGCACAATTTGCGGCTGCACGTTCGTAATTAAATGGAAGTTACAGGACCCTGTAGTTGGACTCTGGGAGATTGGCTTACTGAAAGGTAGTTGGAGATATTATGCAAAGGAATAAATAGGGAAATTATATGAATTAAGCCTTATTAACTTTAAAAATAAGCTAAATCAAGTAAATTCCTAATTGAAATCCAATTTGGCTTGTAGATATTTTGTGTGTTTAACCGTTGCCCTATTCTCTATAACCTTTTAACATTATAGAAGTCTGTTGCCGAGAATATATAAGATCATAAACTAAATATATGCATATATAAACCCTCAATTAAGATCTGCCTTGAGAATTCAAAATACTGAAATATAAACACTCACTGTTCGGGATTATCGGCGTTGTGACAAATGCGACAGACAAGCGATCCTATGGAAGGCATCGAATCGCTGGATACGGTCTCGTATCCCAAGCCCAGGTTGTTGCATTGCGTGGTACCATCGATACAATGTCGCAACGTGGCAATGGACTCTGTCCCACTGACTTTGTACTCGGCCTTGGGCAGTGGTGACCTGTAGGCAGAGCAGGTGGCGGCGGCCAGGGCGGCCTCGGTGCTGGCCATCGGGTGGCTGGGCTGGGGCATCTTCTGGAACTGGGCAGTCGGCTTGAGTCCCAGGGCCACAGAGCAGGCGGGTAGTTCGGCCACCTCGGGCTCCGAAGTGTCCTTGTCCATGGACCGAGGGGATTTCACCTCCCAGGAATTGACCAGCGTCTCCACCACAATCATGCCCGGCGGAGTGTCGTCAGCACTGCTCGAGGACAGCGCCTCCTCGAGCTCCATCTCCAGGGTGGTGGCATCCTGCTTCAGGTCTCCACCATCTCTGATAGTGGTGTCTGGCGGAGATAATTGGTTTGGAGATTTGAGATATCTGAATTCCCCACATTACTAACCACACTTTTCGCACTCCATTCCTTGATCTGTTTTGCTGGATTTATAAGCAGGTTGATACCAAAATAAACAAGAATTTTTAAATCATCTTCTGTTTAGAAATAAAGTCTTCTTTTGCTCTCCCTTTGTTTTGGATAAAAAACATAGAAGGTGTCTCTGAATGTCATTAAATTCCAGGAATACTTGCTTATATTCGAACATGTATATAGAAAAGATGTAGTAAATGGTATGAGAACTTAATTATTTTCTGTCTACATACTGCTTATTATTTATTTACTGAAAGCTGAATGGCTGAGCATGGAAAACCTCACCACCCTTCCATAAATTATGTTTATATATCTTGGAGTATAAAATACTTCATTGCCCATCCCTAAATTAGAAGAAAATACCTTTGAAATAGAATACTTCTACTATTTTGGAATATTAATTACCATCAAATTTTCGCTGGTATAGCAAACGCGATGATTGTGACCTATTTTTCCCCATCGACAGCTTCTGGTCGATGTTACCCTTCTGCGTCGGGAAGGTGCATGCCCTAATGGAGGCAGTTAAGCATGCGCTGGCTGGAAAACAAACTTGTCCCGCAGCCAAGTCGCCCACATTAATTGTAATTGACAGACTGGAACCGCGCTGTCAGTGCCCACGCAAAAACTGGCTCCTTGGGCATCCCAGCTCCTGTTCCTCCGCCTTCTCCGCTGCACCCATAAACTCAAAATTGAATGTGTAACAGTTACGGCAAATAACTTTCCCGGCGCTTGGCTTCCATTACGAGCCACTCCACGGAGAGCAGGCTCCGCGGGTAATTTATGCCCGTGCCGTTAGTTCGTTAGCCGTGAGTTTTCCTTGGGGGGGTGGCAGCGGAGGGGATCTCATCTTCAGGGTTTGGGTGCTATTTCCATATCAACTGACAATGCCGATGCTCTGAGCTTAACTTATACCCTTTTTTGGGAGAAATTTCGGTGGATATTCGAAGGATCTATGGAAGTTAAAGGGGTATTTAAGTGATAATGTGAATTGTTTGGAAAGTGAGTGCAAAAATCGAAGACTGGCAGATAAATTCCCATACTTATCTTCTAAAAATTGCAAGTTCTAGTTATTTTCTATATAAACCTTTTCATATATTCAAGCCATTTAAATATATTTCGATTCTCTGATTAATATCCAAAGAAAATGAATTCCAAAGCCAGACCTGGTCAGGGTGTTTCACGATTCGGTACCCGATGACTGAGCTGCCATTCTTGTTTTTTCGACTGCCCTTGCCGGAAGCTGGCGCTGAATCCGCTTGTTCAACTTGACTTCACAGGATTGTCCGTTCACTGTTGATTTATTGCGCGAGTGCCGAGTGCCGCCAACATTTTCATAAACGCTCCACGGCTACATCAGCGAACATGAGCACGAGCAATTTACTCGTGTAATACCAAAAGCGGCAACAACAAGGCTAAGGCAGCCAGCAACAAAAAAAAGTATATTAAACAAAGTTTTAGGCTTTGTAAAAAGGCAGCGAACCCTTTTTAATGCCAACAGGCCATCCTTCCCAGAAATGCGGCAGCGGAAAAAAAAGAAATCAAAATCTGTTTACAACTTTGTTTACAAAATGCTGCCATTGAAGTCTCCATTTGTTTATTGTCATGCCCGGAACGGGGGACTCAACGGCGGTTGGCTTTAAGGGAAAACAATTTAATTTGGATCAAGTTCATTAAGCGAAGCCCCAAGTAATTTGCGAATTCGAACCGCTTTTCGCTATGCTTAATGGAAGTTTTTCACACCATTTTCTAAGCTCGGACAAAGCCAGTGGCAACAAACTAACAACTGCAACTGCAACTATTTTGGGCACCGTCGAGTTTGGGCCAAGACTAAAGTCTCTCTTGGTTAGAGACGCAGAAAATGCGTCAGCAAAGTTTTTAATGTATTTTCGCCAAGTTTTCCACACGCTCGCACAAACACACTCCCATACATATATATATATATCTATGTACATACTATATATATACGGTATAGAGGCAACCTCAGCTGAAACTTCTTTCATTTGGCCGTGCTGCGAGATGACAGCAGCAAAAACAGAGCGAAAGTAAGAGTCGCAGGAAAGTGGTAGTAACAGGGAGAAAGGCTGAGGCATAGCGAAAGTTTCTGGCCGCAACGAACACAAAGTGTTAAATAATATAAAACTATGCTTGTGGTATTTATTTAAACCTAAAGACATTACGAAAATTATACCCCGAGCAAAGTTTCGCCACTCTCACGGGGGACTTGCAACCTGTCCCTAGCCGGCGAAAATCCGACGTGCGGCAGAGATTGGGACAACTTCTTGACAGGGGATAGCGCTGGGAACACGGCTTCTGCCGCCTCGCCTTGGGTGGTGGCGCCGGAGTTGTAAAACTTTTCACTTTTGATTTTAACCGTTTTTCCAAGCTGGAAAATTAAATATTTAAGTGCCGGCCTGGAATACATAATTGAGCGGCTTACTGCGGCCCCTTGCTTTCGGTTTCCATTTCCATTTCCATTCCGATAGTTATTTAGTTTGGTGCCTGCCGCCTGTCGCGTTTACAGTTCATTTTGATGTTGCCTTTGCTTTATGGACGTTGCCAATACGCCCTGTGGCCCGTCTCATAGTGTTACTCATACGCACTGAGGGCCGGCGACAATTGACCGACGAAATAACCGAACGGGTAAATCGCCGCTCAACTGGGTTTAACTTCTCGCAATGTCGTGTGCCGAGATTTGACCTTTTCCCCCCAGTCCAACGGGGGGCTGTGGGTGTGGGCCAGTCCCCGCCTTTGATCGGTTTAATTTACATTTTGGCCGAGACAATTCGCCTATGATCCGGAGGGGCGTAAAAGCGGCAAGCGCATAAAAGTTTTACAAGCGAATGATTTTTATTTTTACGTATTACGTGACCGATTTTGCTCGGCTATGCGCAGATTCCGTCTTAAATCGAATGAATTTATTAGATGGCCAATAGTTGGCTGGCCATTTCGCTGGCCAAGAGCACACGAAGAGCCGCTGGCGATTGGCAAATAGTTAAATAAATGGTCAACTTAATTTAACCCAATGACCCACGGGCCAAAAGGTAATTAAATTTATTAATGAGCTGGCATATTTTCAACTTTAATGCTGACAGCCAGCAAACATTTAAAGTTGCCATCGGTAGGGAGAGAAGGCAAACTTTTTCCATGTAATTAAAATTGAGTATCACAATAGCCGGGAACAACAACGGAAACTAAGGTCATCAAATAAATTGGAAACAATGTGCCAAAAAGGGCACAAAGTGTGTGGGTGCTGGGCCCCAAAGAAATCACGGACAGTTTTGGGGAGAGAGAGACACACAAAATCATGGTTAATGGCTTTCCCCAAAAGATTTTCCAGCTAAGGACGAGAGAGCCAATGGGAATGCGAGGGTAAGGGCAGAGGCAAAGGCAAAGGCAAAGGCGCTGGGCAATCAAATGAAAATGTAATTCAAGCAATAATAAAAATGCTACCAAATAAAGGCTGAAAATGGCGTCAAAGCTGTCTCATTGCCTGCCCTTTCCTCAGTTTATTTCCCCTGCCCCGGCTCAAAAAGGATTGAAGGCTATTTGAAACAATTGGAAATCGGGCTGAGCAAGCAGCTTTGACAAAAATTGGGCCGACGACTCACTGACAGACTGACCTTTTGGCCAGTCTGGCTTAAAGACTTTTTGCAATTGTCGAGGGCCATTTGTATGGGGCGCGTCGCTCTCCGCTCATCTCGCATCTCCTAGCAACGCGGCGTATACGTAACGCCAGCCTTTTTACGCTCTAATGTACTCGGGGTGGGCTTCAGTCGGAGGTGCTCGCATTTGTCGCACCCCGGCCGGCTTTCCTTTGTTTTGTCTGCTGATTAAATGCCTGAAACAAAAAGCAAAATGCTAAAGATTAACCAACGCCATGAAAAACACGAAAAAATAAGAGGAAAGTAAACTTTGCGCTTTGTTTTCATTTCGCCACCTCATCCTGTTCCGCTGCTCCTTGGAGTTTCTCAGCGAGAACAGCAGACAAAACACGTTAAACTCACGGGTGCGAAAAAGTTTTAAGTGCGGAATTTGTAATGCTCCCGAAACTTTTACCAGCAGCAGTAGCAGTAGCAAGCGGTCTGAGGAACGACTGAAAAAAGCACTTCATTTCGATCCCCTTCTTGTTTTCATTGTAGGTTTCCTGGATACGCAAACGTGATCTGCATATCCTCACCGCCGGCGGCACCACATACACATCCGATCAGCGTTTCCAGGTGAGTGTCACTGCCGCCACTTCCGGTCGGAACCCTTAAGGACATCCATCTGTTCTTGCCACCTCCCCGTAGGTTCTACGACCCGATGGCTCTGCCAACTGGACACTGCAAATCAAGTATCCGCAGCCACGTGACTCCGGCGTCTACGAGTGCCAAATCAACACGGAGCCCAAGATGTCTCTGTCTTACACTTTCAACGTAGTGGGTAAGTTAAAGTCCTCTTGGGTATTGGAAAATCGATTAAATAAGTAAACCCTTAGTTATAATTATTATATATTATATTATCATTTCCATTTCATTCTATAAACACCCCCTGAATACCTTTATTCTACTTAAGAAACATAAGTAACGAAAAAAATGTTAGAGCTTAAACTGACCTTATTATTTTAATGGATTCTATTACTTTCATATTTAACTTTTATTTTCTAGAGTTTTCTACACTTTGAGTGAGTTTTCCTGCACTTATTGCGAGAAACTTAACGCTCCGCTAAGTTTCAAAGTTTTCCGAAAAGTGATTAAATATGAACTTAAGCTCACAGCCACAATTTTTCGAGTACTTTTTGAATTTAATGAGGATGCTGGCTATACATCTTTCCTTAAAAATATATACCTTCTAAGTTTTATGGCCAAGTTGGCTGACTTAATCCAAAGGGAACCCTCCTTACTTGCGAATGAATTGTTATAAGGAAACCCTCCCAACTTGCGAATGAATTGTTATAAGGAAACCTTGGCAAACCCCGGTTACATCTCCGAAATATGCAACAGTTTTTGGCCATCCCATAACCATTACCCATGATTTGTCTCACAGCCTGAGCCCGATAATCAGAAGTTTGGGCCATTATCCGACACAGCAAAATAGGCCAATCGAAATGGTAAGGAGATGGAAAAAGCGGCTGGCCCCGAAATTGGTCACAAGCCACTGAAGTGATTACTTTTACGGCCAAGGGCCAGGCCCAGGGCCAGGCTCTAGAAGCCTGCTGGCAGTTTTGAGCCAGCTATGCAGGTTTCATGAGCTTAAGGAAGCCATACAATATGCATGTTACGAGTATTTTCGGAGCGTGTGAGCCCCGTTAGCAGCAGCACTTCCTCCTCCGTACGTGATTATAAAATTCTCAATTCGATTATGTGCAAATTGGCTTGCCGAGCGACTGAAGCTGGGGGTTAAGTGTTAGCGAACGAGTGCTTACCTCTTTGTCTTGGCAATTGGCCGGGTAATTAGTTTGTGCTCGGGTCAGAACCCTTGTCACACATCAGCAGTTGGGGATGCCTGAATGGATGGACGGATGGATGGGTTAACTCAGCCCCGGCAAGACGTTATCCTTGGGAGCATACTCGGTCGAAATTCAAAGGAGACTTGCCTTTGCTTGTGGATTTTCGGTTACGTTCCTGTTCGTTGCATTTTTATCGCATTTGATATTAGCAAAATGCATTTGGCTAAGAGCCTCTGGTGCGGAAGAGTGCCCTCAATGAGCTCATTTGATCTCTGATTTTCCCACAACACATACGGACAAACGACTTTCAGGCAGCACAAAGCACTACGGTCAGCCCCGACTCCGGTTATGAATCTTTTAGTGCGACCAGGAATATGAACGAGTGCTCTCTGAATACAAGAATATAAGTTTACACGCATGCAGGAGCAGTGATCCAGCAAACAGGGCGGCAACTTGACAGACTGACAAGTCGCCGGGCAGACACACACCCGGAGCGTCATAAATATTACATTTGCGGAAATGCAAATGACTATGAAACGGCTGCCTGCACCCGGCCACGCCCACATTAGTGGGCGGGCATAGCTCACAGCCGAGCTGGAACTCATTTGAATGCCCAAAAAAAAAAAAAAATAATAACAGAAATGTGCATATAAAATATTCGACATGCCACTCACGCGGAAACAGCAAACAGCAGGTCAGTGGACACAGTGGAGTGAAAACAATCAAGTCAATAGGTTCTAGGCCCTCAAAAACCAATTCATTTTGGCCATAACGGGTGTCTATATATATTTTATTATCACTAAAGAGGAGTTCGTTCACCTCGGTAATGGAATATTTTGCTAAAGCTATTGATTGCATTGTGGAGAAGTTGAAAATATCCAGAAATGTGATTCGTTCGCTATATAGAGTGTTCTTTCTCAGATATATAGCATAAATGTGTATTTTCTTGTATTTGTAATAAAATAAAATTATTCATATATTCACTTATAGATTATCTTTAAGATTATCTTTAGCAGAATATTTGTAAAACAACTTAACACCTTACCTCCTATGTTAGCAATAAAATGTTGCCAAATTTTGATCTATTAGAAATAAGAATGTGCTAAAAACTATACGGCTGTAATATTTTCTGGGTTCTTATAATTCCTAGGATTTTTTAACAGCTGTAAGATAATAAAGATCTCTGATAGTCCTACAAGAATGTCTTCTGAAACCTTTTATATATCTTTAAGAATTTCGTTTGTATAGATATAAAGATATTCTAAGACGCCTACAGAAATCAATTAAATTAGAAGAATGCCCAGGAAATTTCGCCATTTATATTTGACAGTCGCTTTCAGTCCCTTAATTGTGAGCTCCACTGTGTTATATCTGCTGTCATTGTCGGTGCAAACAAGTTTGTTGTTATGCCAGAATTTTTATGCGCTTATGCAAATAAAAATTGTGCACTAAAAATTCCATAAATTTGTGTGTTTTTCTTCCGCTGCTGCTGTTTCTTTTCGACGCCACTGAAAATTCTATTACACGCCTCCCGGGCTAAGTAGCGCAGATAGCGAGATAAAAAAAGTGGAATGGAGAGCGCGGCGAGTGATAAACAAAACAGCGTCGAGTTGACCAGAGAATCATAAACATAAATCGCCTTCCGTCTGGGCTGCCTCTTCCGCCAAAGACCGCCTTCCGCCTGCCGCCTTGGCCGCAATATTTTTGACATTTTAATGCTGCAGCAGCCGCTCCAATTGCTTAAATTACCAACTTTATGTACTCAACTCGACTCGGCTCCAGAATAAAAAAAATGGAAAGGAAGCTGCTCCCAACTAGGTGTCGGCGGCAGTGGGAGCACTGTTTATATGAACATAGATAACTTCAGATGACTGCGAGTTGTCGCCCCGACTCGATTTAATTTTGAATTTAAGGCAAATTACCAAACACGCTGATAAAGCGAGCAAATTGTAAATTAAATTATGTGTCCCTGTCCCACTCAAGTTGAGCGACAACAAGCGACAACAGGACCCATCAGAAGGCCCAAGGACGAGGGGGCGGCATCAGCAGCAGGATAAGTGCTGAAGCGAAGGCAAAAATAAATCGAGGAAGTTAGCTTACCTTAACAAGCCGTAGGTTATATGCCCTTTCGGTTAAAACAAACTCTTTTAGAACTACAAATTTTTACTGACTAAGAATTATAACTAATACGTTATAACTAATATCATTTATTTTTGAAGCATTTAAATGCTGTGGAATTCCTTTTTAAATGAGGGCTACATTTTGTTAGAACTTTAAAAACTTTATGAGCTTTTCAAATTAATATTTAAACAACTTATTTAAGCAATTAAAACAAGATATAGCTATGCCGCAAGAATACCTAAACAAAATCAGCTTTATCTTTACTACTACTACTTTAAATCGCTTAATAAGGTTCCAACTTCATAGCTATAATACCCTTTGGAAGCGTACTTATATTAAGAAAGGTGTTGTTGATGCTCCCTGGAAAAATTTGTTTACCAACGCGAATGTAATCAAGCGTGAGCGCTACCTGGCTTAGTCAAGGCAGGTGTAGGGGCGAGTGAAAAACAAATTGCACAACCGGCGGAATAGCTGCTGCAGCTCCTCCGGCTAAGGAGGTGGCAAAGAGAGGGCTGGAATTGAAGGCAATTTGAATGCGTAGCTGACAAGATGGAGATGCCAAGTAGATGGCTCATTTTGGGCTCCATAAACCAACACTTTGGACCCAAGATGCTGTTGACATTAGCAGCCAGCAAATTGCATGCAATCAAGCGCAAATAATAATCTACAGCTTGGAACGAGCAAGGATCTATGATTAGCTTGAGACTACAGGACTCTAGTCCTCTGCAAACTATGGGAAATGGACTTCCATTAAGGGAATAACATTATTCGGTGTGATTACCAAAAAACTAATGAGAAATTTGCTAAGCTGAACAGTTTATAATTGTTTTCTTTGACAGCTGTAAAACTAAAGAAGTTCTCATAGATATTAGCCATAAAAGTAAAGGTTAATAATTTTATATTCAAGTTATTTGGTTATTACTATATATTTTTTATTATAAGTCTCGCTGAGATATATTTACTTATGCTTATAATATTATTTCAAACAATTCAATTTGTTTTTTAATATTAAAACGAAGAACAAAACATCCTTGAATCTATATTTAATTTACTCAGTCTTTGCCTTCTCCTAAAATCCGACAAAACCCCTCTTGGCAAAATCCCTATCCTTTTGCTTTTCACTTTTAATTACTTCAAGCTTTCTATAAAATTAAATAAATAGTTCAATTTCGAAGCTCGTAAAACTTTGAGACTGAACTTAACTTAACCGATAATAACTTCCAGTGGGACACTTTTTGGAGAAATGCTCGTTACCCTCGAATTTCCCTCAAGCAGCACTAAATTAGTTTCTGCTCCTTGGGAGCCTGAATGGAAAAGTAATTGTGTGCGCCACAAAAATCCATTAACGTGGCCTTGTCAAAAACAAAGAAATCCGTAAGCCAATTGTTCCATGAGGTTAATAGACGAAAACCAAGAAAATGTTGGCAATTATGATGCACATTGAATGCTCAAGATGCGAACACTCCAAGCAGCTTAAAAGTTAAGCGATTCCCATTGTCTTGCCAGCGCAGGAATTTGTTAGCTTCTGCTGCAGTTGTTTGTGCCCGCCCGCCTGACCCAATTCGCATGCAAATTGTACGTGAGCAAAAGTTTACCTTTACCTGGGCCTCTCCTTAATATATACAAAGCACCGGGCTTTGCCAATGCCCAGGTGAACCGAGAAGCAAAAAGTGAGTGTCTGTGTGAGATAGAGCACTCGGAACACAGTCGTTTGTGGGAGCGCATCGAGGGGGATAATGAATTTTTATAAATAAGTTGCCGCAAGGACGACGACGACGACGACTACGACGATGGGAAAGGAGACTCCACTGAGCCGGGCCGCACAATTTGCCCGGCAATCAAATGTTTTACTTCCCATTTCATTCATTTGCGCTCAAATTACATTCTACGGCGGATGCCTAGACCAAAAAAATGCCCCAATGATAAATTACTAAGATATTGCCGAGAATAGGGATAGATGAGCGGAGGAGGAAATGATTAATGTCTCGGCAGCAATGTCGAATTATTAATAATAATAATCACAACAATGGAGACTACTGAAAAGGCCCGAAACGGGATCCGGGCAATGATGATGTTTTGGCATTTTCATTTCGCCATTGTTGGGCCTAGCTAGCTGCTGGCTTAGAGTCCTGGAGTATCCTGGACAGGCCAATGGAACACTGAACTGGGGGCGGGGCGAAATACTTCATCAATTGTTCAGGCAATGCGGCTGACTTTTACAAATTGAATTTGTTTATTTGATTTGACAATTAATTCCGAGCAATTGCACGTCCACGTCCACATCCACGTCCGATTAATTGTCGGCAACGAATTTAAAGAGCACGTCGCCGGCTTAAAGATAATGCCTGCTCACGGCCCAGTTTGATATTGTTTTTCGGGCAATAAATACCGAGATGTTGTTACATGTGTGCAAACATGCATCAACACTGACGGAGGGTAATAAATTTTTACGGCCTGACCCGGCCCCATAGCGAGCATAAGGACCCAGGCTCGGATCCGGAGCCGGAGCCAGGATACCACAGCCAACGAGCTGGGCTGCAGTGGCCCCAAAAAGTATGCCATGTTTTGTGCCCGGCCCTTCGGCAAAGTTCATCGCTCCAAATGTTTATAGGCATATAGGCTTATGCGCATTTTATGCGCGAAATCAAGAAAAATGAAAATGCATTTTGCACACCCCCATGGCCCACATCTTCTCGCCGCATCCTTTCCACTTTCTGCTGTGGCTGCACAAAAATTCTCCACAGTCTGGAGTCCGGAGCTGGCTGTGTGTAAACAAGGCTCGGCAAGGACTTTTGTTTGCCAGAACGAGAGGCGCAGAGACTTTGGCATATGGCCAGGAGTAGACTTTGCAACTTTTCGGCCTGGGTCAACTGCGGCCAGGTCTAATGAAAACTTCAAATACGACCGAGTGGGTTGACTGACTGGGCCCCCTCACCTTCTACATAATGCAGCTGGCCCAAGTGTCGGGGCCCACTTAATCTAATTATAGTTAAATAAGCAATTTCCCCATTTCCCAGGAAGATGCTCTTCAAAGGACGCGCAGTAGCGGCAGCATGCGGGTTCACACCTAAGCTAACGCCGCTCCTTGGAAACTCCCATCCGTGGGAACCGCAGACGCGTTGTCAGCTGCATGTGTGTGTGTGAGCAGGGGTGGCAATAATTTTTCCGGCCCTACACCTTGCTCCCTGCACTGGGCTTGGCAGAAGTCATAGACGGTTAGCTTTCGCTGCCACAATTGTTTTGCCAGGTACAACAACAACAGCCATCGGCTGGCAACAACAAGGTGCCGCACTCAGCGCTTTCCTCGTGAGATGGCTCCTACCTGCACACACACACATAAACGTATATATATTTTCCCGCCTATATGTATGTGTGCGGGTCTATAAAACAGCCAGATAATCGCCCAGCATGTTCGAATTCCATTTGGGGTTGCTCCGGCGGCCCATTCGTTTGGCTCCGCTTTCTGTTTGGCCTTCTTTGTTTCGGGCGGTATATTACTTTTTCTACTTGGCATTTCATTTAGATTAACATTTTTGGGACGCGGACCCCAACGCGACACGACGACACTCTCACACACCTGATTTAAAGACCGACTTAAAGTCCCAAATATAGAGCAAAAGAAGTTATGGAACAGTCATCAGTTCTTCTATTTCTCCTGCATTCAAATTTCATTCCATTCGCTTTTTGCCACACGATTGAATGGCAGGCAAGCCGCAGCAAAGCTTAGCCACATCCAAACGAGTGTATGTGTGTGTGATTTGGCCAGATGTGCCAGTTGCAATCCGTTACGTCCCTTGCCTACTCTGACTGCAATTTATTTCCACGGGCTTTGCGGTTGTTTAGGACCTGCAAAATTTCCTTTTTAGCTGTTTACGAGAGCGAAAGTGGAGCAGAAACGGAGGAGTTGCTGTCGCATTTAACGCTCACTTTGGGGGAAGCTCGCTGGGCGGCTGAGACGTTTTTCCATTAAGGCAACTGTCAGCCATCATAAGCTTTAAGTACAAATCGCATTTCGTGGCTGTCCACGATGATATTTCGCAATTGAAATCATTGACGCTGTAACAACAAAAGGCACTTCAATGTTGACATTTTGATTTTGTGCCCCAAATGGAAAGCAGAAAATTCTTTCCAATCTGCCAGCCGCGTGCACGCTCCCTTTTGTCTTTTTTTTTTTTTAGACAATTCCGCTGAGAGCCGGGCAAAGCCAAGGAAAATGGAGGGGCCAAGCGTCGAGGTGCAGGTACCACGGGGCGTATGAGTCGTCGTCGTCGGATGCCCGACTGCCTTTTATATGGCATAACAAAAGCTTATCGCCAGCATAATAGAGACACGCGTCTGTGTAATAAAGTAGAGCACAGGCTCCAGCTACAGCTCTAGCTATAGTCCCAGTCCCAGTATCAGTCCCAGTTCCACTCCCAGACAAACGTGCACTTGGACGTTATCATTAACATTATTATTATTATCATTGTTACGGAGCAGACTTTGGCTTTGTGTGGCGGCAACTTAAGTGACTTTTTGTCCGCTCGTTCGTCTTTTTCCCCCTTTGCAGAACTCAAAGCGGAAATCTTCGGGCCCAGCGATCTGATGGTAAAGACCGGCAGCGACATCAACCTAACCTGCAAAATTATGCAGGGCCCGCACGAGTTGGGCAACATATTCTGGTACAAAGGTGCGTATGCGTAATGAACTCCGACCTCGGCATGCACCTCATTTACGCAATTCAATTTGCTACTCTCCGCATTCCATTTCGCAGGCAGCGAAATGCTGGATGGCAAGGGCGAGAACGAAATCGACAGCTCCATGGCCCGGATTCGTGTTGAGGATGATTGGACCGACGGCCTGACTTCGAGGTATGTACCAGCACAGTATAGTAACGACTCGCCCATCATTTCGCCGTTTCACCATTCCGCCACCTAGCAAACGTGCAAATGTGTGCCGAGCATTTCAGTTATTTCGCATTAAAATACCGCCTCACTTAATTAAGGCCAGGCCCGCCATTTGGAGCGGGGAATTTAAAGCACAGCAAGCAGCCAGAAGCCAGAAGTCAGCAGCCAGCAACCGAGGTGGCTTGCAATTCTGCAGTCATGGCTGGGTAACACACTTACTAGAAGGGACCCCGACTTTGAATGACATTTTAAGGCCAAAGCGAAGGACGAGTCCTGGCTGGAGGACCCCTCGCCAGTCTGGATCCGAATCAAAACCAAGAGTGGATTAGGCAGGGAATAATATGCAGTGACTACACAGCAGAAAGGAGACAAGAACTAGACTTTGAGAAGGTTGAAGTCACTATGAATATGAAATTGATGTATCAATCGATCTTACAGTATATATTTAGCAATCCTTCAAGTAGACTCAAAGGGATATAATTTTGGAAATGAAATAGTTGCTAAATAAACTAATATTGAATGAAAATTAATAGAAAATATATTTGGTTGGTTATTGTCTTAACTTAACATTGTAAAATTACCTCTTAAAACATTTTAAATATGAAGAAAAATAATAAATAATTGTATAGCAATATTATTGCTTATTAAATTAGGAGAGACGCAATGCTGAATATCCTTTAAAGCTAGTCTATGAAACTAAGCTCTTGCTTAAGTAGGGTATCATCTGGTTTTGATTCCCTCGCAGTGCCATTCCATCACTCTACTTTGTCCTGGAGTTAGCCGTGTGTGACTTTTAATTTGCCTTAGTCAAAGTCACAAAGTCGGTGTCACAGTAGCAGTAGCAGTCGGATTTGGATCCGGACTCGGTCGGGGGGCCACTATAGTTCCTTGCTCGGTTTCAGTTGCCGCCACGTGATCATTGCCCATTTATGCTGTTAACTAACGACGCAGACGACCATAAAATGCAGGTGACGCTGACAGAGATGAAAAGAGAGTGGTAAAAGCGAGGATTAGGAGCACTCCGGAAAAGCTGAGGGAAAAAGCACTGAAGAATTATCACGACAATTGCTGTGGGAGATAGTATAAAATAGTATAAAGATAGGATAAACTTCACCGCTTACTCCTACATTAACATTAAATGATACAATTTATACAGCCTTAACATAAACTAAAAAATAATAATAATAAAAAGGAGGAAACTTATTCAACTTGAAGGTTATTTAAAAATATAGAAATTTAAATGATTTCATATAGAAAAATTTGTTCAGCTATTTTGCTTTTTAAATAATTTACTTAAGAGTTACCATCTCTGTTTCGCTGAGTGCAAAGTGACTTCGAATTAGAGTCAGCGGTGGAGGCAGGTCGGTAGACATTATGCCATCGCATAAAGTAGCAAAAGTTTTGTATTTTTTCCTTGATGTTTTTCCCCGACATTCTTTGGCCTTTTCCCTTTTTGCCTTTTGTTCCACATGCATTCCTCCACAGCCATTCACTTTCTCTATGCTTCTCTTTCCCGGTACTCGTCCTCCAACTGCTCCTCCCTGTGGCACTTCCCCGCGGCACAGATTAAAAATCAAGCGCGCCATGCCCGGCGATACTGGCAACTACACCTGTGTGCCGACGGTGGCAAAAACCTCGAGCGTCTATGTGCACGTAATTATTGGTAAGTAAGTAAGGACTGCAGCGGGTTAGTGTGTGTGTACGGTCATGCTCCTGCTCCTGCCCCGGTGTTTGAGCTGTCAGAGAGTTTTGCATGTTTATGACGGGAAGTGGAAGTTGCCTGTTAGCAGCGGCACTTTCGCAATTTGTAATGCCAAGTGCAAAACGGGGCGTGGCCGTGCAGTAATTGCATTGCAGCCGACTCGGCGAGAAATTGCTGCTTGCCCCTTTTCAGATTTTGTAAAACTTTTCCTGTATTTTTTTTTTTTTTTTGTTGCTACTCCCGCATGTTTGTATTTGTGCAGCAGCACGGAAATTATTCCTAGTTGCCGCCGCTGCAGCCAGCTAGAAAGTTTGCTGCCAGCCAATAACACGGGGCATGTGGGGGCTCGAGGAGCTCGAGCTTGTCAGCTTTATGGGAGCAGCTTGTGTGCTCGAGAGCTCATCGAGAACTATAACAACTTGAGCTGCCGATGTTTTTCTTTTGGCACAAACAGGAAACTCATGCATGCGAGCCGTAGTCGATGTTATCTGGCGATAGAGTGGCGGCTCAAAGGCCACTGATTGGTGGCAGGACGGTGATCTTAGGTCTTCTAGATGGTCCCTTAACTAACCTTTCTTCCGTTTTATATTAATTTAATTTAATACTTCCCTGTTTTGGCTAAAATCGAATTCAAAACGATCATGAGCTTGGGGTACCAAGAATGGGGTCAAAATCGATGCTGCAATTAGAGCACTAATGGGTTTCACCATTCCTAATTCCGCGTTTGCTTTCGCTTTCCAACAGGCGAGCACCCGGCGGCCATGCAACACAACTCGAGCAGCAACAGCAACAGCTTCTACTGCGGCATCTGCTGCATGTTGCTGAGCATTGTCTCCTGCTGCCTGCAGCACTTCTACGAGGCCGGCTGCGGATATATCCATGCTGCGGCAGCGGCAGCCAACTCGGCGGCACTGCGTCCCCCGAAGCGAGCGGCGCTAACGAACAGCGAAACACGAGTAAATGCCGCAGCAGCAACAGCAGCAGCAGCAGCAGCAACAGTAGCAGCAACATCCATGCCAGCAACGTGCAACATGTTGAGAGAACGCCCCGCGGCGGTTCAGTGCATGAGATGAAGGAATAATCAACACGCAGCAAAAAACTAAAAAGGCAAAAAAAAAAAAAAGAAAACACAAACAGCCACACCAAAAACACACACTCACAGTACACATATTCAAGGTGATTTAAGTTTTTTATGTATCGCAAGGGGGGTCACACATAAGTATTTACTAACTTCTAAGATGAATGCACTTAGTGGACAAAAAACATATAAGTATTAGCCGATAAGCAAACAAGTATTTAACGATGATGAGAGAGGACTCAAGAAGAAGTATATATATTTATTATTTGCCAGTCGTTCTGACTTTAGTTCAATTACTGATAACCGATAGGCAGTAAGTGTTCATCACTGATACACTCTCCAAAACCATATAAGCAAATTAATTGAGCATTACCTAACTATCTATTCTAAAATTTAAATCCGGACTGACTGTAACAATTCCCCGATTAAGCCTACAAGTGACAATCGATGGCCGCCAATAATACTCGAAATATCTGTCGATTGGCGATGTCTGTTGGTTCAAACAATATATAATAATAAGATATGTAACGCCAAAACATTAAGTTTGTTTGCTCTCTTCAAATGTTGCTTATAAGTATGAGAGAGAGCGCGCTCCTTCTTCGCTTATGGGCGTTACACATCTTATTGTTACATCCTCCTTGGTTGATCCCTGTCTGCTACCAAAAATCGACTGCACAAAAAATGCCCCCAACTCTCATTATGAAGTAAGACTTACTAGCTATAAATACTCTGAGATGCCCGAACCACCCAACACCCCACAGGCAAGCCCTATCACTTGGACTCACAGTAATCCTTCTTCTATGCAATCTCTAACTGCCAACAACAAGGACCTTGCACCCAGTAGTAGCCCCTTTGAGCCATTTATTGGATTGAAATTTGCTGTAAATAATTGCCGTTCGAGAGAGATTCAACCAAGAGTACTTGGAGGTATTTGCAAAACAATTAGAGGAACCGGAGCAACGCATTGTTTTATGTTCGAGTGCGACTCGGCTGCTTTGCACATTTATCAGTTTTAGGCATTAGCTACGTTAGGTACGATTGTGAATGTATAGTCAATAAGCGGATAACTATGAGAGCCGACACTCGATTTTCATACGTCAGCACTCGAACCCTGTTTGTGTCAGACCCAATTGCGGGGTAAACTCGTTTAATTGTATATAATTAGTTTTGGCTAGAAACAAAAAAAAAAAGTAACACGGAAAAACCGAATACAAATGGGGGCGAAATTTGAAAATAAATGCAATTTATAATTGTGCTTATCGATATAATTGATACGAACGCCGGGCAATGAGCAGGCACTGTAAATAAATTCATTAGTAGACGAAATTGTAATTTTAATTAACTCTTAAATGATATAAACAGATAATGCCGATAAATGCGATTCGGACCGTGCTAGTTGGTAAGCCGCACGCCGACGCGAAGCTGGAGTGCATCACACGCAACCTAAAATTAACAAAAACACACAACACGAAACATAAAACAATTTAAATAATAGTAAAAACTAGTTAAATTTAATATGGACCCCTGGACCTACTCATAGGCCCTGCAATTTGTAAATAGAGCGAATGGATCTTGAACTAATCAGAGCTGGGCAAATAACTAAGCGTGAGGAGCACTCAGAGTCGGTTCGCGATCGAAAACAATAACGAAACCCTAGCAAATACATTACCTATGAGTGTATGTCACAGCATTGCAGCTACAAGAACATATATACATATTTAAACCAGGTACTCTCAATACATTTACGTGTGCGTATCCATAGGTACCCTACATATGCATATACAGATAGGATTGTTTAACAGCGACAACTAAACACACACGGACACTGCAGGCGAGAGTTTTTGTGAAAAGAAACCAAATCGATTCAATAAAATTATGATTTAGAAAATTTAACCACTTCGTCTTGAAATTATTTGTGGGAACCTGTAAGAGGTAAGTGACCTGGAAGTGTGTTGCATGGACTATCAATTCGCAAATCTACATGACTGTTTTCTACACTAAATATTTGAGCTTCGAATCTCACTTATAATCTGCCGACACATTTGGCAGCTTGTTGAGTTTAGCTTTTATAAAATCTGGATAAGAACTTAATGGCTTAACTGGCATTCTTTCATTAGCATGCACCCTTTCATTAACCCTTTTGAGAGCATGTAACCAGATTGACATATGATGGCCGAGATTGCTCATTCACTGACTTGGCCAACTTGGCGGGTAAAACCGGTTTAAGGCTTGACTAGGAATGCTAATAATGCGTTCATTGACTCTGCTCTGGGGCGTCACCGAATCTGTATCAAATTTGCTTAATTTATTCAAATCGATTCGTTGATGTTGTCGCTAAGGGTGATGATGATGTGATGCCTGCCAACCAATATTTATTTAATTGCAATTTGCCTCCAAATTCGGGGTACCGTTCGATTTTATTCGCTCGCCATAAATTCTAGCAAAATGTATAAATAAAACCAGAGCCCAGTGGACGCATTTTAGTCCATTCTTGTCCAGGTGTTGGACCATGTTGCAGCTGGCAATGGATAAATGCTTGGCCCTGCTTGTGTTGCTGGCCCTTTGCGCCAGCCTGGAGACAGGTGTGTGGGCTCACAATCCCGAATCCGCTTCCAGAACTCATTACGAATCGTATAAATTACAGCCCCGCCACCATCATCGCCTGAGGGCAACCAGGAGCAGCTGGTGCGAGTGTACGAGATCAATGAGGAGCAGTATGAACGAATGCTGCAGCTGACCAAGGGCAGGAATGTCATATCGGAGGCCAGGCTGATCAATGGGGGCTTTGCCACCGTCAGCGAGTCATTCAGTGAGACCATCAGCTCCGGCTGGCACTCTCTCCTGCGGATCGTGGGTCTCACCACGCTCAGTAAGGCCGACGAGGCGGAGAAGGTGGATTTCGAGAGTCAGCCCTTGTGCGTGATCAAGACCCGCGAGGACGAAGCTGTTGGCAAGGACGAGGAGGTGGCCTCCGCACGCAGTTCGGGAAAGGGCATTGAGGCCGATGACGAAGATTCCGCCATTCACTGTATCGTGGTGCTGAAGAAGGAGTCGGACTTAGAGTTGCACAGCCAGGAGCCTCAATATTGGAACCCACCACAGGCTCCGCAGCCTGTGGAAGCTTTCGATGCGGTCAAGCAGCCCGAACCGGTGAGCGAGGCAAAGGAGGAGGTGGAGGTCACCACTGCAGCCCCATTAAAGCAGAAGAAGAAGAAGAACAAAAGTACTTTTCCCAAGGCTGACAGCCAGGAGGAGGATGTCGATGGTTCCCGCCAATACGCTGGTTATCCACTGCAACCTCAGTATGGTGCGCCCTATCCTCCCACCTCCTACAGTGGGTATCCCTATGGAGGCGTCAGTCCCTATCTGAACCCACAGCCCTTTGGTCCCTATGGACAAAATCCCTACGGATCACTATCGCCTTACGGGCCACTTCCGCAACAATTATATCCCCAACCCCAGTATCCCCCACAGCAGCCCTATGTCAATCCCTATAATCCACAGCCACAGGGATATCCTTACGGTTATGGATTTCCCTATCTAGATCAGTCCCAGCTGGCTCAAGCGAATGCCATTAACCAAATCGAGAAAACAGAGGCCGAAGAAGAGGATGATGAGGAAGATGAGGACTCCTACGAGGAAGAAGATGACTACAAAAAGCGTTATTATCCCTATACAAATATTAACTATGGCGTACCATATAATTACAGACAATAAAACAATTCGAAAATGACTTAAATATACTTTATTCTGATAGTTTGTGGGTCTACAAAGATAAAGAGGAAATTTATTACTTAGAAATTAACAGTTTTTCCTATTTTAAGAAAAAGAGTTGGAAGAACTCTCAGATGAATCAGTAGCAGTAGTATAATTATAATTCCAAGTTCTTCGCTATGAGTAATTCCCCTTAACGCCTCTTGGCTTGTCGAGCTAACTCTTAACTACGAGATCATTATCATTGAATCAGCGAATCCAGACAATCGTGTTTTGGCCAAAGCTGCTCCAACTAGCCATTAGTAAGACCAGTATGGGCTGGGCGCTGATCTGGGCGAGATAGAACTGGGTCAACGCGTAAATTATGGAGATTCGTGTCGATTAGGGTGATGCCATAACTGTAGATGAGCAGTTTGGGTTGATCCATTTGAATGACAATGCCGAAAGGGAATTTCGGTCCGTCTTTTGGCATCTGAGCAAGATTTTCGAAATATATAAGCGAGGGTGCTGGACCAGTGTAGCTTATTCGCAATCGGCATGAAGTTCTTTCCAGTTCTAGCAGCGATCGTGCTGAGCCTCGCGGCAGTCCAAGCAGGTAAGTTCTCCTTACTTAGCCATTGGGAGGCAGCTAACGATTTCTCCTTGCCACAGGCAGGAGTCGTCCTCAGCTGGTGCAGCTGCACCCGGTGACGCGGCAGGAGTACAACGAACTACTGCGCCTCACCCAGGGCAAGGATGAGGTGTCTGAGGCCCGACTGCTTAGCAGCTCGATTGCTGGTATCAAGGGTCTGGCTTCTGGCTTCGCAGTAGGAAACTTTATACCCGCCATCTTCAGCACTGGCTCCAAGGATCAGTCCAAGAAGGGACGTCCTCTGTGCGTCATTTCCACAAATGATCTGGAACAAGGAGAGCAGGACAGGCGCCTGGGCCGTGTAGTGAGCATTGATTACGAGCCAAACTCGGACTCCAGTTCGAGTTCGGGATCTTCTTCGGGTCATAGCAGTGGACATGGAAGCGGAAGTGGTAGCAGCGACGACGATGATGTGACCACTGTCAACTGCATCCTGGTGGTCAATGGAACTGACACCTCAGGCACAACCACAACCACAACAACAACCACAACAACTCCCAAGCCCGGTCACGGACACGGTCACGGACATGGCCACGGCGGATATCCGTATCCACCACCACCTCCCTACTATCCCTATGGCTACCCGCCCTACTACTATCCCTATCCTCCACCACCACCGCCGCCCAAGCACCATCACACCGGCGGAGATAAGCGTTCCGTTGGCGACGAAAACGATTTCAGTGGCCTGATTGACGCCTACAATGGCTACTACTACCAGCCGCAAGGTTTCCACCAGCGCGGCGGCAAGAGGTCCAGGGCCAACCAGGAGGTCTCCGCTTACCAGCCCGCCAGCTATCCCAAGCAGGAGTATGCTTCCAACTACCCAAAGGTGGTCCGAAACTATGGACTGACCCACCCGGCTCCTGTCTACGTTCGCTCTCCTCAGTTCGAGCGGGAACAGTGAACGAAACAACCAATTAGAAAAATGTCCTTTACTACAAAATAAATTAATCGAAATTGAAGAAATTATATGAAGTTTTAATGGGTAACTAAGATGGATATGACTTATGTAGGTTCTTTTATTCAATCGATTTTATATTCCTTGTGGAAACAGAGCTGTAGTAGGGAACATAAAATAAATTGAAGCACAAGTATCCAATGGAATAACATTCAAATGCAGCGTCATAATTGGACTTTGAATCGTTCATTTTGTTGCACGTTTCCGTGAGTACATGTGTGTGTTTGTTATGGTGCGTGTGTGATCGAAAGTGTTACAAGGTCCTGCCACTAACAATGCCAGAAAGAAGCGTTGATCTAGGCGGCACAACAGAGCCACCATGTAAACAAGGAGCATTACACACATCGCCCCCGTACACACACACAGTATTGAGGTACAGCGACAATTGAAAGTGTAACACATCGTTGCCTTTTGTAGAGCTTCTATTGCTGCTGCAGCCTCTTTAGTGCAGCTACACGGAGAGAAAAATGGGCTAGAAAATAAATCATATCTTTACTTTCAGATAAACCATTTTGGCATGGAAAGATGTTGTGAAAAAATCTGGCACTTTGGTATTACAAAGATTTTCCATGCACGATGTGAATAAAAAAAATATTTTATTAAGCTTTAATACTTCAATTCAATTTATCCAATATATACCATTATTTTCTCTCAGTGCTGGTACTAATGCCGACATACACATCCGTTCGCTGGCGAAGGACAACGAACGCACAGGCATGAAAGGGAATAAATTAAAGAACAACTCAAAATAACCGCGGGGCAATTGACAGTGGTGCTTCGTATCGCATCGCATGTGGGCGTGGCAGTCAAAGGGGTTCTGGTCGGGGGCGGGGGCACGGGACGATTTGAACGCCCGTTTGCTGTTAAGTGCAAGTGCATCGGATCGGTGGAGAAACCCAGGATGTAGCGATGCAGTGAGGCAATGACGGAAAGAACACTACTCGCCTTTGGCCTCATTGCGTTTTTAGCCTCCACACAATGCCACGCCCAGTGGCACGCTTACGCCCAGCCCAGCAGACGATGGACGACGACTGGCAGTGGAAGTATGTCTATGCACTGCAAAATAATTACTTTCATATCCTGCGGCAATTAAATTCATTTAGTTTGCCACCAATTTTCCCCTCCGCCCACATCCAGCACTCTGATTAAGACATTCATTCCGCTTCGCATTCAACGGCTTATGCTTGTGGCTGTTGAACCCGGCACCCGCACTCTTCTCGGAATCCCCCTCGAAGCCCCACGAAGCCCCGGTTGAAACAGCCCCTCGACAGCCTCCGTCTGGACCAAGCAACTCTAAACTATGTCAACTGTTAACTTTTCCTTTCTATTTTTGCTATTTGTTGCGCTCGTTGTTTTTGCCGCCGCTGGCATTCCGCTCCTATGGCCTGCATGTTTTTCAAGGACTCTACATAGTTTATCCAACAACATCAAGCACACACCCAGCCTCACAGCTCACCCGGCGAGCGAGGGGTAGAAGCTTGTTGCTGCCATTTTGGACATGGCTGAGTTGAATGTAAGCAAATTGCTGAGAGCGCTGCAAGTCTGTTGGCCGGGCCAAAACAAAAAAAAAGGGATGGAATTGCCCAAAAATTGCTGCAGCTTACTCTCAAAAAAGCCCGTAAAGTGTTGCCAAAGTAGTTGTTCACGTCAAAGCGGATCGATGCGTCTAAGAGATTAGTTTTGTCAAGAACTAATATTTAAATTGAATAAAATCGAGTCAAAGCACGTTAGCTCTTGGGTGGAGTGTGTAAACCAGCTTAAGATTAATTAATTTGTAGTAACTATGATAAATATTATCAAAAGATGGCCAATTAGAAAAGGTACAGATACCTAAACTACAAATTTTATGTTAAAATGGAACTATGCCTATAGAAATATTTTATTATTATTATACGAATTCAGATTTAATTCAGATTTATTGCACTAATAATATAAACTTTACTTTCTGCGCTGTTTAAATCGCTCTTAGGACCCCTGAAACCTTATAAATAGGCAGACAAACACTTGTGAAAGGTGTTTTTGTTACCGATTTTCCAAAGAATTTATTGCATTGATGAAGATAAATTAGATCTTGAATAATTTCAACGGGGGGGTAAGAGTCAAACAACCATTTAGAGCGCACGTCACCAGCATCACCGACATGATCATGGCCTTCCTCATCACCATATCTTCATCATTGTCTTCATCATGTAAATGTCAATTTAACGGAATATTAATGCAGGCACGCCATTGCAAAGAAACACCCACACACTGTCACTGTCTCAGGCGGCGGCCATACATACATATGTCTTTGATATCAACGGAAGTGCGCACACAAATACACGCTCGAGTGCCATTTTGTTAAGGCGCAAAAATTGATAAGTGCCTTGTGGTTATTGCGGTCTTTGGCGGCCATTAACACAACCAGTCGGTGACGAGGGGTAGCGGAGGTGTACACACACATACACGGATAATAAAATTTATACAATAAGAGGCTGTTGGAGCAGCAGCAGAAGCAGCAGGCGTTTGCACGTCAATCAAACATGGCGTCAAATAATCATTAACAAACGCTCGCACATACACAAACAAGGGTGTGATTTTTAGGGGGGGTGGGTAGGCCGGAGGGGAGCCTTGCACGCCGTGCTCCTTGAGGGGCCTGCAAGGAGCTATTACTGTGTGATATGCGTATGTGCTTGTGTCGGCTGTCATGTAGTTGTCGCCGGTATTGGTTTTGGTGGCTGTTGATTTGGTAGCTCAACTGATTTGCGGTTGCCGAGCCATCGAGAACAGGCTCTCCCAGCCAGCTTTTGTGATAAGTGCGGATTCGGGGTATTGAAAAATCTGTGGGAATCTGTGGATAACCACAAAAAAAAAATCGAATTATTTCGATTTGGCCAAGGCAACGACCAAACTTTGGCTGAGCTTAAGTTTGAATAGAGAGTATATTTTCTCTAATAATTTTAGTTTTTTAAATATAAACTTTAGATAGGCACACATAGGCTCTTTCTACTCCTTCTGCTTTATCCATTATGTTTTTCGGGAGGTGTAATCAAGTCGTACCACGCGATCCTTGTTAAGTCCTAGGCAAATTTCTTATTTTAAACATGTAAAAGGATGTTTCATATTTTTGGGCTCAATTTTAGGAGTTTTAAAGCCCTAGTTATATCTGTGACACGTCAGATTTAGTATCTTTTAGTTTTCCCCTCGTTCTCAAGGAAACTTCAGCCATTAAAAATCTTAATACTGCATGCCTGCCACTGGCATTTAATAATCTGTTGCCAGCCTCTGTGCTAACTGAAAAACGGGAATGGCAATTTGGCATCAATGGCAGATGAAGAGCCCCCTACACCATTACCAGTTACCTGTTACCTGTTAGCTGTTAGCTCTTACCTGGCTTGCCCCTCGAGAAGGAAACCTGAAACGTATGTTCGCAGCACTAACGAGCTGTGATTTTTCTTGCCATCAGCAGAGGCTGAATGGAGTGACTGCAAGTCAATGCGATTGGCGTCAATTAAGTGCCATAAGCGACACAACAAGCCGTCAGTCCGCCAGTCCTTCAGTCCGTCCGTCCGTCCGTCTGACAGTTTGCCAGTCTGCCATACGGCCGGAGTTTAACACTCTTCAGCTCCCTCCAGCTTAGTTGGGCAACGCTTTTGACACACTTTCGCCGAGCAGCGGCTGCAGATTGATTGGCGCCACTCAATTGGCAACCTTTTTGGCCTGGTCTGGCCCGGTTTAGGGGTGAGGGGTCTGGTCTCCGGCTTTGGTTTACCGATGACTTCGTGTGCAGCATCGTTACACGCATCGCCTGCCATCCATCGGGGGCTCTTTTTTCCTTCGACAAGCGATTAGAATAAATTGCAACATGCCGGCAAAACGACAGGCCTCTTCCTTTAGCTGATGCTCCCGAGGAGGGTCCTGGGAAACGCTATCGCCATCGCCATCGCCAACGCCATCGCCATCGACATCGGTATTGAGCTCAACGTTATGCATTTGACACGAGTGCCGATTTCTGCTTCAATAATTTCCCCAATATCTCAATGTGCAGAGCTCGAGTATCTCGAAAGTTTGCGAGCCTCGCCTCGAGTGGCGGCGGCGGGTCCGTGTGGGCGAGTGAGTGTAATCAATTTTAGTGGCAACGCAAAGTTTTTCAATGCGCTGCCATTCAATTAAAAATTTGTGCGAAACTTTATTTCGCTGTTAAGTGGCAATCTACATGCATCATCCCCGTTCCAACGAGTGTACGTGGGGTTATTTTGTCGGTTGCATCGCGCGCACATCTGTAAATACAACTATAAATGGCTTTGAAGAGTTTTCCCTTTTCGGCTCTCCTTTTTTTTTTATGGTTTTGTTTGGGTTGATTTATGTGCACATGCCAGTCAAATTGATGAATTGCCTTTGAAAGACGATCAAATAAAATCACAAGCGAAGCGAAACGGGCACATAAGTTGGGCGTTAAATTGCAGAAGGTGAATTGCCGGGCTAACAAGAAACTTAAATGTGTTTACTTGCATTGCATAAACTGTATTTTCCTCGATAATATTTGTATAATGAAAGTTGAGACTTTTCTCACCTCTTCTAACACCTGGAAAAATGGAAAAAATAAGTTCGAAGAAACCTTGTAAGGTTCCCATTGTTTTGATGTGGCCGACAAAATTGAATTTCCTTGCAAAACATAATCAAAAATTGTTTAGCAATGCACAGGGGCTCTGGCACGCATACACACACACAAACAATCCACTTGAAAAATGACATCAATTCTTTGGCTAAGAAAAAGGAGCACAGCAGATGACGAAGAAATTGAAAAATAATAACAAAAAGTTACCTTGGCAGCCGCTGCTCCACCTCCGCTCTAATTTAATGCGATGAATTCTTCGGTATATCCCTCGTACTTTTTGTTTTTAATTTATCCAACACAGCCCGCAGCACTTTCCCCACTTTCTCCGCCGTCGAGCACCTGTGCCATTATTCAATCTGTTGGTGTCCTGGCTGGCGCTGTCATAGTTGCTGATGCCGCCGTATTGCTGGGACTTTGTTTGTGTTTATGTTTTAATAAAACATTGCCCCTCGGAAGTGCCTCTCCCCGCTGCCACAGATGCTGGCAAAGTCAAGAGTAAGTCATGAGTAAATCTTATTATTTTATCCTTTGTTATTGCATTCTGGGACAGGGCTCTTCCCGGCCAGGCTTAGGCTCCTATCTCAGCCCCCGGCAGCCAGCACACCATACCAGGGGTTTGGGCGCTGTTATCATAAATCTGCATGCTGGCGAGGCATGTTTCGACTGCTCCCAGCTCGGCTCTCAATCCGATCCTGATGCACACAACGTCATATGTCAACTGCATCAATATTTGCATTTTGATTGAAACTTACAAGGAGGCAAAAGTCTGTCCCAATTTGCATATCCTTTCCTGCCAATCTGCCTCCAGCTCCAGATTCTTCTCCGGCTCCAACTCCGGCGCCCACTCTGTCTCCGGCTCCAGCTATAATCCTCGGCCAACAAGCAGCTTAAATGGCTTTAAGACATGGCCGACGGTCGTCGGGCGGCCACTCTTTGGCTATTTATGTCTAAATTGGCAAATAGCAAATGGTGATGACCGAATGCAGTTTTGCTGTTAATTTCACTTACAACGCACATTAAATGCAGACACCAGCAACAGCTCCTGCAACGGCAGAGCCCACACCCCCCCGGCAGCCAGCAAAAAGCTGTTTGTCCATAATCAGTGCAAAGTGCAGTTGCAGTTGTACAAGAATGGAGTGCATCGGGCGAGGAGGAGTCCCCGACATTGGCTATTTGGGTATTGCCTGCCAGTCGTCGCCATCGTCGCTGTCGTTGTCGTTGTCATTGCCCAATGTCCAACGCCCAAATGCCAATGGACGTTGTTGTGCCAAATTAGGTCAAAATGCGTTCAGTTCCGCACGAAATGTCAAAATAAACAAGTTAGCCAAGGGCCAGGGTTCCCATGTGAAGATTTTCTGGCTATGGCACTGCTAATCAGTGATGCCATTCAAACTTATTTAAAAGGTATTAATTGAATGGGAGGAGATATAGGAAATATAATAATAATGATCAAGGGAATACAGACATTTTTCTGTCGAAGTTTGTTTAATTTTTAAAAGGAAGTTCCCCCAAAATACCTTAAACAATTAAATCCCTATTAGCTGCATATCTCACAGCTTGCATAGAAATCAATATATACTCGATCGAAGGAGTGAGATCGGATTATGCAGCCTGCTGTGGAAGGAGCCTCAGCATTGGCCAGGTATTGCAATTAATTGGCAGATGGCAAGGACTCAAAGCCAAGCCCCCTCTCTCAGTCGGAGGACGGAAGACATATGCCTAACAATAGTGCGATAATTTCGTTTAATTAAGCCTGGGCCAAGGCTGCCTCTCCTGTCCGTGTGTATCCCATAATCCCGCACAATGGCTGCTGGGCGTGGAGGCCCAATTTGAATTGGGAGGAACAGGAAGTAGGAATGGGGTGTGCCTGCTGATGGGACAACTACAACAACAGCTGCATTTCATTACAATTTTTCAATTACTATTAACTTGATGCGGACTCATTACAGAGAGACTCGGGTGCCTCTCCTGGCCCCTCCCGCTGGCTGGTTTATCGTAATTAATTTTGCGGCTTCTGCTTGTCTCCTGTCCGTCCCTTTTCTCGTTCCCTTAGGCAGACATTTCATTAGGAAAATTGTTTATTAAAAAATAAATAGAATTAAACAATAAGCAAGAAGCAAATGGCCAGGACGTCCTCGTCGTCGTCGTCGTCGTCGACGCTCCAAGTTTTCCCTTTGCATGCGAAGTCACGCCCCCCTCAGGCCACAGCTTCTCTCCGGCAGACGCTTTTCCTCCCTTTTCCCTGGCCTGTAAGTTGCGCTTATCACGGAGCATAATCATAAAAAGTTATGCGCTCGCTAATTTGATTAATGGCATTTCCTTGGCCGCAATCCAAATTCATAATGACTGTGCTCGGCTAGGAAATTATTATTACTTCTAATTACAGCGAGACAACTTCATTAAGCCGCGTGCCCCGCTCCGAAGGCGGCCAGGAACGCGGCTTGCAAAAAACGGAAGCCCGGCTGGACATTACAACAATCGCATCTGGCAATCAAATGACGTAAATCATAAAATCCAATTATTGTCTCCAGCGGCCTTTCACCAGCTGCAAAAAATCTAAATCAAATTCAACTTTTTCAGCCTTTGATTGTTCGAGCGGCGGACTCGGAGCCGAACCGTATAGGTAACTCAATTAAAAGCAAACAATCACCATGGCCAGAAGCCAGTGGCCATAATAAATTCCAACAGAATTGCCCACAATCAGGTCGAATTCCGCTTCTAAGCCCCATTCAAATTTTACATTTGACTGCATCGAACAATCCGAAAGTAAATCGCTTCAAATTGACTATTAATAAACATTCGCGCAATCACTAACAGAAAATAAACGAAACTATAAGAGTGAAATATGAGCCATAAACATTAACAATAAATACTCTGCTAAACTGGCAGTATTCGTATATTAAAAAAAGATTTAAGTTGCCTTTAATTTACTGGTTTCTAGCATCGACAAATAATATTATATACCTTTAAAATCAATTAATATGTAACCTTCTGAGACCTTCAAAAACTTGTTATAAAATTCCAGATATTTTAAATTATCTCTAAATTTTCCCTGACAAAATTTAAGAACAATATCTAGTTATTAAGCCAATTAAATCCCTATTCATGTTTACCCCGTCAGCCACAATTTACAGAGTAAACTGAATATCAATTTTAAGGTCAAAAATAAAAGTATGGCAGTGTTTGGCCAAACTTTTCATGCTCCACGGCATCCCAAAAATTAAAACGCTTTTATCGAGCGATTTCGTGGAAGCAACAGGATATCTATCTCCCCATTCGTAACTGAATAGGAGTCGTAATTGATTGGTCTTCATGGTGGTAGAGGAGAAACCTTTTAGCCGATGTTAATTATGATATCTGCTGCCTAATTGAACGCAGCACCGCCCATCTTGATGGCCTTCTAATGTCCTTCGAGAGCTGCCGCTGAGAACTCGAGGCGAGCAAAGTGTTGCGGCAAACAATTGTTAAGTTTTGTGTCATCTCCGACGATTGGATCAGCAAATATTTGCATGCAACTAAGCGGGGCAGTGACGAGCAACATGTCCACACAACTGTTTCTCTCCATGCCCAACAACCCCACCAATATGAGGGTGTTTCAACTCGAAGGGCGCTAAAAGGAATAAAGGAATTCAGGGTATTACGTTCCAAGAATTTGGGTTCGAAAGGTTTAAATAAAGGTTTCCTCGCTAAGGTCTCATTATACAAGCTTCAATAATAATTATACATATACCTTTTTTTATATACTATAAAGTACAACCATTTAATGTACATTTATGTATTTTTCCTGTAGGATTTTTAAGTCACCAACCCTAAGGGTCAAAGGGCTGCATTAAAAGCTTCTTAACGTTAATAGGCGGCTTTAAAAATATCTGCCAACCATAGCCAAAAAATTGTTAAATATTTAAAAACCTACTGTAAAAATACTATAGGTTTAAATATGAAACTTTAAAATATTGTAAGCATCTTACTTATAACCTATAATCCCATCATCTTTCCATATAATACAGGGTATTTTGTGTGGAGTATATACCATTTTGTGTCCTTAAAATCGAGCCACCCTGCCCACCGTGCGTTACTGCCGGGGAACACTATACAACGGAGATAGGGGCCAGGAGTTAGCGGGAGTGCTGACAAAAGCTGATTATTATGGCAATGACAAGCATATTGGTCACGTTAGCACGCCCTGGCCAGTGCCCAGTTCCCGGAATGGACAGTGGCATGCACTTTACAGGCAGCGCGCTGCCGTTAATAACTAAAACGTGCCTCAAATTGGCCGTACGGCATTATGGCCTATTTGCCTGCCAACTGCGATTGTCTGCGGACATCCCTGCGCCGCCACTGCCGGGTTCAACTGGCAGGGTTGGGGGTGCTAACCCTCAGCTCATTGAACTCCAAATGGCCACCGCATTCTTTCTGCTGCTTTTGCTATTGCCTTGCGTGCGAATTTCTAGTCCCCAGTCTTGGCCTCCTCTCACGTTTCCACACTTATACACTGATTAAATAGCGTATACGCCCTGTGTACATTTCATTTAATTCCGCCTCCAGTCTACGCTCCCAGCCCGCTGCCCGCTAATTGCATGCATGACTATTGAATAAGTGTCCCGAAGTCGGGATCTAGATGCTGATTGATGCGCCAGAGCAGCGGACCAGGACACATAATAGCATCAGCCATAAACCCCAAAAGCCAGCTGGGGGACAAGCGGAACCGATGGCGATGGCAAAATTGCATAATTAATCATGCGCGCATAAAAATGTCAACTGCTGGTTGGGGGGGAAAGAGGAATGCCAGAGAAGCGGCAACATGTTGCTGCTGTCCAGTCCTCCCTCTTCCCCCCACTACCCTGTTTGGGGAAGCAGGGAAAAACTGCAAGTTCGCCTTGGCTTGGGGCCGCATTGCAACGTCGAACATTTACAAACAAATCAAATTTGCATCAGAATTTCATTTATCTTGTTTTGCTACTATTGTGTGGATTTTGTGCTCACAGTCCCCGCCGGAGTGGGTTGGGTGTGGCGGCGGGGAATGGACCCAGAGGACGGCAGCAGAGCAAAAGCATAAAAGTGAAATTGCATTTGGCCAGTTGCGAAATCAGGAATAACAAGTAAAATAGTTCTGGCCAAAGAAAGTCAGACTTTGGGCTAGAAAGAATCTCTCTAATGGTTGGGTATATTGGTTTTCACTTTCTTACTGTCAAGAATTCAATTTATTATGTTAAATTATTGTCCATCCACTTGAAGGACCAAAATGTTAACTAAAATAGTTCTGGCCAAAGAAAGTCGGACCTTGGGCTTTGGTTTCCACTTTCTTTTTGTCAATAATATTAGTCGAAGGACGTAAAGAGGTATTCGTGAACAATTTTAATATAATTAAATGATATATTAAGGGATGCTTTAATAAAAAGGAGATTTTAAACGTTATTATAATAAATCTCGAATAATATATTATATATTAATTTGACTTTTATAAGATCTCTTAACTAATACACCTCACAAATATACAAATTTCCTTTCTCAGATACGACTCTTGCTTGGACGAGTCCTTTCGTTCGCCAATCTGCCCTAATCTTTTCCCACAGCCATTTATTAATGCCAAATGTTATTCCACTGCATGGCGAACAAAAGGGTAATGGCAACGAACTATGCAGAAAAACTCACATAATAAATCGAGCCAGTGTCCAGAAACGACTTTAATGAAATAAAACATTGTACATTGTATCCGGCCTGGTTTTTTCTATGCGTATTTGTGTGCAACAAAGTTAATAACCGTTTTATGAGTCTATTAAAAAGGGATAATCGCCGGGTTCAGACTGATGTCTGGGCCCTGTGCATGGCACTTATGTAAATGGTTCCACAAAAACAGAGAGATGAAACCGAAGAAGGGACGGGAACGATGGCCAAAACCCCACACATCATCAGCTAGAACTAAGCTCAAGCTCTAATCGCCCTGCCCTGGCCATATGAGGTCTGTATATTACCAAGTCGGGCCAACCTTTCGCCCCACCGCCCTTGGCCTTGGCCAGTGAACCACCTAAAATAAATAAACAAGTTAAGCGGTCAAACCCTTGAGGGAGGGCAACTTAAAAATTGTTTTTTATTCGCCGTCGGAGCCTTTTTAATGATTATACACACTGTGTAAATCAAACCGCTTGTGAAAGGGACCGAAAATTATGTAGATTAAGCAGCAGCAGCAGCAGCAGCATATAAAAAAGGGTTCAACTACATCGTATATAGTATGTGGTTATATCCACATACCATACACATACCATGTGTGTCTGTGTGTGCGGGATAGATATTATTTATGGTGATATGTGCCCGACAAACTGGCAGCATAATAAATTATGAAAATGCCACAAAATCTACATCGAACTTTTATTTTTTGTTTGCCCGGCACAGGAACAGGCAGGTGGAGCGTGTTGCGGTCTAGGTAAATGGGCCCAGAGCAGGGCAGAAATCAATAACCATCCGGACAGCTAACAAGGGGACTATTTAATTAATTGTGTGCCTTATAAATGGTTTTCTAAACGCCACGCCGGCGGTTTTAAATGCATGTGCGGCTGCTGCATATGCAGCATGCGGCAAGTGCCAAAAACTTCCGCCACCTATCTCTCTCTCTCTCTTAGAATGCTTTCTGGTTGCGGCGGAAAAGTTCTTAAATCTAACGGCTACGAAGCCAACTTCCCTTTTCCGTTAGGCATAAATAACAACAAAAGTCGTTGCCCCGCTTGCCAGCGGCAATTGAGAAACACGCATACGCCGCGTTCGCCCGAACTTTGCAGCAGCTGCCACTAAATATTAAGCATAAATACGTATGTACACACCACCGACCGGCTGTACTGCGCTATATCTTTCTGGCCATACATCTGCATATGCATGGTGCTGGCGGAAGGGAGAGCCCAGGACACAAACAGGACCCTCAGACACTTCCGCCGGCAGCAGGAACAGCAGCAGCAGCAGCACCGCCAAACACTGGGCTAAGTTGGTAACCACTTGGCTTCTGCCTAGCTGGGGGTAGCGCCCCCAGAGAAGGCAATATTTCTACACCCGGAAAATGAAACCTCTAAAACAGCCTAAAATATTAAAGCCATCTTGCGGTACTTTTGCCCAAAAGTAAGTAACTATAACTAAAGCAAATAACTATATTATTCTTCTGCCAAAGTAATTAAAAGTAAAGATTTAAACTCTTCTTTTCCTAAAACTAATTGATTTATTCAGCTTAAATACTAAGGGGAATGTCTTCCAGATATCCAGGAAAATATACAACTAAAGATTCAAGTTATGTTAAGTTTTTGAGGTATTAATTTTCATAGACATACACTCTCATATAGTCTTTATTTTGTAATATTTTCCAGCTACTTCGGATATTTGTTTTATCAATTTAACTAGGACGTGTGCCACAGGAGGAGTGTTTCAAAAGAATTTCCCACAATTCAAGGGCTACATTTTTCCGATTTTCCGAGTGCACATATTCATAACTCCAACATGTTAGCCCACCCACTACCATGTGCATATGCTTATGTTTATCTCTTCTGAAGCTGGACCGCAACGTATGCTGATGTGAAAAATATTACATCCGCCGCTTCGTTCGGAATTTTTCATGCCCCGGCCACAGAGGTCACCCCAAAATCCAGCCGCATAGCCTCAGTCCCACAGATCCCAACCCCAACCGGGCGTTCTCCATTTGATTCCAGGAAATGAGGACTGCAGACAAGCAGGACTTGGGGTTGATGCCTGATTTCATTAAAATCCCCAAAATTCAAGGGCCGACTAAACAGTCGGCTAAGAGAAGGGGCAGATGATGTGTGGCTTCGAACCCTTGCCGCCTCGAGGCACTTGCCGGAATTACCTGCTCTGCGTAATTAAGGACGTTCGACAGTGACCGGTTGCTGGAAACAGTCAGTATGCCGACTCAGAGTGCGGCTAGACGGCATAAATCTAGGCAATTGCATGGACGCAGCCTGCAATGGCTCCACATCACTGTCCTGCCGACTCCTCTCAGTGGCCCCTGCACTTGCCAAATGGACATGTTTTCCCGGTTGTTTGTCCTGGCTAGAAGCTGAGAACGGGTCTGCGTCAGCTGGCCCGAGTTGAAAAACAAATATTGCAGTTGGCAACAGGATCGGATGCTCCGACTGGTTGGGAGTTCTTTTAGAATGGGTTGGAAATCCATAAAGGCGACAGGCCTGCCTGCCAGAACCGCCTCTCGCTCACACATTCAATCAACCAATTAGATTAGGCTGTACTCCAGGCCGGAGCTGCAATTTCCTCGTTTAATGCTCTGATTAATTTTGGAGTGGAAATCGTTTTGCGCATTCGATTGAATCAAATGTTTGTGGATTATCTATTTGGATTTGGAAATGCATCAAATTGGCAGGCACTCGTCGGCCGTCCGTTCAATTTGCGGCCCTCTCTGCGGTCAATCGGGCATGTCCACCGCCGCCGCCGCCGCCACCGCCTCCACTTTGCGGAGCCAATTAAATATGCAGCTTTTTGCCAAACCAAACACCATGCGGCTGCACGCCGACAGCCGGATGTATTCGCGCTGACAATGTTGCACGCACTAAATTGCTAATTGACATGTAAACGCATCGATTGCCCATCAGCTGCACTGCCAAATTGATAAAAACACCAACAGCCAGTGGGAATGGCAACCATAACGAGGACGGCGGACAAACAATAACACTGAAACATAGATATCGAAAATTGAAAATTCAATTGTTGTGCAAATTGATTTCAAATGTCACATAAACGTCAAACTTTTGCGCTTCAAGAGGGTGGCATTTCAACCTTCTCTACTTGGTGTCTCCGTGTCCACCTCCATCTACCGACTTCCTTCCCTCTAACAGTCGATCTGGCGGCCAGTGGCCACACACTAACAAGCTCCTGACTTTCGGTTATAGTTAGATAAATGGTTTGCCTGGGTGCGAGAGCAGCCATGAATTTAGGTGGGCCACCAATCAATAATCACGTTTTCCTTCTGGGTCTCCGCCGCCAGCCACATGGCAACATGAAAAATGACGGATGCCATCGATGGAGGCGGAAAAGTCCAGCGGGGAAGGAAGGAGGGTGCTGTTGCAGGAGCCATTGGCCAGATGACTTTGATTTACTTGGCCAGCATCGACAGTTTGACACAAATCACATCTGAGAGGCATTTTAAAAAAGTCCACAGCCGACCCGATGGTAGTGAAAGTTGGATCCGATTTTTGTGTAGTTCTAAGTCGCAACGAAAGCGGCAGTGATGGCTAACAATATATAGAATATAGTTAAATATTTATAATAATAATATTCATAATTAAAATAGAAAGAGTATCGTTATGCGTATACTTTTTAAATTGAAAATAAAACGTTTAACTGAAGAAATGTATATATATTTTATGTTCAGGAATTGCTTGGCAGTTTCATGCCAGAAAATTAAAGCCTCTATCTCTAAGCCTCTAAATATTATTTGGAATGCAATCAAAAAGAAAAATAACTCTTTCAAAACCGCAGCAAATTGAATTCAGACTTCTTAAATCATATTTAAAGCTATAGAATCTCTAAACTTCTAAAAATATACATATACCCAACTATGGCTCCCAACTCTGACACTAGAGAAAGCTGCCCGGCCGGCAAACACAATTTCCACAGTACACCTTTCGTGGCTGAACAAACGATGGTCGTCGGCTCGGTGTTTGCAATCATAACAAACAAGGGCTGCTGGACGCTAGTATAGTATGTGAGTCCAGTGCCAGCCTAACGACTACCTGTCGGGAATAACAAAAATCGAGGCAAACTTCCATCTCGGCGCCCGGAGTCAATGTCGCATGGCGCACTTAATCGTTATTAACGCCAACTTTTTGCGCACACGTGTGTGAAAAAAATCATCATAAATCTGTGTGTACATTCATATATGTTGGACCCTCCAGAGGAGCAGCTAAAATTGAAACAGTATCCGAGCGGAGCGAAGCACTCCCTGTAGATGAGCGGAATCACGTGCCGGAGATTTTCCGTCGCACAGTGACAGTTTCCGGAGTCCGCGGTCCGGGGTTCCCGCGTCCGGATCCTTTGTCTTCTTCCCAGCTAAGCAGCAATTGGCTTTCATTAGCCTTACTAGATGCGCCGCTGACGGGATTTGTCAGACATTTGTCAAGTTCGGGGCATATCAAACTTTTGTCAGCATATCAGCTTTCCATTCCCATTCTCACATCCCGTTCCCTGCTCCTTCCGCCATTGCCTTTGTTCGAATTTTCGACTGTTCGGCACGGCGAGGCGAAATTCGCGATAAATCTGCGGTCCACATACGCACACGTGGGCAGGTGCGAACAGTAGCGGTACCTGGGCGTGGGCGTGGAGTGTGTTTCTGACTCCGAATGCATGGCAGGTAAGGTCATCGGACAGGCCTACAGAGAACAGTGGCCTAAAATCGGGGAATCAATGTGGAGAATACAGATAATCTTTCAGAAAGTCTTTAATAAACTTCTGTAATTTAAAATGTTCAAGTCAAGTTATTATAAAAGCAAAAGAACTCTATATCTGGTAGCTGGTTTCCTCCTTCTTGTTTTGTTTCTATTTTGTATTATAATTATTAGTCATAGCAATAAATAGCTACTTACTTTAGCTACCACAAACTCTTATAATTTGTAATTAAGCAGTGAAGGTTTCTGGTGGCCATTAGGCCCACTGTCCAGGGTTCTGTGGTTGACTTTAGTTGGCTTCTGTGTCATTGGTGAGAGTGTGTCTGTGTGCGATTGGTAGTGTGCTTATGCATGGATGTGTTTGTGTGGGTGAGTCGTGGCGACAACTTCATCACTCAATGGACGCGGTCGCAGCTTGCGATGACAGTTACAAATTATGATTGATTGGGGACAAATTCCCGCCCACTCATCCACGATTGCTGCGATCCGCTCTTGCTTGGACCGGCTCTCTCAAGGAGCATTGTGCTGGCGATGCCGCCATAAATACGAATTAGAATTAAGTTGCATAAATTTCACATGGAAATCTGTGGCAATTTATTGCAAGCGTTTTAAATAAATTTAGAGCGTTACTTCATAAATAACTCAGCTCGCCATTATTTCGCTCCGAGACGAGACTATTAAAATTTAATGCCCGAACAGAGAGCATTTATTGAAACGGCAGCTCAGCCCCACACCCAATAAGCCAGTCACACCGAGCAATCATAAATCATCTCTCTGGCCGGGCAACTTCAATACAGGACACAGCACAGGACAAGACAGCGGACCAGGAAGACCAGGATGCCAAAAAGTAAGAAGGAAAAAAAATTACAAGAGAACGGACAAGACGAAGTTGAAGCGACTATGAAATACCTGGTGAATGAATGGAATGTGGATTTTTAATGCAAATAGAATTTGAATACTCGAAAATGCTCACTGCTATAAAATAAATATATCTAAAATATAATGTATTCCTCTTATGTGAAGATAAGCAAGAGTTTTAACTTATTTTTGAATTGATTTAATGTAGATAAAAGAGAATATTCATAGCTGCTGTTCCTATAACTGGCATGTCCTTCCCAGTGACTCCCATATACCCCTTAACTGTTCGACTAAGAGGTATAAAAATAAGTCAACTGCCCCCGGGTCCATTACACGCTCACTTGCTTAGATAATTGGCAATGGCCAAGGGTACTGAGGGTGGTGGTAGCAGAGGGGATATTCTCCTCTGCCCACCCTCCTTGTCGCCGCTTTAATCACCAGAATGCGGAATTTGCAACGCGATAAATCAAACAGAAATAGTTCCCGGGCAAGTCTAGTCCAGCCCCATCGGGGGAAAATCGCTTTACAGAGCTCAGCAGTGCTGATAATTCTCAATAATTAAAATCATTTAAGTTTAAGAAATCCTTTTAGCTGACTTAACGGGCTCAGGGCCCAAATTGAGTTTCGCTCGTTGTTAATAAATCATAAATTGCCCGGGCAGGCGATGGCCATGTCTGCCTTCCCCAGCTGATTGCAAAAGTTAAATGAACTTAAAGTTTGCTCCTTTTTTCGTGTTCTTTGTGTTTTAAGCGGCTTAGTGGGTGGTTCGACTTTGCCCGAAACTTGCTCGGCTTTGCATATTGATGCGGCATTAGGTGGCAGAAGTTGTGGCCCATGTTGTAGCAACAAGTTCTGCGGATAAAACATAACTATGGTAACGCTGCGGCAAGACGATAAACTGTATCGCGCATACGCACTGTGTGACGCCTTGGGGCAGGCTGCACATTGACATTCAAGCGGCGTCCGCCGCAGAGACAGACACAGATACAAATACTGGCGCAGATAAAGAAATAGATAGAGATAGAGATGGCGCTGCGAATGGGTTTGGGAATCATCGAGATGGAACTCTTCGGATTGCGTGGGTGGCGTCTACGGAATGGGGCTTTTATGTCAGCCATAAAATTGCCGCCTGCATTTCGGTTTCGTTTTGTTTGGCCATTAGCTTTGTTTTGTTTTTATTGCGGCTTCTAGGCCACTGTGTCTACTGGTGACTACTGTTCGCCAATGTTGTTGCACTAAATCAAAGTGTCGTTTGTTTGCGGCATGCAAAGGCCACCCGGCAAATCAAACACGATGGCCCAAGAGAAAGGGGAAAGTTTATTGGCCCTCGGCGGCGGACTAGGACTTGGTCTCGGACTCTGACTCTGATCCTAATTCGGATTGGAATTGGTGCCTGGATTTTTATGGCCTCATTTTGGCTTTTGCATAACAATTAGCCAAGCAGATTCAATTCGCATGCCCCAGCACAGTAGCTCTCTTTTTTCCACTCGCTTAACGTGCGGAAATTGGAAAAGGAAAATAATCAGAGCCTAACCAGAGGCAGATAAAAACAGGAACCAAATGAGAAGGATAAACTATGTTTCGGTTTTAGGAGAATTACGACTGCCCTGCCTGCAAAATATAAGGAAATTGCAAATATATATTTTTTGAAGTATAAAAACAAGCTTATCTTAATATAATCTCAAATATAAGATAATTCATAATATTAAATAAATATATATATAGATATAGATATATAGAATTTAATGCACACTTTCTTTGTTTTGTCTCTCTTGGATATTATTTTATATGATTTGAAGTCTACAACGATTTGTAAGGAACCGCTGTAAATCTTTAATAAAGAAATATGGCATATCAAAGGAAAATAAACAATATTTAGTGAATGTATGTATGTATCTTTACTTAACTTTAAATTATTTATCATAACTTCTTAGTTTTATGGCACAGCTTCGGGTACAAATATTTTCGAACCAAAAAGTAAATGTATTTTATTTATGGATGCACCAAATCTTTTCTGTCCAATTCCATTGATATTATACTTTATTGACAATCAAATTGTGTTAGTTTCGGTAACACAAGCACAGTGTCTGGGCTGCAGCGAAAACAAATGGATTGAATAAAAAACTGCCAAGCTGAAGCCATCCGTCCATCCAACTTCAGTTTCGTGGGGATTCCCCGCCTTTGCCAAGTGCTGTTAGACAGTGAAAGTACCTTATCGGAGGATATTTCCAGCGAGAGAAATACAAATATCAAATAAACGACAGCGCACTGAACCGCGAGAGCTGCAAAATGTGCAAAAGTACACAAAGAAAATTGCAATAACAATTTGGCGCAGACGAAGCCAGGGATACAAAAAAAATAAACGAAAATAAAATAGAAATATTTAACGAAAAACAGTTGAATTTTTGGAAGCGTTTTTGTTGTTGCCACCTCCCCGACTGCACGGCATTTGCATAGAAAAATTCAAATTAAGCGAAAATGTGCGAAATGCTGTGAATGGGGCCATAGTCTCCCCACTCCGCCCAATTTTGGGCTGGTGAATGCAACAAATGAATGAACGGTCAAATAAAAGCTGGACAAAGAAATGGCAAGCTGGAAATGAGCAGCCAAAGCAAAGCAGTTGACAGAGAGCTGGGCGGGAGGTTGCACCATCGAGTGCTTAAAGTGTGCGTCTAATGACAAAGCAAATTGTGTGTATTTGCCAGCACAGCAAACAGGAGGAGAGTCAGGACAACAACAAGGACCAGCAGTGAGAGCAAAAACAATCCAACAAGCGTTGCTGGAATTGGAAAAGTTTTAAAGTTTTCCTGCAATTTCCCTGATGAAATTTCAATTGAATTAATCATGGAATAAGCCTCTTGGTAAGCCAACCACCACAAGTGCAAGCAGTGCTGAACTTTCTTTCTCTCTGTCTCTCTCTATATACCCCTCTCTTTCGGTGCTTAATCTGCTGTCTCTGTCTGCCTCTCAGCCGTCTGCCACAATCCACATCGCTTGAGTCGCTGCACGGCTAATTGTTGTTGCTGTTTGGGCCGCTTAATTAAGACGTCGACGACAGCAGTCGCTCGATTGCTCCCTCACCCTTCTCTGTCTACACTGGGGGAAAAATTACATGAATTTATCATCATGTTCGATAGTTATTTCAATTTAATTCTATTTAATTTAATTTAATGTAAAAATAAGGGCAGCAGGCTGTTTCGATTTTTTCCACGAAAACTGATCAACAAACTTCGCAAACGATGGATTTTAGCTACCGACTTCATTCTTGGGGATTTCTGGAGCTCTCTTCGCAACAGCTTTGTCAAAAATGCGAATATTTTAAATATCTATTTGGTAATGATAATAAATAAAAACAAATAATAAAAAGTGACGAAAAACATTACCTATTCGGCTAGGTACTATGCGGCTAGTTGACTTATTTATTTGTCAATGCACTTTCAGTGTACAAGCCTGGCCTTTTGCTAGTTCTTATTTGCATTGGCCAACTTCGCAGTCACATCCGCATCCACAGTGCAAGTGTCCAATGGAAGCCATTTCAACGTCAAAAGGATATGTCAACGTCTTTCCCAAACCCTCGACTCGAATGACGAATGAAAAGTGCCCATTCAATTCTCGGATCGAAGTTATTGTAATTGCTTCCGTTCGCACTTCTTGACTTCGCTCGTCGCCGTCGCCCATTGCAGCAATTTGTTTTCGACTTTATCCCCTCTATAAGGACACTCCTCTGCTCAATCGCATTAACGCATCAGTCCCTTATTTTGAAAGATATTTACATAAAATTTCATTTCCATTTTGGGCCACAGTTCAGGCAAAACCCCTTTGTAACCCTGCACTAAAAGAAAATAATGGTAAGCTTACATGGGCCAGTAATTTTTGTTTATTAAAATCTGAAATATTTATGAGTTGGCACGATTTTGTGAATTCTTATAGTCACTTTTTCCGCAGCGTACCAGAGATATAGTAGAGCAGCCTAACGATTTTATAATTTTTTCCGTACTTCATAGTTTTTTCCTCTTGTAGACCGACCGACTTCCTTCACATGCCAACACAATTGCCTTTGTCCGCCTTCGCTGCTGTCATCTGGCTTTTTTCACATTTCCCTGCCAGCCAGCCTGCTGGCCTTTTTGCTTTCCTCCAACTCCTGCGATTCCTTTTGCATTATGCCCGTGCACTTCGGTCCGTGGTCCTGCGGCCTGCATTGTTCGAATGTAAATTCCGCTGCCTTGAGTCCGCTCGAGGTTTACGGTTCGAAGGACTAAATGTCAACAGTTTTCATAAATCTGCCACTGCTGGTGGACATCATCAGCTCAGCTCAGCTCAGCTCAGACCGGGCCGGTCCTCGGCGTCCCCGATCCGTCCGGAGTGACTGGTCTCGACTCGCCTCGAAGTTATCTTAAGTGCTCGGAGTGGAAACTGTCAGTGCTTCTGTTTGTTTGCTGTTTGTTTGCTGCCTGCTTGGCTCTTGGTCAACTGTTTTTGACAAGCTCTTTAAGATAAATCAGTTTTTCGAATGTATTTTCGATTTGCAATGTCGCTGTAATGGGGAAATTAACCTATATTGAACACAAGTAATTAATTAACCCAAAATAACACAATATAATATACAATATGTCTTTTGTTAATTATGGAATTGAGAATGCCTTAAGAAAATAACCCAAGAAGAAGGCTATACATAGATTAAGTGGGATTATCGACATAGCTATTTAAATTCAATAAAATTCTTAGGGACTATAGCAATTTTGTTAGACTAACCCTAATTTAATATTATTTCGGACCCTTAACTATCTATTTTAATCAAGTTGAGTTTCTTTGTATTTAGCAGTAAGCATAAGAACACTTTGGTCAGGCCTTGTTTTCGCATTCTCCGGAATTTCTAGGCAATTACTTTCCATTAGCTGGCCATTGTAATGCTAAGCACAACTTTCAACTTTCGCTGCTTTTTGGCCAAGCATCCGAAACACACAGAAATTGGTCAAGGCTCGGCTAAGGTGGCAACACAATAATATTTTATGGGACGGCATTAACATTGGCCAAAACTAAAGCATTGTTTGTCAGCAAAGGCCAAAAGTGCCGTTGCTCGGAACCGATTCGGGGAAACCAGTTCCCGGGGACAGTGGTCCATCGCCCCGACGAGATTCCATGTCCGTAGCATGTGTTCGATCTTTATCGGGGCGAGCTTCGGGGGGTCCACTGTGTTTTCACATTCCCAGAACATTGCCGAACATGAATCGTCAATGCAAATTAGTTGCGGACTGACCCAAATTGGATGGCCATAAAATTGGTCGAGTGGTCCAAAATCGGTTTAGTCGTAGCCGGAGCCAACGCCTAAAATATGTATTAGCCGCCATGAGACTGCCACTGCTGCTGTTGCTAGTCCAGTCTTGGGCCCTTGTGGCCAGAGGTGAGTCTGTATTACCGCTTAAGCGAAAGTACAGTGAGTGCTCACCACCGATGACCTGCCTTCCACAGCCACACCTGCCAGGCACTGGCGCCGAGCCCCCGCCCATGGGGTCTTCAATGTGGATGTTTATGCCTACAACAAGCCTCGGATGAACCTGGCCCGGCGCCAGGCCTTAGTACAGGATCCCCCTCCGATGGGGCATCTACTGCAGCAGATCGCCCAGCACAGTCGCCGATCCCCCGGTCAGAGGTCCCACTACCGAAACCTGGACGAGGATGTGGAGCAAGCACGAGGCAGCGCAGAGAAGAAAACAATTGAGAACCAGGCTATAAACATGCAATTAATGCCGCTGCAAATGAACTCGGCTCCGCACGCACGGGAGAATTTATACTCGAACGAGTTCCATGTGCAAAATATAGGGGTCAAGAAGATAGTGCAATTGAATACCCTGACCATTGGTCATGAACATAAACCAGTCGGCGAAGAAGTTATGGCCCTGAGCCAGCAGCAGCAGCCCCTGAAGGTGAAGCTGACACTGCCAGAGCTGCCCGAGAACAATGCAGGAGCAACGGAAATCGTGCCGCAGCAGGATGAAATCGGAAAAGAAGATGCCTCTGCCTTGGCCTCGGCCTCTGCCCCTGCTCCTGCTCCTGCTGCTGCCCCTGCTCCTCCTCTTGCTTCTGCTCCTGCTGATGTTTCTGCCACTAAAGCCCCCGTGACAGCGACTGCAGGGGAATCCCTGACAAGTGTGAAGAAAACCATGGCCCCGAGTGGGACAATTATCGATATGGCATCGACAGGAATGCAACAGCTTGTCAGCCAACCGACAGCGGAGAATGCCGGTGACACGAGCACAAAGGCTCAGTCCGGCAAGAAAAAGAAGGACGAAACCAGAGCGCGCCCCCCTCGACCGAAGACCAAGCGGAGGCCAACGCAAACAGGACCAAGGACTTCTAATGAAACTGATACAAAGATGACAGCGAGCCAAGCTGTCACTAACCCAGTTCCTACTCCTGCTGCTAACCCCATCCTGGCATCAAGTCCAGGTCCATCGAATGTGAAGCAGCCGGCGAAGGAATTGGAAACACAATCACCGGAAATCAGCACGCATCGTCCCCTAACAACGAAGCGAAGCAGGACCAAAAGCAAGAGCAAGGGCAAGGGAAAGGATAAACGTCGTCAGGGCGTACAGAGACGTCCCGTCGCCGCTGGAGTAATGGAGGAGGAAATTGAAACTACGACAAATTGGTGGCAGATTCTCCCGTATGCGGAAATTAGAAAATTTTTGAATACGATTTATGACACCATCGCCGACGATGTGGACGACGACCGCGCCACGGATGATGTGTGAAGCCACCGATGGTTGTGCCTTTTGGGGTCTTTGGGGTGTCGGGGTTAGTGTTTACCGAGGGTCCGGCCGGGCGTCGAATTGAATTTCCGCCGGGGCTCGACTTTGTGTACTGATCAAATAGCTAGTAAGTCGGCGATGTGATTCGATTAAATTCGATTGGTGTTTTATGGTCACAGTAATTTGCAATAAAACGGAATATTTATATAGAAACCATTGAAATATCTCGGCCTTTAGACTTGCTAAAATATTTGCCCGAAAATATCACCCCATTTGGTGACTTTCACTCTCGCTTTAACGGCCTGCCCCCATTAATCAGCGTTGTCCTAATAGTACAGTCATCAGCTTATTCATTTGGTACGGGCTACTGTGACAACAAAGATGACTTAATTAAGTGCCTCCGATCAGAAACAATAACGCGGCTGGGCACTTAAAAAGCCATCTATTAATATTTGAATAAACAAACAGAGAATGCGAGAACCCCCATCGGCCAGCTTCACGCCAAATAAAACTCTTATAGACAGCTTAATGGGCATTAGACCCGTGCCCAGACCCCTGGCGGAGCAGGTTAAAGTTGAAAGTGGTCGGACGGCTTCCATCCTCGACCAAAACGGGTCACGGCAGGTAAAGCGTGAATCCAGCCGACATTAATGAGCTGAGAACTTTGTTTATGGCTGCGGAATGTATTTCACAGACAGGCAGCCCCCGAAGTAGTAGGTGAGTCAGCCGGAATAAATCTCCGGCAGCTGATGGATTGGTATTAATGAGAGATAATAATATAAATGATTAAATTGTATGTTCCGTTTGGTTATTTATTGAGCCTCTTATTGCAGCACTAGCAAGATAAATCTATGTTTACTCAAGTTGTTAAAAGCGTTTCGTCGCGCCAGCTTCCTTCTGTGTCGCACTTCCCTTCTCGGCTTGGGCTCCACATCGGCCACAATGAATAGCTGCGGACCAGCACCAGGAGGGGTCAATTCGAAGGTTTCTCGAACGGGAGCTGTAGTAACTGGGGTGGCGGTACTCTGTACTGGCGGCACAAGTGGAACACTAAAGGAGTGACCCTCGTACAGATGGAGCTGCCAGTCGCAGAGATTTGGGGTCAGGCTGCACTTGACCGTGGAGTTGTCTGTGACGAGCTTTGCCTGGGTCAGGTTGAGCTCCTTTAGGTGCTGCAGGACCCCATCGTTAATTACTGGGCCAGCTGTGCACCACCGGACCGCGAGGCAAATAGTGAAAAGAACTTGCCACGGCGAAGCTCGGAAGGCTTGGACGGAGCTCATTTCGACTACACCTACCAACTCCTCATGGAGCTGAACTCGGACTGGTCGCTTGCCCAGATGAGATGGTGGAGTGGGGCAACTGAAACCAGTTTGCCTGAATAGACCGCACCGGAGTGCTGCTGTCATCTTTCATCTTTTGTGATGTCAACCGAATTGCGGCTGACACATTCCAAAGCTTCGTAATGTTTGGGAAGATGTCAAGATAAAGTGATTCGTAATCTTTATTTCTGAGAGCGTATACTACTTGTCGTGGTTGATCTTCGAAGTATGTTTGTTTGATTGCCTTTGCCAAGCGGGTCTCCGTGTGGGTCCCAGCCATTCCGTGCTAGAACGCCCTGATTCCGGCAGCTCCCTTCCTCTCACACGTGGTAAAATCAGCAGCGCGGATCGTCCCTGGGCGTCAACAATTGGAACAATTGGCGACTCCTCGGGGCTTGGACAAGAATTTGGATAGTACAGACAGAAGTTGGGAACAGTAGCCCAAGTTCGTTTCGCTGATCCAACATTCCTGACCTCTTGACACAACGGAAGCTGTGGATAAGTATCGCAGATCGAGGGCTCCGGTGGATTTGATTCCTCTTGACACAACGGAAGCTGTGGATAAGTATCGCAGATCGAGGGCTCCGGTGGATTTGATTCCTCTTGACACAAGGGAAGCTGTGGATAAGTATCGCAGATCGAGGGCTCCGGTGGATTTGATTCCTCTTGACAAGCAGGAAGTTGTGGATAAATATCGCAAATATCATGTGTTGGATTTGTAGGCTTTGTGGGAGGAGTTCCAGGTGGCGTGGTTTTTGTAGGTCTCGTAGATCTTGTCGTATGTCTTGTAGTTGAGGACGGGGAACTCTTGGCAAAGGCGGAGAAAATGTTCCCTACATTCCACACTGGAATTCTAACTTGTATCTCGTGTCCGCTAGAGAACAAGGCGAACCAGCTGGGCACAGCTAACAAGAGCGAAATCAAAGCTTTAGATAGCAGCAACATGCTCCTTGCCTTGTGACAAACTAATTTCCGCATTCTCCTAACACCTTTATATATTCTAAACATATTGAGTAAAATCGAAATTCGCAACAATAAAAGACTCGCTAAACAGAAGACAAAAGAAGAAAGTCTAATAAACAAAGCAGAGCAGCATCCTCCAACTTGTTCCCATTAGTTCCAAATGACTAAAGAGTGAGATTTGATTTAATTCTATTATAGCATCTGCGAATTCATTGATTGTAAATATTTACGACGCGATCATCATATAAATTATCTAATAAGTGGGTGTGTCTCATAGCAGAGAATTCGTTAATCATCTCCCCACTTGGTCGTTTCAGATATTAGTTTTTTCTTTCTTGTATTCCTATATTAAAAATATTACATATTATACTTGGTAGATATTTTCTTGAAATGAGCTTTTTATTGAAATCAAATTTCAAATATCGTCTGGATACATCAATGAAGGCTAAGAAGATATATTTCAAATATCGTCTGGATACATCAAAAAAGGCTAAGATCCCTTTAAAATAGGCTTCCCTTTGGAGTGGAGTGACTTCTTGTCTACTGGGGATATCAACAGCAAGGGTTTGCCATTCTCATCTGATAAACTCACGAACTGAGCTTCCTCGGGCTTCATGCACAGTCGAGGATAATAAAAGCAGAGAGACGACACTGAGTGCGGCTCGGTCTTAATAGAGAGCTTCTGATCGGGGTGGAGTACGCTGCTCGAATACTTCTTGTTCGTAAGATGCACAGACTTGATATTCTGGCACTCTGGAAGATAGGCATAGATTTGGCAGAGATCACGTCCAGGTGGACTGGCCGTGGTCGTATCATCTGTTCCCTCGGTTGTGGTCGATTCAGTTGTACCCTCGGTTGTGGTCGATTCAGTTGTTCCCTCGGTTGTGGTCGACTCAGTTGTACCCTCGGTTGTGGTCGATTCAGTTGTTCCTTCGGTTGTGGTCGATTCAGTTGTACCCTCGGTTGTGGTCGATTCAGTTGTTCCTTCGGTTGTGGTGGACTCTGTGTTTCCCTCCGTTGTTGTGCTGGCTGCTCCAGTCGTCGTGACCTCGGTAGTCGTCTCAGAAGGTTTTTCGGTAGTCGTTACTGGCGGCTTTTTGGTAGTTGGAGGCTTTGGCTTCTTTGTCGTCTTCCTGGTTGGTCCTTTCGTTGGCCGTGGCGGATTTGTTGGTGGTGGATATGGCGGATTTGTTGGTGGTGGATATGGCGGGTATGGGTAATAGTAAGGCGGATACATCAGAGCCGGATCGTAGTATCCATAGGGCGGCCAGTACTCTTCAGAATGAGGGCGTTCTTTCTTTTTCGGAGGACGTCCGTTGTCCTGCCCCTTCATGTAACCACTTACTTGTGAGATTAAGCCCCCCACATCCCACACGGGTATCTTAACTTGGACCTGATGGCCAGTGGCGAAGGAATGGAGGCTATTGGGTCCAGCAGCGGCAAGCCAGGCCCAAACAATAGCAGTTCTAAGCAGTTGCATACTCTCAGGAAATTGCTGGACTGGTCTCTGGTGATCACTGACGCCTTTTTATATTCCGTGGGTTGCTAATAAAGTTTATTATCAATCATTGATCGCAATGAAAACTAAGGCCAACAAACTGAAAACTCAACAGCAAATCGGTCAATCGCCAATCTCATTCTTAATCTATCTTTAATTCAACCTTTGCTTGATAAAACATTATTGATATCTATATGGATTTAATATGTTAAGAGACATATTTATGGAGACGTAAATAATTGTTTACAAGCGGACTATTGGCTAGATCTTTGTCTTAATCAAATAATTAATGAGTTTGTCTCCCTTTGCCGATAAGCATCAGTGGATCAACGACACATAACTGTCTTTAAGCTAAACTAAAACACTGAGAAAATTCTAGATATAAACACCAAGGGTTAGCTGGGGTAGCTCTTCGAAATAATATTTTTGTAAATAAAATTAAAATTCAGCTTCTTAGATAATGTAGATATATTTATTAAATTAATCTTTTTATAGCCAATTAAAATAATCAAATAATATGAAGGCACTTTCTTTTTTGGCTTTCGTTAGTTATATCTCGGACTTGTCTTGATCACGCTTCGGGAAGTCCTGATATCAGAAGCCAGGGTTTTCCATTTGAATCAGACAGCTTAAGAAACTGTGCTTCCTCGGGCTTCCTGCAGAACATGGGATAGTGGTCACAAATCGATATTACGGAGTGTGGCTTTGAAACAATTGATAACTTCGGTGGATTTTTCACAGCATTGTCACTAGTTTTTTTAAGTACTTGGCAGGCCGTTAGGTACGGATAAAGTATGCAGATTGAAGGATCTGATCCAAATACCTCATCAGTGGGTTTTGTCGGCCATGAGGGGATCTTGGTCGCCGGAGGATCAGTTGGTGGTTTAGTGGGCGGTTTCGTTGGTGGTTTGGTTGGCGGATTAGTTGGCGGATTAGTTGGCGGATCAGTTGGCGGATTCGTTGGTGGATCAGTTGGCGGATCAGTTGGCGGCTTTGTTGGTGGATCAGTCGGCGGTTCAGTAGGTGGTTTAGTTGGCGGATCAGTTGGTGGCGGTTTTTTTGTCGGTGGATATAGCGGATACGGAAAATAAGGCACTAAAGGGGGAGAGTGTATCAATGGAGGCGGACCGTAGTATCCATATGGAGGTAGCCAGTAGTCATTTTTTTGGGGGCGAGTCCCCTTGCGTTTAGTGCTTCCTTGTCCATTCACATAACCGGCCACTTGGCTTATTATATTTCCAACATTCCAAACGGGTAACCGGACCTCAACCTGATGAGCAGTGGATGTGGAGAAAAGACAGCCTAATCCAGCCACGAAGAGCCCCAAGATCCCATTTCGCAGTAGCAACATGCTTTTGGTATAAAAACGGACTGAATTCCAGCATCCATTAACGCCTTTTTATATTCAATAGATTGTCACTAAATTAAATCAGAACGAGCGAAATCAGCGGCTTGTTAAGAAACAAAAGCCTACAGATTAAAATATTTAGGCCCCAAGAAAACTCACATCAAATCATAAAATCGAAGCATTACAGTCATCCAAAGGCAACTCGAATGTGCTAATTTATTTATTGTGATACCGGTGGTGATTATAATACTTAATTGTGAGCTATGTATATTATCGATAATATAGTTTTAAGTGCACTCCCAAATTTTTATAATTTAATGCCCTGTCGGTTCGAAGATTCCCGAACCAATCTTTTGTAAAAATAAACATATCAAAGGTATAATTTGTATAAGATAATTTAATTTATTTAAATCTTAGATACTTTTCTTTTAAATACTTCTGACCAAAGACGTTATTGTAATATATAGTTTATTTATAAATAATTTAGGTTAAGCTAACTTTAAGAGTTAATTTTAAATATATTATGAAAATATCTAAGGGCGTTGGTTTTTTCTTTTCTTGATTAATCGATAAATATACTGACTTCTCGGTGGATTCTTTCGTCGGGATGGCTGTTGTCTGAAAGGACGTTGCCTCGAGCTTAGAGGGCGCACAATGGGCAGAGGCGGCTTCTCCACTGCTCCAGGTAATATGAGGAGCATGGGTTTTCCAAACCCATCTACTATCCTGACATATTGCGCTTCCTCAGGCTGGGCACATAGCCGTGGGTAGTTGTGGCACAGCGAAGTCATAGACTGAGGCGGCGACTGCATTGTAAGTTTCTGTTCAGGTCGAAGGTCGCCGGGAGAAGATCCCTCCAAACTTAGCACCGTGGGACTGCATATTGGAGCCAGTTGGAGCTGGCTGCGATGCGAGTAGAAAGCATTGGGCGTTGTAGCTTGCATATTTTTTTTGTAACTTGAAACAGTAATAGTTGGAATGAATCCTCCAGTTGTTGAGGATCCGCCTGTTGTGGACGATCCTCCCGATGTAGAAGATCCCCCAGTTGTTGAGGATCCCCCAGTTGTTGAGGATCCCCCAGTTGTTGAGGATCCCCCAGTTGTTGAGGATCCGCCTGTTGTTGATGATGCATCCGTAGTAGAATTAGTGGTTGGTGCGATAGTCGTACTGTTTACCGCCTCGGTCGTTGTTGGAACACTGGAGGTCGAAGGACTCGATGTCGAGGATACTGGAGGCGCAGTTGTAGTTGTCGATGTTTTCTGAGTGGTTGTAGTCCTTCTAGTGGTTGTTGTTGTCCGCCTGGTGGTCGTGCTTCGCCTCGTGGGCTTTCGCGTTGGTTTGGGCCTTGGTCGATTCGGTATTTGAGGTCTCAATGGCCGCAGCGGACGAGGAGGTCGGGGAAGGGGCACTGGCACAGGTATTGGCAAGGGCAATGGATCCACTGGAAGCGCCTCGCCTGCAGCGTATAATCCTTGCTTTTTGTTATAGTATTCCTGCATAAGCGCATTGTAGTAAACGCCCCAAGGCGCTGCGCCAGCTGAATTGCCAGCCTGTGGCGCTGGCGTAGAGCTGGCAACGCCGAAAGCATTCGAAATACGAGAGTATAGATCACCAACATCCCAGAGAGGCACATTTAATCTTAAAGATCCTTCTGGAGTTTCGCTCCTTACCGCGGTTGAAAATAATAACAGAAAAAACAAGCGCATCGATATCATTGCCGCGTATAGATTTGATCAACTAAATGACTGACTGGAAACTAAACCTACAGCTGCGTCAAAAAAGCGTTTTTATAGACATATCCGAGGTGGATAATAAAACGGCTGATGATGCCCTACGGCCAGAAGCGACCCCAGAGCTTTGAAGATGATAGAATTGTCAAATTAACACGCTGTTTGTTTGTAAACAGTCGAAACTAAGTTCATTCTCAGTCATATCGCCAATGCAGCAACTTTCTCGATGGGGTCACAGGGAGTAAAGCACCGCAAGTATTTAACTTTGGGATCCTAGCGAGTCAAATTCAATTGCTGTCTTAACGGCTATATATCGCGACGAACGTAATTAGTAAATTAAATTGAATTCAATGGAATTTAGTAAAAGTCATATAGCTTCCTTTAATGTTTTAGGTTAAAGAAGTAGTAATATATCCGAAATGATATGCACTCCTAGTAAATACTGCGGAAATAAAGTTGTTGTTCTTAAAGATAGTTGATTAAACGTTTGAACATATTACTTAACCCTTCTTACTATTGCTGCAACTTTAAATGAATGCAATATAAATGTTATTTGTTTTTTTTTATGTTTAATTTTAAGCTGTACATAAGGTAGATGACATTTATATATAATTACATTAAAACATCAATTTTTGTGTTTCTTAATAGCTCTTCTCATTGCTCGCCATAAAGCAGGTTGATAATTATTATGAGATCTCCCTTCGACCGATGATATCAACAGTAAAGGTTTTCCATTTCTATCCGCCAGACGCACAAATTGAGCTTCTTCTGGCTTTAAGCACAGGCGAGGGTAAAAGAAACAGAGCGATGTCACCGGCTGGGGCATTGACGTAATCAATAACTGTTGATCTGGCTTGAAAACCGTGCCTGATGTATTGAAATCTGAAAATTCTGGTTTGTTTGATCCCGCTTCTTTTAAGTTCGCAGTTTTTGAGGTTTGACAAATTGGAAGTTGGGGAAACTGAATACAAAGCGAATTTTCAGTCGACGATGATGCAGCTTCAGTAGTCGAGGACGATGATGTGGCTTCAGTAGTGGAGGAAGAGGTTGTTGGACTTTCTGTCGTTGATGTGGAAGATGTTGGTAGCGCTGTGGATGTCGTCAAATCAGTAGTCGAGGACGTTGATGTTGATTCAGTAGTAGAGGAAGAAGTTGTAGGACTTTCTGTCGTTGATGTGGAAGATGTTGGAAGCGCCGTGGATGTCGTCAAATCAGTTGTTGAAGAGGATGATGCGGCTTCAGTAGTAGAGGAAGAAGTTGTTGGACTTTCTGTCGTTGATGTGGAAGATGTTGGAAGCGCCGTGGATGTCGTCAAATCAGTTGTTGAAGAGGATGATGCGGCTTCAGTAGTCGAGGAAGAGGTTGTTGGACTTTCTGTCGTTGATGTGGAAGATGTTGGAAGCGCCGTGGATGTCGTCAAATCAGTAGTTGAAGAGGATGATGCGGCTTCAGTAGTAGAGGAAGAAGTTGTTGGACTTTCTGTCGTTGATGTGGAAGATGTTGGAAGCGCCGTGGATGTCGTCAAATCAGTAGTTGAAGAGGATGATGCGGCTTCAGTAGTAGAGGAAGAAGTTGTTGGACTTTCTGTCGTTGATGTGGAAGAAGTTGGAAGCGCCGTGGATGTCGTCAAATCAGTTGTTGAAGAGGATGATGCGGCTTCAGTAGTAGAGGAAGAAGTTGTGGGACTTTCTGACGTTGATGTGGAAGATGTTGAAAGCGCCGTGGATGTCGTCAAATCAGTAGTTGAAGAGGATGATGTGGCTTCAGTAGTAGAGGAAGAAGTTGTTGGACTTTCTGTCGTTGATGTGGAAGATGTTGGAAGCGCCGTGGATGTTATCAAATCAGTAGTTGAAGAGGATGATGCGGCTTCAGTAGTCGAGGAAGAGGTTGTTGGACTTTCTGTCGTTGATGTGGAAGATGTTGGTAGCGCTGTGGATGTCGTCAAATCAGTAGTCGAGGACGTTGATGTTGATTCAGTAGTCGAGGACGATGATGTGGCTTCAGTAGTCGAGGACGATGATGGGGCTTCAGTAGTAGAGGAAGAAGTTGTTGGACTTTCTGTCGTTGATGTGGAAGATGTTGGAAGCGCCGTGGATGTCGTCAAATCAGTAGTTGAGGAGGATGATGCGGCTTCAGTAGTCGAGGAAGAGGTTGCTGGAGTTTCTGTCGTTGATGTGGAAGAAGTTGGTAGCGCCGTGGATGTCGTCAAATCAGTAGTCGAGGACGTTGATGTTGATTCAGTACTCGAGGACGATGATGTGGCTTCAGTAGTCGAGGAAGAAGTTATTGGACTTTCTGTCGTTGATGTAGAAGATGTTGGTAGCGCTGTGGATGTCGTTAAATCAATAGCCGAGGACGTGGATGTTGATTCAGTAGTCGAGGACGGTACTGTGACTTCAGTAGAACTGGATGTAGCTGGGTTTTCTGTTGTCGTTAGGCAAATTGGTAGCTGTGGGAAAATTGTGCAAATCGGGTTTTCAGTAGATTGTGTAATTGAAGGGTCTGTTGTGGTTGGAAGAGCTGCTGATGTAGTTGGAGTTCCAGTAGAAGTCGAAATAGTAGTTGATGTTGTTGGACTGTTAGTAGAGGTTGGGATAGCCGAAGATCTCATTGAAGAAACAGTTGATGATGATGTTATTTCTGGCGCCTCTGTTGATTGAAATTCGTTGGGATCATATGGTTCATAAGAACCATAGTATCCATAAGCATATGGATCATAACCAGCTGGATGCTGGTATACATTTGCCCAATAGTTATTATAATAGTCGTTCAGGTAGTTATTGTATGCATTTTCCTGCCGATTGCTCGTCTGTGTCCGCCGGTTATTGGTATTGCCCGAATTGATTCGAATGCCGGTAAGCCGCGTAAATAAAGCAGAGGCATCCCACACCGGTATTCTTATTTGCACTGATTGGCTCCAAGCTCTGCTCACTAGCAGGAGACACAAACTGACAGTATTTAATTTCATTTACGAAATAAGTTTAACCTGCGCTCAGGTTAGTCTAGAACTGATTTGGTAGCGGCTAAGCACCTGGAGTTTTATACATGCCAAAGAAGTCGTTAAATCAGAATGACACTCTTCTCGAACAAAAGGCCTAGTAAATTTAAATTAATAAATTTTAAAGGTTTATAGATTTGTTAAGCAGGAGCGATTGTAAGATAGACATCATCAGCCTTATCATAGCCGATGCTAATTTGTTCTATTCTGACCACTTAGCTAGGCCCAAGCAATCGTCACATGATTGGGGTGTGTCTACAGGTTCTGCTGATTTTTTATTTATAAGATTCTATTACACTAGGCTGCAAGTTTTTAGTTGAGTTCACAGGCTAATAAATACAATAAAAACCACAACATTTAAATATCTATCATTTAAATAAATCACAAGTAATTAAAAATTTTTTAAATACCTAAAATCAAAGGTAAATATTTACTGAGTTTTACTGCCAATTCGGCGAGATCTGTCTTACCGAAAAGTCGTCTTCTTTTCTACAATCTTTTGAGAAGAATCTTGAGCTTCTCAATATGTGTTAGCTAGTGTCATCTGGCGAAAGAAAGTCAATCAGCTACTTGAATGTTTATGCGTGCTTTTATTGAATAAATTAAAGGTCGTGGATGTAAATGTTGTTGGTTGCTATCTCCTCCTACTTCTTTGCATCGTACGCGAAGTAGGGAGCTGGCTGGGGCATGCGGTAGATGCCATTGTATGGGATATACAAGGGCGAGGCATGCCCTGAAGAGGAGGCTATTGCTGTTCCACGGACATAGATTGGGTTTGAGCTGATTCGGTGCAGATCGTACGGACTGATGTGTGAGTTGGGCACGTAGTGGAAGGGTAGGGGCGTCGTATGAGACCGGCCTGGATTAACTGCGTCCACAGTGGCTCCCGAATCAGCCGTTGTTACAACTGCATCTACAGTGGTTCCCGAATCAGCCGATGTTACAACTGCATCTACAGTCGTTGCCGAAGAAGCCGTTGTTACAACTGCATCTACAGTCGTTGCCGAAGAAGCCGTTGTTACAACTGCATCAACAGTCGTTGCCGAAGAAGGAGTCGTTACAACAGCATCTACAGTCGTTGCCGAAGAAGGCGTCGTTACAACTGCATCTACAGTGGTTCCCGAAGAAGGCGTCGTTACAACTGCATCTACAGTGGTTCCCGAAGAAGGCGTCGTTACAACTGCATCTACAGTGGTTCCCGAAGAAGGCGTCGTTACAACTGCATCTACAGTGGTTCCCGAAGAAGGCGTTGTTTTTACTGCATCCACAGTGGTGGCCGTTGAAGGTGTTGTTACTGGTGCAGGCGTTGTTGTTGTTGTCGTTGTAGCTTGTTGTCCAAAATTGCCGTTAGGGCCATAGGGTCCATATGGACCGTAAAGGTATGCCAGGTACTGCTGATACTGCTGGTACTGCTGGTACTGAGCGTACTGGTTATAAGCCGCCTGGGATTCGTAGTACTGCTCCCATTGGTTGTTATAATAGTCAATCAAGTAAGCCTCTCGATCGGCTACAGCATTGTTGTTGTTACTGCCAGGACGCGAGCCGCCGCCTCCAGTTAGGGCCGAGATAAAAGCGCCGGGTGTAAGAGGAATCGTAAAGGTCTGGCCACAGGCTTGGCCGGCCAACAGGAACAGCAATCCCAAAGTCTGGATCAGCATGGCGAGCGGGATTCTACGGTGCTCCGGTTAGTTCAGAACTAATGTGATGGGTGTGAGATGCGAAGTGTTTTATATAGTCGGTCGGGCGTCATAAATTGGATTGTGTGTCAGGGAGGGACAAAAGACTAGACTGGGGTATGGGCCTGTAGAAGATTCGAATTTAGTGATTTAAATTTTTATTGTCTGGGTGAGCGAAATCACAGATTTAAACAGAAAGCGACCATCGCATAACTTAGAAGTCTGATGACCTGTCATAATCTGGGTTCTACTTAACGGACCCCTATTACCAAATCTCGTTAATTTTGCTTGCTAATCATCTTTGTGTTATAAATAAGACATCTTTATTGATCTCGACTGATTGACATGCTCGCTTAGCCAACTCTGTTGAAATATGTAATCGGTCTATAGACGGGTCTGTAATAAACATATCTTGTTGGCGGTCTGTAGTAGGCCACACTGCTCGGGCTTTGAGGACGTGCCACAGTCGGACGGCTGGTAGTCTGCTGAAGAATTTTGTTCACCGGCTGCTCAGCCCCATCCAGATCGTACTTGATGCGCGATCCGTTCTTAAAGTCTATATAGTCGTAATCCTCGTCATTACCGGACACGTTCAAATCCTTTTCCACTGCTGGCTTTCGAGTTGTGGTGGTGGCCTGAGCGATAAAGTCTGCCAGCATCGCGGCAGTGGCTGAACTTCCACCGCCGCCCGGTTGCTGTAAGCCCTGAAGGATGCCCTGCAGGAACTGTTCGCGCACCAAGTCGCTTGTTGGCTGGGAGTTCGTCGTCTGGTCCGAAAGGGGCAACTTCATGGTCGAGCTGCTGCTGACGGATGTCTCATCCAGGGGTCTTCGAATGGGTATTCCGGGCAATGGGGCACCAGCCTGATTTAGGCCCCCCGGATAGGCCAGTAGAAAGAGCCACGGTATCGCTGTTCGCATCTGTTCCTGGTCTGAGTCCAGGGCGCTTGCACCCAATCGAAGACTGGTGACAGCCAGTAAGCACAGTAGAAATCCGATTACTTTCATATCGAAACGCGTTCGGCCATCAACTAAGACTGCCCCGGCATTGGGTTTGCATATTTAGGAGATATCTGCACTCAGCGAGACATAAATGCTAATTTCGGTTCATTAATAAGTTTGCGATCAGAGAAATCGATCGCGTCTCTCTTTTCTTTCTCTTCTCGCTTTTGTTTGCCCATTTAATTCGATTTAAATCTGTTTATAAGAGCTAAATCAACTAATACGTTAATGCGTCGGAAGCCCTCAACTCTGGGAATATTATTCGCTTTGGCGAATGTGTCTTTCTCCAGCCAATCTGGTTTCGGTTATTACTTTTGCTATGAAAACCTTTATGGCAGCATAAATACATTATGATCGAAGCTATTTTGTCTCTCATTTAATACCAATAAAACTAGATTCGTTTCTGGGTATTTGTAGTGTGTCTTACATGTTAAGGATTCCTATTTCTTTCCCACGATTTGAAAGTACGGATCTGCCCGGACTCCATGGTAGTAGAAGTTATATGGGATATTGACCGATCCCACCTCCGAACCGTGGACATAAGTCGGAAACGGTTGGCTTCGATACGGACTGATCAGATTGCTGGCCCCGAAGCGGAAGGGAATAGGCGTTGTGTGAGCCCGGACTGGCGGATTAACTGCATCCACGGTAGTGTCCGTATTCTGAGGGATCACGGCTGTGGACGTAGTAGGTGATACTGTCGTTGTGGGCTGGGTTGCCACCGCCGTAGAGGTGGTTGGGTCTCCAGTCGACGTCGGAATAGCAGTTGAAGTGGTTGGCGTCCCCGTAGAGGTTGGGATCGCAGTGGATGTCGTGTCTGTATCAGGAGCCGGGGTAGTGGTTGGCGGTGCAGTTGGCGGTGGTCCGTGGGGTCCATAGGGTGCATAGCCACCATAGGGTCCATAAGCCCAGTATGCATAGTAAGCCGCCTGGGCTTGGTAGAACTGTTGCCACTGATTGCTGTAATACGCATTCAGATACGCATCGTAGTCCGCCTGACCCTTGTTCTTATGGTGAACAGGACGGGAGCCAGAGCTAGAGCTCCCGAAATGTATGTTGGCCAGGCTGGGAATACCAAAATGGGAAAAGTCGCTCAAGGACTGACCCGTGAACAGGAGAAGAAAGCCCAAGGTTGTAATAAGCATAGCAAAAATGGATTCTGCGTTCCTCCGACTATCGTAGAACTGACGATCTGAAAGCCAGATCAAGTAAGTTTTATACAACCTTAAAGCTGAACTTTGTCCTATTCACCGATTTAGCTAATGGATAGCATAACTTATTAACTTAATGATCTTTTAAGGCGCATCTACAGGCCGAGGAGTCTATTTGAATAACTTATCTATAATAACCTCCGTTGATTTAATAAATAGACTCCTAATCTGAGTGCGTAGAAATTTCGTTCAGGCGATCTTTGATCTTTTTTATCTTTCATTTTTATAAATATGCATTCAAGCCTAAAAACTAGAAGGTGCCAAAATCCAAAGATGAGCTTCTTTGGCACACGATCTCGACGTTTGGGTGATTTTTGTATAGATATAGAACCTATAAGCTAAAACTCACAGATATCTTGGATATTTTTAAAGTAAGTTCTTAACTTATTTTTGAGTTGTTGTCTTATAAATTTAATTATAATCAAGAACTTCTTGTATCCTGCAGATTCTTCTTATTAAACAACAGCAAACATTATGAAGACAACACAAATAATTGGCTGACCCAATTTGTTATTTTATTATTATTATTTATTATCTTGGTCATTTTATTATTTATTTTTCTCCATAACTTCTGAGTAAACTACGTTTTCCACTGTTATCCCCTCTAGGCAATCTAAGGTGAGAAAGAATAATAAGTCGCTGAGTTGTGACACATTTTGGAATCACTCACCTGCCATTCGTCCTCGAAGACGGGAAAGCTCAGAGTTTGCATGTTGGTCAAGTGAGCCTGGCTGGACCTGAGATTGCGTACAAGCATCCGGCGTGGCACATTCTGTCGAATAATCTTTACCCGTTTTCGTGGCAAATCCTTTTGACTGGAAGCCAATGCGTAGTCCAAGTCACTCCTCTCCTGCGCAAAGTGTCCGTGATTTCCGGCATCCCTTCCATTGAAAAATTGGATATTGGAGTGACTGTCACCTCGCCTAGAGCCGAATCGCAATAGTTTGAATATTTTTCGCAGGGCATCATCATCATCATCGTCATCAGTATGGCTACTTCTTTTCGGACCATTGTTACCACCCAATTGGATAACTTGAACACCGGAAGAGCCAGAATTCCATGAACCGTTCTGATGTTTCAGATAATCCCAGATACCGTCCAATAGGCCTGAATTCGAGTCACCTCTTTTCGGACCGTTGTCACCGCCCAGTTGGATAACTTGAAAGCCCGGTGGATACCTCTCGCGATGTTTGTGCTCTGGCCTCGGATTGGAAACCTGCGAAGGATCCGCAACAATCACCTTTCCCCCGCCAGGTAACTCATATACCGTAGTGCCCTGTCCATCTATAAGGCTCCCTTGGAGGATCAGCACTAAGCCGAGGAACGCGACCAACATTATGTGATTCTGGATAACTTTCTTAGTTCCCGAGTTCAAGTTCAGACTACTGCTAAGAAGACCAGCCGTTGGACTTTTTATACTAGGAGTAGAAAGATTTATCTAAATGGTTATTAATGGATCAGTTTTTAGGGGTATTAATTACAGCTTCTGAGGTGCTAGCACACTTTGATTAGGTATACAAAAATAGTAGAAGAGAATTCGAGTCAAAGTTGTGTAACTGAATGTTATATAAGTCAAAGTAGTCCTAGGAAGTTCTAGGAAGCGCCGAATGAATAATTACAATAAGATTTAATCACTTAATACCCAAGTCAAACCGCAAACGAAAGCATATATTTTTACATGGAAATGTATGTAGAACAGGATATATCAAAATTATATTCCGGTTTATTAGTTAACTTTTCGGTTTAATAAATTAAGAAATTAAGTTGAACAGACTTGGTTAAAAATGCAGGCCAATCCATTAGTATAAAAAAGATCCCATGAACACCTGGAAAGTGAATTCTTTCAGTCATCTGCCTGTTATAAATAAAAGCTGTTAAAGAAAGATTTAATCATTTCGATGGTCCACATTTTGGATAAGCAGACAGCTGGGGTTTTGAGCCATAAAAACCGAAAAAACAAACAAAAATTAACCGTTAGACTAGCGAAATAATCAGTGACGCCGATCTAAGCGAATAAAACCGCGACTTGTAACTCGTTGGGCGTGTTCTGAGCTGATTTTAATAGGCGAATAAATTTGCATGCTAACTCGGCGGACGGACGGGTGACTAGACATTTTCTTGGGATATCTTTTGAAATGCCGGGCAAATTGGGTTAATGTTCAATGGTTTGTTACCGTTTTTGGCAATAACTAAGGAGGGCGCGATCGCATTTCTTTTCGCGAATAGGACAAGTATAAATAGCTTAGGTGCTGGCATCTGTCAATCAGTTCGAAGCGAACATCTTTCACACCATGAGCCCCAAGTTGGTTCTCTGCCTGTGCCTGGCGCTCTGCGGAGCCCTGGCAATGGCCCGTCCCCAGGACGAGCCTCTCGGCCAGGAGTCGAGTGTGGAGAGCAGCCTGGAGCTGAATAGCGTCGAGGAGAACGACGCGGCGTCCGATCCATCGACGTGGCGCAAGCTTTTCGGCACCGATGGCAACCTGGTGGTGTCTTTCCCCCAGGCCACCAGCTCCACCAAGCGGCCCAGAACCACCACGACAACCAGGAAGCACCACAGTTATCCGGCCTACCCGCCGCCACCACCACACCACGGTGGCTATCCCAGCTACCCGAGCTATCCCATCTATCCTAGCTACCCCTATCCGCCTCCGTACCCTTATCCCTTCCCCGGTCATGGAGGACCCGGCGGTCCCGGTGGTCCAGGCGGACCTCATTTTCCACCCACAACCACTACCACCACAACGACCACTACAACCACAAAGAAGCCAACAACGAATCCCGGTCACGGACACGGCCATCACCCGTACCCGCCCTACCCGCAGTACCCGCCCTTCCCGCCACCACCACCACCACCGCCGTACTATCCACCACCCTACTACCCACTCCCTCCACCACCACCGCCGCAGAGCAACGACTCGGACGAGTCCACCGATGCCCCGCTCAAGATCTGCAAGAAGTTCTTGCCCCCATCCTGGTGCATCACGCGGTAGATAGTCTGCCCCTCCATCCGACACTCATTAAAAGCTCAATATTTATTTATTTATAATTTATTAATCGAATAAAGAATTGGCAAACAATCCCAGCGATTTTGTTTCTATCTAAAGATGCCCTTTAAAGAATTTCCTAGCCAATTAGGTTTTACATATCGAAAGGGTTTATTTTGCAACTGTAAGTATCTAAAATATAAGTACAGTAATACCAATAACAAAATAAGGTATTAATAGGTGTTTGTTAAACCCGTTTACAATTTTTCTTTGTCAGAAAAAGGATTGTTCTTTTAACAATATATAGTCAACAATTCTTAATAAATTCTCTAAATTTCCAATTAATGTAATACTAATAAATTCTTTAATTATAGCACTATGTGTAAGTAAGGAATGCTTTTTTTTAAATTAAACATTAAAAAGAGGTTAATCTCTTCTGTAGATACATTTATTTAAAATATTCCTATTTAAATGTAATATTAATTATTGATTTTATAAGTAATGCTTGATTTATATATTTAGCCCACAGTTCAACAGATTTAACCGAGAGTTCATCATGAATTTGACAATCGATGAGGCGTCTCGAACCTGTCAATCCAAGCTCAAAGATATATTCATTTAGTATCGTCCCAGAAGACTTGTTCGATTTGATAAAAGGCCTTCATAAATTCTGGATTTGCTTTTCGGTTTCGCCACAGGTGCCCTGGAGAATTTGTCTCTAATTGACAGCGACAGCCTCATTAACATGATTGTCGGCCGCAGAATCGGTGTAACCAAATGTTTTGTTTGTGCCCCGTTTAACATTTGAAAATCGCTCGCGGCACACTTTACATATTCAAATTTTATTTAGTGGCCCAAAGCGAGATGGGATTTAGAGGAGGAGGAGGAGAAGCCGGCCCGCCGGTGGATGACTTCACCGCCAGTTGAGGTGGCCGAGGCGGCATGGAGCTCATTATAGATATAAACTTCGAACAATAGCCGATGTCTGTCATCTGGGGACCGGCTTATTTATCGGGATCTGGCCTGCTGGCAGACTTTCTGGCGACACTAATTAAATGTCCGCCCGCCATTACTAAATCAAAACAATTCCCAAAACAGGACAAACAACAGCTCCGAGATGCAGATACTCGTACAATGGCCAGACGACCAGTTAACTATTTTCTATACAACTCAGCTCCAGCTCCAGCTCCATCGGCACTCGGGGCTCGTGTTCCGAAAATCGTAAATTTCGGATGTTGTTAAAAAAGTTTTGGCAGCGGCATAAATCTGCGGCCAACGGGGCCAACAACAGCCACGGCAAAGTCGGTTCACTAACGAGCCAAAATCGTTGACTGGAAATCCTTGAGTACAGCAATAATGCCTATAAATATGCTGAAGGAATTGTCTGTGCCCCTTTTGTTGGATTCAATTGAGTCAAAGGCAAAACTTTTGCCAACCATGCGAAGGTCAACAGCGCAATTTGTTTTCCCCCCGAACAACATGTCCTCGGATGGCCTGATCCGCGGGCCGAGCTCTGGAGTGGTTATCCAGCTCAAGGTGGGCCACAATTACCAGTGTTTGCTATGGCTCCGAGCGATCCATTCGTTCCGGGAATCCCTGGAATCGAATAAGAGTTATGATGTGCCGCGAAGCCTGATTGTCTAAACAGAGAACGTAATTACTGAGCATCGCCATCGGGTAGTAGTAGTAGGTAGGCGCAATTACACGCAGATTACCACGTAATTTATGAAATATGCAGGGGGCCGAATAAAGTGCTGTAAAACACGTACACCCCGGACTCCATAAATATGCCAGGCGGCTTAGCCAGCTGCCCATAAACTATACATTTGCCCGGGCCATTCCCCATTCTACATCCCACATCCCCCCATCCTTTGGCATCCAGCCTCCGTTCAAATGTAAATAGGACCCCTGCCGCTGGGCGGACTGCCGGCCACTTGGCCAACTGGCAATTCCATCTTGACTTTGAGCCTGGCAACCGGCGGAAGTACTTGGAGCAGCGGAAATACAAATGAAGTTGGCCATATCAGTGTGGAACTTACTTAGCCAACATTTTTATGGCATTTCGCATTGTTAGGACAACTTTTCGGCCCAAAAAGGAAAGCATGGCCCGCGCGCGTCTTATGCGCTTAGAGACAGTTATTAAAAAATTTGATCTTCCATCTTCCTGGAAGAGCCGAAACGTACTTAAATTGGCTGCCTACCAAATCGGTTCGGGAATTCGCTCGGATCCAAAGGAACCAAAAAGAAAATAAGAACGTAAAACAAATTAAGAGCGCCGTCAAAATGAAACAAATTCCACTTGATTCGTTTGTGTAACGTTTTTGCAGCAGCAAATTGCTCGGCAAATTTTGTACATTGCTCTATGTGAGTGTGTTTCAAATATAATTTGCACTCAACAAATAAATCGGCCGACTCTCCTTCAGCCGAAACCCTCGTCTCCACTTTGGCCATTGTTCGCGACAATAGACGTCTGCGTATGGCTTTTCACTTTAATTGTGTGAAATTATTTTGAAAAAAGTGTTTCGCCTTTCATTTCATGGCCTCTACTCCCCATCCTTGGTATTATTATATTTTTTTTTTTTTGCTCTGGGTTTTTGTTAACGATTCGTTTAGCACAAGGCCATATTTATTTGAATGGCAGCCTTTTAATGTCGATTTTTATTGTGCTCTTTATAGACACAAATTGCCTAGACAAATGAGACAGAGAAAAACAATTTACGGATACAGATATATATTCGGCTTGTCTGTATATCACGAATATTAAATATACATTACGTTTGATGGAAGCGCTCTTCGAGTTCTCTGCAAATATAATTTCATACTTTCGAATGTCGTTTGCCACATTCCCATTGAAGTTTTTAATTAAAAAATAAAGACTCAGATCTGTAAATAGGTAAACGTTAATTAACACTGCTGACCCAGAGCTACACGCCCTGACCCCGGCATCTCGTCCAGACGACATCGCACCCTGGCCCCTGTCCGCATTTTATGTATTGGCCATCCTTGTGGGCCATTAGGCCTATTTTCCTTGGCCACATTTACGTCAGAAGTGATTGTAATGAGTTTTTGATATTCGTCCCATGGCTGCAAACTCCCTTCTTCCCGGCGGTGGACCCCCAGGCACTTCCTGTTCTTGTCAATTCGAAAATGGCCCCCACACTTCGGGCCGACTGTCGAAATGTCAGGCTCGGACACAGTTGGCTGTCAAACATAAAAAATGGCAAGAAATATATGTGTATGTACAGTCCGGCCGCCACTTGCTGTCGAAGTAATCAAAATGTGGCCAGAGAAATCAAAGCATCTAGGATAAATACTGAATTAAATATTAGCCTGTTGGGAGATAAATTTAAAGGGACGTTTAATTCGCATTGCGCCGGGATCGGATCCCTTATCCCTCCAGCTTGGTCCTCTTTGGCATTTAGCGAGGACCAGGGAGAGGTTTAGGGAAGACAGCGGGTTTTGGGTTTTGTTTTCACTGAGGGCTCGGGGCATCGGCAGAATCGCCAACAAAAACAGAAAGTCGTCTAAGGCAAAGGCGCCAAAGCGAAACACTCGCACACATACTAATGCATACGCACACATAGACACCCTCAAGGACCTTGGTACCTCGCGGTTTTTGCCCTGTCCCTTCACTTCCACTTTCACTTCCACCGCCACGCCGCTTTTCCTTTTTTTAATTTCTTTAAGAGCTAAGCAGAAACGGCGAAATAAGCATAATTTCAGGCGCCATAAAAACAAAGGCAGGAAAAAAATAAATTCACACAATTTGAAAAACGCAAACACTCAACACGCCAGCCAGGCCAGACTACAGCTGCTTAGCTCCGCCGCTTCACATTCAGTCCTAGCTCCCTTTCTACACTGGGGAAAAACCAAAGGGTTTTTAAAGTTTAAACTAATTTTAAGTATATTTCTTGTGTAATGCTGGTCTGTATTTTATTGTACAATTGTTAGTCATATTAATTGAAGGTTCATTGCGATTTTATTAATTTATCTAATAACTAACATTAGTTTTTAAGCAGCTTAGGCCTTTAGCTCATTGAGATACTCTCCGCTTTCTGTCTGATTAGCTCTAAAATGTAATATACATTAAGTTTAAAAAATAATCTATAATTCTCTTATATGCCGAAGATATTTTCTTTATATTTATTTGCATTTTAAACTAATCAATTTAAAAGAAAGACAACTGATTAGATTAGAATTTTCTTACAGTACATATGCCGTTTCTGCAGCTGTTTAATGGCTTCCCATCTCTCCAACTGTAGGTGCGGGTGTGTGTGGTTGATGGCCAACATTCTTGCTTTTCCTCCCAGTGTCGGATGAGGATGAATTAAAAAAATGTTTACGACTCGACCGCTTGATTTTCAGCACATTGGTAAAAATAGCTGGAGCCAAAGAAAAGCTGAAAAACAGAGCGTGGATGGCCATAACCGAAAGAATGTGCTACAGCACACCTCCCCATTAGCAGCCGCTGCCCTTCGTCCTCATCCTCAACCCCAAGCTCATTCTCGTCCTTGTCCATACGAACCTGCTGTGGCCATTACAGAGCCGAACCGAAACCAGACCAAACCGAAGCGAGTGTGTAAGTGTTTGTGGTGACGGTTTTTGGGTTACGCTTAAATTTCTCCCCCAAAGCGGGTATCGAGGGGTGCCTGAGGTGGAAATTTATTGACTTACCCAGGCATAGATCTCACTTTTCAGCTTATAAACTTATCCGAAACTATATGCGATTCTTTAGACTTGATTAACCTTGATTCCGGCATTAGATTTGAAGAATTGGCAGACTTACAAGTGATCCGAGGGCTTGGAGTTATTATATTATTAAAAGAATAATAAAAGAACCCTTCTCTTGACTTAACAATGAACCCAACAGGGTCAAAACAATTGTATATTATTGGCAAACAATATTGTTTTCTTCGCCTTTTACTTACCTTTTTGAAATAACTCAAGTATCTGCCGCAACAAGGACTCGGTCTCTCTCAATTTGTGGAAACTCATCAGCGAGAGCAACTGAGAGTCAGCTTGTGGTAATTTTTATATCTTTCCAGCTCTCCTTCTCCCCTTAATTTGGCGGCCCCAAAGTTTTAATTATTTCATGGGCGCTTGAGGGCGCCCGCCAGAATGGTCAGCATGTGCGGTAAATGAGGCTAGAATTTTTCAGCTAGGAAAACAATTCAATAATTGGCAATCGTAGGGCAGTCAGAGATATAGAGATTGGTAAGCTGGGGGGGCGGAGGTGGAGGAGGCACGGGATAAGCCCGAAAATTAATATTGAGTAACTTCGATGGCTGCCACGCGAACTCGATAAACAGGCTAATTAGTTTCTGCTCTTCGCCAATGAGATTGTAATTAGCGGTCAGCTGAACTACGATGGGCCCGGGACCGGAATGAATAAATTGTTGCAGTGCCAATGGCAGGATTTTGAGGTAAGGATGCTTAACAAAAGTGCCCGCAACCAATTAACGGTCACATAACCCCGAATGGCCAAAGCGTGTTGCAATTGCAATTTAATTGAGCGCACGGCTGTCGGGTATAATCTGGACGGGAGGTCCTTTCGCTGAGAGGAGCATACCGAATGCGTCTCGATAAATTTCAAGAAAACCTCACCACCGCCGCCACCCCTGGCATTTGACAAATTATTAGGGAGTTTTTGTTTTTTTGCAGAGGAGCTAGCGTGCGGCTTTGGCTTAAATTTATGCGCCAGGCCGCGTTACAGGTAACTGCTCTTCAGTCTATTAAATCAGTTGTGGAAAAGAACTGAACGAATTATTTATGGCACGCATTTAGGCAGTGATAAAATATGATAAATGCCCGGGGAGAGTGCCAAGATCCTGGCCCCTAGGATGCATCCCCGCCATTATCTGGGCCCCTCAGCTGCCTGCCTGCCTGCCACATGCATAATTTAAGACAAATTGACTATAAATCAGCCGCCCGAACATTTTCGGCTGCCTCAGCCACCTTAACGAGTGGCACAGAAAAATCGGAGTGCCAGCGACACAATCGACATCAGCCAGCTAGCATGCTGCACACCTGGACACAGGTGCCACAACAGCGACATCTGAGGCAGGAGTGGGTGGCAAGGAGGAGGCGGAACCGCATGCCCCATTGTGATGCCGCAAAAACAAGCGCAGGCCGGCAGGCAGACAACGGCAGCAAACCAACAATTTATTTTAAAATGTTTTTATAATTGCGATACCCTAGGCTAAAAAGACCGACCTCAACGATAAAGGAATTTGTTGTGTTAAACAATTAAATGCAGTGTTTGTAAGGACAGAAAATAAAAATATCGAAAAGCAATTACCTAAAGTAATTTCTAATAAATAATCTGTTTTGTTAACCAACTATTTAGTCAGCGGAAATAAAAAGCCACATTCCTGTTTGTTTCATTAAGAAAATCTCTTCCAATCTTAACGTAATTTTAACTTAAATGAAATAAAACTCTGCTTGAAAGTCTGAAGGTCGACAAGTAACAACTAAATAAAAACCATCAAGGAAATTATATTTTATATTAAAATTCTGTTAAAAAATGCTTTCTATTAAATGACAAACAATTGGTAACACTTGCACAAATATCTTTTTAGAGGTAACTGCTTTTCTCTTTTAAATACAAAATATTTATTGTATTCCTTAATTATTAAATTAAATTAAATTTCAAAGAGAGAACTTGATCTTCGTTGTGGAAAACCTTTTATTGGCTACCCTGTTTCAGGTGATGTCTAGATAACACATACATCGTATTTAGTTGTATTGATCGATGCCAAATTTAGATTTATTTTTGTGAATTTAATGGCCTTATTGTAGGTTTTATAGTTTTGTGTATTCCACACCTTGTTTACGTTTTTAGTTATAATTGCCGTAGGAAAAAAAGAAGCTACATATAAATCTGCTGGAAAATACGAGGAAAAATGTTTTTCAGAGAGGGCCACGTGCTTGTCAGCTATTCCGCAGGAATTCCCGTGGGGCTACCCCCACTTCCGGCCAAGTGCTGCAGCTGCTGTCCCCTGCACGCAATTAATCACCTGGCAACTCTGGCTGGCGACCCTGCCACGAAATTCAATTTTCCAGCCAAAACAGGATCGCTCGTCCCTCATCCCGCGCACAGTGGTGAAGGTTTGCAGATTTTTGAGAATATTTTGCAGGAACTGAGCTGAGAAATGGATGGTATTCTATAATATATATATTTATATATTGTGTTTATTTAGATCAAAAATGTACAAGGATATTTCAACTTAGTTCTAAGGGAAATTGTGTAAAAAAGGTCTTACAAATCTTTTGAAATTTACCTATTATATTTGTAGAAAATTACTGTTCTTTTTTTAATATGAAATGTGGGGTGACCTCTTTTCCTATTTCTGAATGAAAATGAAAACGTAATAAACGAATATATCCTCAACACATTCCACCGTCCAAGGGCTGCATTCGAGACGAGGGCTATCGAGCTGGCAAAACAGCTTGGCTCCTTTGCCTTTCAGAGTCTGCAAATGTCTAAAGCCGCTAAATATGAGCGCAGTTCCTCCAGCTCCTCGCTCCTCGCGCACTCGAGTGGCTGAAGCACCTTTTAGACAGCAGCCAGGCACTTAATTTTGCGCACTTTTTAGCCGTTACCGGGGCGGGCCGGCGGAATCCCAGCCCAAACCCAAGCCCAGAACCGTACCCCAACCCAAACTCCAGCCAAGCCAAGAAGCTGGCGCGTCAGTCAAAGTGCAAGTGGCACTTGTTGCCACTCCAGGCGTGCGGCACAAAAACGGAAGCCAGCGCTCTTCTATGGAATTTTGCCTTCGCCCATTGAGCGTTTTCATTCTTCTGCCTCGTCACTGGAAAACTAACCCTAATTGCATCAACGTTGCTTGGGCCAACATTCATTTATGGAGCGTAGAAAAACAGAGGGCAAGAAAATGTATTTTCGGTTTTCCCCTAGGTAAATTTGGCTCGCACACAGATACTGCAAATAACAAACATCTCATGTGCACCCGGCAATTATTTGCCCCAAAAAACATTCCAACGAATTTCCCAGAAATCGTATGAGAATTTTGCTGACAGGCCAAGGGGCAAGCTGGGAGCTCGAGACACTTGGCTGAAGTCCGGTTACTCTACAAATTAAAAGTTCTGGTCCAGCTGCGGCTCCCCAAAGAAACTATAAATTCACAGAGAAAAAATATGGAATTTTACACGAGAACCAAAATGGCTCGGTCTAAGAGAATAAATGTCCAGATTCAAGAGCAATTGGTTAATGAAATGTGCACTCTAAAGTTAATTCTAAAACGCAACTATATTATATTTATGAAATATACTAATATCTACTAAATCCTTGCAATTTCAGGCTTTTAAATATAATCTAAAATAATTTATGTTAAGTCAAAATCCATGAACTTAAGCTAGATTTCTATACGCAAAGATCTGTAACAAATAACCACATTTCTCTCCGTGCTTAAATACATTTAACTAGAAATTGTGATGGCCACAAAACCCATGGCAATTTGGTTTTGTCCTTGAGGCTCCACACACATGGCGACTATGGGTATTGATGAAGGACATGGAGGACAACATGGAGTTCCAAGGCCTGCCTCGTCCGATGCCTGCATTGTGTGCAAGAATGGCCATGCACTGCATGTGTCTGTGTGCGCCATTTCCCCGGGGAAATTTATGTAAATAAAATAACAAATAAAATTTACAATTTTACAATCATGTGCTCCGATACTCGGTCTGCATTCGGCGAGTCCCTCATTCATTCATTCATTCGTTCAGTTTATATCGTTTCGATTCACTGGAAACTGCACCGCCACCCACATCCTTGTCCTTTGTAACGAATGTGTGTGTGTTTTTGTGTCTCAATTGGTTTGTTTGCTCCAAGGAAAGCGCGGAAAATCTTACTCCAAGGCCGGCATCCTATCCACTTGTCAATATCATTAAGTGTGTAGAGAGGACTGGCAGAGACAACTGGAACTGCCGTCTAGACGGTGACCTTAGAACTGGGGAACAATAGTTATGCAATCAGTTTGATGGCCCGAAGAACAAACTTTAATTGCTTCGAGGCAGGAAAAGTTTTTTAATCATGATTTTGCGCATTTTACAGATGTGCGTTGTGCGGGCGTATTTTTAGCTAGCAGCCAACGTACACATGAGCCAAGGACTAGAGGAATTTTCACACTCAACTAGATGTGTAATAAGCAAAGGATCCAGCAAAAGCAAGCGCCTCCTCCGACTCGCCCACCCGTCGAAATGGATTAGAAACAACTTTGTCTGCGCCAGAAAGTATGCAAAATTATTGAAATTGAGCATTCAATTTATTTGCAAATGGCTTGCCATATATATTCATCCGAACGAACAGCTTTTGCCTTGTTTTCCGCTATCCGTTCCCAGGACTTTGCTTTTTTACCACACACCACGCACACACATATGTGCCGGCAGGGGGTGGAAAAGTTTAAGGATAACTGAAATGTACGCACGGAGGCGCCAACATCTATTAAGCTCCAATGGAGAATATAATACATTATACATACCCAATATATATCCACACACATTCGTGCACAACACAATCAATAATTATTTCCATATCATTAGATGCCAGATCGCAAAATGAAATGCAAGAGCAAAATGTATGAGCAAAACAAAAAGTCGTAGATTCCGCTTCTATATTGGTTTATGAATCACCGAGCGGACTTGGACTTTGGAGTGCCTTCCGACAAAGTTGGAAATTCTATTTTTCTCTTTTGTTGGTTCCGCCAGCTGCTTCAACATTCCGGCTAAGAGAGCTAAAAACAATCACGGGAATTTGTTAGCCAAAATTGTTTCTATTAATTTAACAGGAAGCGTTTTTGTGAAACAGCCTGGCTGCGTGGGTCGCTCGTCAGAGGATTGTTTTCCACCGGGTCCCGGTGCCGAAGTCTAGACTAATGCCCCACACACATGTGTGTGCCGCACCATCAAAGTTGAAATTTAAATGAACCGACAAAATTAAGTTCATTTCCAATTAAGGCAAATGCAGCAAGGCGGCCAAAAAGAAAACCCATAAATAAAAAAAAGAGAAAAGAGCCGGAAGAATATTGCAATGGTTGAACGACTGCTGAATGCTGTGGGTTTTCAACTTTAAAGGGTAGAATATGTATTAAATAAAATATAAATAATAAAATATATATTAAAATGGGCTTGCCTTTCTTCTTTCAGTTGCATATTTACTTAAATATTTAGTGGGAACTCAAGGGTTTATTCTTAGACTTAGCTGTATTAACTTCAAATAAGATCTTTTTAAAATAAAAGCTAGATGGAGAATATTTTAACATTCCTATATATCCCTGAAAAACATTTTTTAAACATTTAAAAGCCCCTCAAAATGTTATTCATAATTCAATGATAACCAAACCTTTAAGCATCCTTCAAAAAACCATAAGGACAGTGTGATGACAGTCAAATACTTCAAATTAAAAATCAGAAAAGAACCACAAAAAGGATAGACCTTTCCAAACTCTTGAAATACCCCTTGAAAGGAAACAAAAAAAGCGGAGAAGCCATAAAAACAAGTGGGGAAAACACGTGGCAACTGCCAGCGAGAAAAACAACCTTCAAAAAGGTGAAAATTTTCTGATTGCCCATGAGTGTGTGTGTGTGCCGGAGTCTCTTGAGGCGACAAATATGCACAGGCACACACTCACACACGCGCACACATGTCGACACATTAAAGCTGATTTTGCAGCTGATTAAAAATGAATGGCAGGAGAACAAGCAGACAACACTGCGTATACGCAATGAGATACATTATTCAATTCAAGGACTTGCAATGGTCGCCTTGGAGAAATTGCAATTAGAACAATACGTATCATCCAGCAATTCAATAATTAATACACAAGCTCCTTGTTGTTGTTTGCGAGGGGGGGAACAGTGTCCTTTAACCCCAATTAATCAAGTTTGATTTATGGCGGGGCTGTAAGGTGCAGCGAGTGTTTGCCCCCCCGCCAGTCAGCCAGCCAGCCAGGTCAGCCAGCCAGGCACATTTAATTGGGCCAGGCCAAGAGAGCCATTCGTTCAGCGGTAAAAGCGCAAAGAAGAAAAAAAATGGCAAAAAAATGGCAACAGAAACAGCCGGCAATTGCACTCTGCTCTCCAGCCCGATTAAGGATCATTGGCAGCAGGCACAAGGTAACAGGCATCAGGCAGCAGGCACCAGGATACGAGGCACTCGCAAAGGTAGAAGAATAATTGTATGTATAAATAATTGATGGCAATAAACGGAACGAAGGAAAAGAGACCGCAAATGAGAGCCATCGAGTGTCGATGTGGCAATTGTTTCGCATTTGCTTTAATGCCCCGCACAAAGGGGCCTATTAAGAGAATAAAGCAGCGGCAGGGGGAAGGGGATCTCCCCGACTGGTCCGGACCAAATAGTTGGAGCAGTCTGGCACAAGGATAAACAATGCATTGATCCCCGTTTGCTTTAATTGACAACATCGTTTGCAGCTCGTATACGTAATCATTTATGCATGTGCAGCTTTTCAGCTGTAATTACATTGTAAATTTACGTCCCAAAATCCAAGCTCTGGTGGAAAGACAAGTACGATTCTGGCCAGTGGTGTTACCAAAGGGGGGACCCTGATGAGAAAGCTACAATCTTTTTAATTATATAGCTCGAAATGTTGTTAAATTTAAACAGATACTTATAAGGCTATTATTAAATAGTTCAATTGTAGTAAAAACATTTCACATTGCTAAAAGAAACTAAAATTAGATGGTTCAAGGAATTCCTTAGTATTCTTATCAATAAAATACTTTATTAATTGGCTAACATCTTGAGTATATAGTAGAGAAAGTTAAAATAAATTAAGACATCTGTTCATTGATTCCGATTTCGATTCCCCATCGACCTCTCCCTCTTCCTGCCACAGTCTTTATAAGCCAAAAAAAAAAAATAATGGAAAAATATATAGCTGCAAATATTGTACAAATCCCCTTGACTCTGTGGAAAAAAATCCCTGGCATGCCACTGATTTGTACTTCACTGCCAGTGAAAACAAAGAAGCAGTCCTCAGCTCCACGCAACTCCACTTGACTCGCTTGTAAGGAGCTGTTGGCAACATGCTTGTAAAACTGTAAACACACCGAGGCAATAACAAAAGCCGGGGGGCAGACACACCCAGACAACCGCACAGCCAGACAACCGCCCACCGGTTATGGCGAGTGGGCGTGGCCGTGTCATTAGAGGAGCTCAATCTCGGTGGCCTGTTTGCTCACGAGACGCAGCGCAAACACTCTGATTCAATTTCACTCAAGCAACTGTGCAACTGCAGCAGCAACTTGCCACCCAGTCGCCCCGGCGACTGCCACTTGGTGCCACCCTTCACCCGTGGCAGCGCGGAAAAAGTTTCGGGTGGCACTAATGCAAAATTTAAGAGAGCACAAAATGCCACGGAACGGCACGCACAAGTTAACAATCATTTAATTTCCATGTTTCAAATAACAATTTCGCGCGGCGCAAACTTTTGCCTGCGCCTGATAAACTGCCATTGCCGCAGACTTCTAATTACGAATGCAGAATAATGGCTCTGGACTCGGGCACTCGGCACTCAGGGAAACTTGCTGGTTCGAACTGGTTCAGGACCCACAATTTACCACTCGCATTCCGAATTGTTTTTCGCAGAAAACTTAGCCGGCGAAATAGTTGTGCGAATATTCAATAGGCTCATTGTGGAGCAAAAGCCAAACGCACAAAGCAGATTCTTTTTTTTTTGGACAAAAATTCGCAAACATTACCGATAAAGTATTTTTGTCGGCGAAATAGTTGCATAAACAAATGGCATTTTCTACTGCGTAAAACCATTAGTAATTTAGCATTTTGGGGGCTTCCTATAAGATAACATTCAATAGTTGTAAATAAACAACTTATATTTAGAGAAAATTACACAAAAGATAAACCAATTTAAATGCTGTTGAGACTTCTTTATTTCAAAAATTTCAAAAATATTCTTTATGACCTAAAGTTTGGCAATTAAATTTGAGTTTAATGCTTATTTAATAGTTATATCATGTTTTAAACTTGTAACTTTTGTTTTTCAATTAAAATTTGATTAAAGCCTGGTACAGGTTCTTAGGTATAAGTACTAGATGTGAAACTTCTTCAAGGAGCTCCTTACGATTCCGTCAGTAAATATTAAAGCTAAGTATTTATTATATTGGCATTATTTTAATTGTATTTTTCCTTTAACTGATATACCCATTCTATGAAAGAACTCATTACATAGGCAAACCCGCCGTGCCGGACCCCCAGTAAAATGTTATCCGTCTCCATGTAATTGCATTGAATACTCAGCACTTTATTTACTCAGCGCGCCCCTCGTCCCAGTTCATTATGGGTTCCGATGCAAATTTCCATTGCCTGTGCACTATTTTTATTTGGTCGATGGCTGGATGGGCGGGGCAGTGCATTCATTTCATTTTGATGTGGCCAGGATGGTGTGGTGGCCTGTGGATGGTTCCATGTACCAGATAAATGCTTCCTGGCATAATGAACAGCAGCGGCAGCAGCAGATGCAGCGACTTTGACGGGGACAGAGCAACGTATCTACATTCTAATTTGTTACAATTGCATGATGTATAGTCCGAAAGAACAATGGCTTCGAAATGGCTTCTCATATTGCACTGCTGGAATAAATGAAATCATAAATAGCTGCCTTCATCAATTAGGGGCAAAGGCATTCGAATACGCTTCCTTATTATTATTATTATTATTGGAATGGTTATGGGGGGCCATAAGCGGAACATGCTACACACATCCGAATGGGGCGCGTTCTGGTTCATTGGATTGCCTCAACTTTGGCATTCGGTATTTGAATTTAGTAACTGATACGAACATCGCAACAATGGCCACCGAGCCGGGGTCCGGCATTAGCAACAGGGCCCAAAAGAAAGAAAGCCATTACTGTGGGGAATCGCTTCTTGGCGAAATTGCCACAATAAATGCTAAAATGTGATTGTGCTTTAATAGTGCCGCTTTCCACTTTTGCCTTTGCACATCTCTATATTCTATATGCTATATGGCAGAACATTTATGGGAATGTGCGGGGCTCCACATGTGCCTGCACTAGACAGCACGTGCCAGACCGGGGAAAAAAGGTTTCGTTTTGGCTAAAAAACTTGTCTGAGTCCTTTGAGTTTGGCTTGTCACTGACCGAATTGCCGGCGCCTACTTGGCCAACTCTCCTCCGCATTTTGTCGCCTTAAAGTGTTTGTGGCCCAGTGAACATTGCTGTGTGTGCGAGAGAGAGGAAAGGCTCAGAGAGAGTGGAATGCGTATGCAACTTTAATAGACTTTCTGTCCGAAGGAATTTGGGGCCATGTGCAGCATTGCCTGATCCTGGGACAGCTGTCCTTCAGCGTTAGCTTTGACAGTAAGGTTTCTCCCAACACATATGTTTTCAAAAACACACAGGCCGTGGTTTGTTCGAGCCAAGACAGTGAACTAATGGCAGAGGAAAAGCGTTTTAAAAGCCTTACCAAATTATTTCCACTTGGAAATAAACATAGGAACACATATCTTAAGCGCAAATGCTAAAAGCACTTAAAGAGAAATGTTAAATAATAATACGCAAAATATAAAACATTAATATAATATTATTATTTGGTTTTTATGTATCTAATGTTTAGTAGACAGGCTCTTCGTTTCCCAGCAAGGTATTTGGATTTGGTCTTTGGGAATGTGTGGTAGGATTTATAATCAGAATCAAATTTAAATCTAAATGATTCGGTTACATGTTTATTAAACTCAAATGGTTATAAGGAATCAGATTACTAACTTAAGTGTTACGATATTTTTAGTGTTACCTTTTACTAAAAGTACAGTTAAGCTTTCACGCTTTTTCATATTGTAAAACGCCACAATTTGAATAAATTTCCTAATTTTAAGACCTGTAACTATTTAATTTGTTATAAAGAAAGAGCATCTGCCATGTTGGCTCCGTTGGCAGGCAAGCCTCCACTTGCTACAACTTCGCTTCGATTCTAGCTTCCTCGAAGCGTGTGTGTCTCTCTGTATGAATGTCGGCTGTCAATAACCATTGTGGTGCTCATACATTGCTCTTGTCTAGCAAATTGGTTCAGTGGATTAGTGGTGCGGGTATATATCTGTCGTTTCATGTGCTTGTCAGTGTGTGAGTGTGGCTGTCATTGTGTTGGGACATGACTCTGACAGCGCCACAAAATGGCGATCCACTCGCACCCGCACTCTCGCTAGAGTTCAGTATCTGCGCCGAAGGTTTCCCGTTCATTCTTTTAAGTGGCAGGCCGAAAAAGGAAATAATTGGGCAAGCCACTGGACCGTCGCTCCCTCCGCTCCGTCAGCTCCCCCAAAAGCCGCATCTTTCAAAATCTATCAAAATCTCGCTTGTGTGCACAATGAATCAAGCTGACTTTGGCTTTAAAAGGGCTTTCCGAAATTAAACGAAACGAAACGAAGAGAGCACGCTCCATTCCATCTGCACAATTCACACACAGCCGTGTTAATCCGCACTAATTTGTTGGCCATAATTCACTGGCCCGGCCGAAACCAAAACCGAAAGCCAAGTCTGCAGGAGCCCCCGAACGCCGGACTGAGCCATTTTCAAGTTGGCCCGTCATCCCGTTCGGCTAGTTTGCCATTTGCAGGGTGATGGATATCATGGAAATTATCCTTTTTAATTGACAGCTGTTATGTGGATTTGGGCCAGCCTCAGCATTAAACCCTGATTACGCGCTAAATTTATTTTTTTCGGCCCACCAGTGTTCCCACCAATAAAGTATAGCCATATATCCGAAGGCAGGCCGGGGACTTTTATTGCCGTAACTTCTTGTTCTTGAATTTGGTTTCCAGTCGACGGCGACGCCGACTCGGAATATCCTTCGAAGCGCATTAGGCTTGCCATTCCTCCGGCTCGCCCGTTTCGCCGGCGATACTATCGCCGGCATAATGAAGGACCTCCCCCCCGAGAGCACCGCATAAATAAGGCACGAATAACCGAATAACCGAATAGCCGATGCGGATGCGGAACGAAAGAGTGAGCGCTAGGGGGATATGGCGAGGCAAGGACAACAATGGAGACAGCGCCGGGGATAACTAAGCCGGGCGGCCTTACGTGCGCAGGATTTAATCGATGGACTTAGTTTATTGTTTTCAAATTGAAATTGCAAATTCAAAGCGCAACCCCCGCGACACTTGCCAACCCGCCCTCCAATATAAATTTTGGAAGCCTGTCCCCAGGAGCCGAATTTCTCCTCATAAATATTTCGCATTTCCCTCGTCTCTTTCGGTTATTAAATTCTGCAAAATTGAAGTTTGAAATTGTAACCTTTTAATAAGAAGTCCAACGAGAGGAGGAAAGAACAACAGCACACGATGTAATTCAAATCGAATTGCAGAGCCCAAGTCTGGTCCTGATTCTGCTTTATGGCATCCCTGCCTCTGCCAGCCAACATCTTTCCTTTTTTTCTTTACTTTTTTCTTTATTTCTTTGGCCCTCTGGCACACCTTTTACTTTTATGGCAAAACAAGAAACTTTGCTGCCTCACCGAAAATATTTTTGGCACAAATTTCGAATGTTGCATAAAAACTTTGGCTATTAAATGAAAATAGAAATTGCCTGCCTGTAAAGTCGACTTTTTCGGGGGAATTCATTTAGTAACAACATGTTGTTAGTGGAAGCCAAGCTCTAAATAACTGAACTACACAGCAGCAACTACGCAGAAGTTTCTTCAGCCACTGGAACTGAAGTTGAATGACCTGATGTTAACATTATAGTAAGTCTTACAAACTGCAACGACAGCAACAGAAAGAGAAAAGTTTCATCTAAATCTACATAAAATTATGGTTGTGGTCTTAAGAAACCATACGGTATAATTTTGTTGCTTGGAAAATATAAACTAAAAATTGAAATAATAGGAGAAGCTAACCTTTAGTTGTACCTCCAAGTATTATGTTAAAGATAGCAGCTATAAGGTATACATAATGGTTCTCTGTAATCCCTAAAACATCTAGTTTGTCACAATCGTTACTCGTTAATTTCGATAGCTCAACAATTGAGAGACAAGCATGCTTAGAAACGGACAAACGGACTGATCGACTTGTCTGGTGATGCTGATTAAGAATATTTAATATATTTACTTCTTCACTGCTTCTGCAAACTTCTGGTAAAAATTATAATATTCTTCCCATAGTACAAGGATTAATTTTTGTACTTTAATATATCTCAATATAATTAGAGATTCTGGGAACTGCATTCCTGACCCAATGCCACATCAATCGCCATGTGGCATGTGTGGCCATATTTATGAGCATGTGTATGCTGGGCAACTGGTCAATGATTCTGCCTTGATAGGGAGACTCGGCTAATAAATGTTGCGATTACCATTTGTCTTGTTTCAGTTTCATAGATTTCCAAGAACACAAAATATTTGTCGCTTGACAGCAACGAAAGGATATATCCGGGCGTGCGTGGGGGCCGAGCCGTAATAATTTATGGGCAAGTGATATTTCAATTTGCCCAAAATATATGTGACTACATTAATTTTGCTTTGTTTCTGATTGCAACTTTGTATTCAATTATCGCAGATGCGAAACCAAAGCACTTTGCCAACGAAGAGAAAATTTCCCTGTCCGCAGGACCTCTGCTCGCTCTCTGCAGCTGCGCAACTGGCAAGGACTGAACTCTTACTTGGCTCCGGACAAATGAGCTTAACTAATTTCAATGCACATTTATTACCTGCCTCGAGGTAATTACAAATACCAAGGGTGTCGTTGGTTTTCGTGCGAGCTGTGTCCTTGAAAGTCCACACCTCCGGAGTCCAGCACAGCCTTCTTGCCGACCAAAATAAAAAAAAGGAAAAGTTGCGAAAACTTTTCCATTTTTCTATCAATTTTTGCAGGAAGGTGTAAAAGGGCTCTGTGTGTGGGACGCCTCAGGGCTACATTGGCGATGAAAGTTTGCCACAAAAAGAGCAGGATTTTCTGCAAAATCGAACCCGGCTCGGTCGCCTTGAAGGCTCCGCCCGTTGACAGACTTAACAAGCATACGCACTGGTGACCACGACACCTTCGATGCCTGGCTACGTGCACAAAATTAAGAGCTTAGTGCGACATGACCTTAAGTGTCAATTCATTGAAAATTTATAATTCGCCAGTCGGCCATGAGTCTTGTGTGTCCTTTCACAGCGAGAAACAACCTTAAAATAAGTGAAAGCTGAAAGTATTTAACAAAGTCAGGCTTTTTAGATTGGTTTCTGTTCCTTTTGAATTCTGAACATAAATATATTTACCAGGAGGCTCTCATTGCTATGTTGTATTAAATAGTAAACAATATTCGTATAATCTACAAAGAATGAGTTAAAAAATAAACGGAATCAAGTTTAGGTGTAAGTTTTCCTCTCAGTGTGTGTATGCTTGGTGATCCTGTGACTCCCATTGAGTTTTCGATTTCATTCACTTGCTTATTTCTGTGTCTTTCGCTTATTCATTATTAGTTCATTATAGTTTATAATTATTATTATTATTCTGCCTTTTTAATACAATTTAGCTCTTAATTGGACTTATTTCGGTCGTTGGGTATTGCATAAAATTGCTTCTGTGCAAGTCACTATCAATCAATGGAAAACGGAAATGTTTAACATGTCAAACAGCTCATGATTTTCCCGAAACATTTGTCACATCCCTTGGCAGCCTCGGATAAGTACAGAAAATTACCCTGTGCGACGAAAAGAGCCGGGTAAATATTTTATTCCAAATACTTCTACTCAAGCACTGTTCGGCTTCTATCTGCTGCTCTGCATCTCGGATCGACTTTCACGCCCACAAAGCTTCACCTGATGCGCTTTCCCCATACCCTCCAACTATGCATCGCAGCACACTGACAAAGGCGCAGGAGTCGCGCGGGCATAGAGGTCCTGAAAAGCCGAGAAAAAATGGTGAAAAATTCAACCTGCCTGCAAAGGGCGACTCTTTGCGGCATCCACGCCCCATCCTCAGTATCTTCCTTGCCGTGTAGCCTACGCCTGGTGGCTTTCCAATGCAACTTATGCAAATTTATTGGAAAATACTTCGTTATTTTTTTTCCTCAGTTCTTTTCTTGCTTCGCTTTGCCGCAGAGAAAGGCGTTTCTCTTTTTGCGGCATAACTTTGAATACCCTTTTGTCGCAAAAAGCTGGGGCACTTCGATCGGTAGTTGTTGGAAAATGATGTTTGATTGGGCCAAGAAGTGTGCCAAATATTTATTTATTGTAAGTATATATTAGAAGATTAGATATAAAAATAAGTCTGATAGGTTAACTAAGTCAAAGTCTTGACTAATATCGTCGACTCTGTCCTGTAAGTATCTTTTATTTAACAATACTTCAAGTATCTTACCTCTTAAAATATACATTAATTTAACTAAGGATTTGTTTATTACGTATCCTTGAATACTTCATCTTCTACGACTTTCTGTGGATGATTATTGCAGCATATAATGCAGCATCTTTCCCGAATTCCTTTAGGGAATTCAATTTTCGACTGACAAAACGCAGTTCCTTCAATACATTTTTTCTCTCACCGCCATTCTGCATTTTATTTATACATATCTGACGTCTTTTGCAGTTCGCCTTCAATTTTATTGTGGGGAACCGAATTGTGGGCGTTTTACATTTATTTTCCATTTGGAATGCAAGTTATTTCGCCGTGCAAGACAAAGGCCGATATCCTTTCCTTCTGCCATCAAACCAAAGAAAAAAAGACACCACCCAAGGTGGAAAAGTGGGCGTAAGCAGGCGGCTTTTCCTTTGACTTTCTGGCAGCAAACAGAACTGCATCTGCAATTGCAAAACGCATCTGCATGCGAATCGTTGCTCTAAGCCGGCAAAGGGCAATTAATCAAGCTGATCCGAGGATTGCGAAGCGGCCAGCTCCTCATTTGCTCGGTTCATTGTTCAGAGTTGTGCCATCATTAATTCGTTGGCCAATTGTTTGTGCCTTCTGCTCCGCCCACACTCCGCCTCTCCGCACTCACAGTATCCACCGCAGAAATGTTTACAGCATTTTGCCTTTGTCATACTGGCCATTTTCCGCACGAAAGCACAAACTATTTGTGCGGCATTTTTATTTCACTTTCTAATATGAATTGTTCCGCCCTAAGCTCCTTAAGCGGATGAGATGGAAGTGGAGGAGTGCCGGATTCGTCGGGTGTTCAGCGTAATTAATTATAACGGAATTCATTTATTTTCCTCTATGCAGCATCTTAGAAATGCCGTCAACAATTTCCCTCGCACTTGCAACTTGTAGATGTTTGTTAATTAATGAGGGGATTTCTTTGGAATTATCTGAGCTACGTTCAACTCCTGGGAAACTTTGTCCAATTCCAATAGAGTTCATCTGAAACGTACACAAGGTGTCCTAGAATTAAATGTACAGTACGTTATATGTATCTTTAAGTATATTTTTAATGCGTTTAAATGTAGCATTTTGTACATAAGTTTGTAAGGAATTACTCTATAAATAATATACTTTATAAGCTTTATAAATGTTAAATATATTTTTATAATACACTCAATATACTCTATAAATAAATGTAAGCTAACCATAAATACAAATTAACTTTTCTTATAAATTAAATTAGGTTTTTATTTTGACATTCACTAGCTAAAAAGTCAAACATAAACCGCAATTGCTTAAGCACACTCTTCAGATATTCACTATAAGCTAGTTTTAGGGCTAATTTTGTATTTATCAACATGAAATACAAGTCACGTACCAAATTAAGATTAATACTAATATCCTTACGGAATTTGAAATTGGCCTAGATGTGGCTTTGGCCATTTCCGTCTTACGGAACAAATTTGCCTCGCAGATAAATCTGTAACCCTTCCAGAGGCCTTTCCTAATTTGGTTGCCTCTGGTTACTTATCAAATCCCTCATTGACCTCAAACCTGGTGAATTACCGCATTTTGAGGTGAGGCAGGGACAACAGAGAGTGGCAACTTGGGGTAGCAACCGAAAGGTCTGACATGGACTGGGACATAGACACACTAATTTGCATAGAGCCGAGCCTGGCAGATGGAGTGAATGTTGTAATTTAATTAGCTGCCACTTCCACTTCACTCGGTGGCTGGTATCAGTTGTTGCAACCTAATTGAAATTACCTGCGCTAATAAACCGGGGCGCAGGTGGAACATTTCGTGGCTGTGAACTGCATTTGTCTGCCATAGATCTCCGATTAAAATTGCGCAAAGGAGAGGAGCACTGCCAGCGAGCCCAGAGTCGAATTTCTCGCACACATAATTGGAAAACGCTTTTGACGGGTCGTAGGATTGACGGAGCGAGCCATCAATCAAACGCTTAGCGAGTACATCAATCGCGGAACGGGTCCATTGTGCGAGTGTGCGCGGATAAATCACGGGTGCGACGGGGCCAAACTACGTTGCCATCGCAACTGTTATCCGAAACTATTCATCAAAGGTCTGGCCAAATATTTGGCAATTGCCGGAGCTGACAGCACCCTTGGCCAGCTCCGATTGAGCTTTGCAATTAGTTCTTCAGAAGCTGCCATTAAATTATCATAGAAATTCAATTATTCCCCGATGCGCCACGGGTGCCCCTACCTCCATCAACCGAATTCGATGGCAAAAAGCGAATATTTTTTAATGGGCCACCGCTCGTAAAAATTCCAGGCATTCGGTCAGGTGAGCAGCAGCCAGCAATCGATCATAATACAATTTTTGATATCGTTGTTAAGCTCGCGGCGCGCATAAAACTCACATTATACTAAATATCTAATGACCAGAAAGTATGCAAACCGAAATTTATATGCTTGCGGACGCCTCGAAATTGCTGCAGCGTGCCCCATTAGCAGCCGAGCAACCCGACGAGTGTAGGGTGTGGATGGATGCAACGCTGAATTTTCATCGCTTCCCGAGCGGCGAGCTCAGCTCGGAGAAGTATGCTATTAAAATTATACCTGGCTAAAAGAGCGAAATTACAAGAAAAGTTAACAAGAGGAGCGACTGCCTCATAAAAGTTTTCCATATTAATGAGCTCTCCCCCTCCCGTGCCGAAAAAACCCCACCCCGTGCGTTCATCGAGCGCATTAAAATTGTTGAAACGGCGAAGGGATGCCGCGTCGCAGAATGGGTAGATTTTGCGGTTGGTGACCATCTCCTCGGGGTGTCACTGACTGAGCCGGGTAATGGAGTAAAGTGAGTTTTTCATAAGCCATTTAACGGTCTACAAAGCTGCTGTTGGCCACAATTACCCAGGGTTTCCAGGGAGAGAGACAGCGTCAATAATTCGCTCGGAATGGGGGCCATCAACATATTGAAATAGAATAAAGTTGGGGTGCTACTTAGGTAAAATTTATGCATGTCAATGAGTGCCGTCCTTTTGGCTGTCTTAAGGATACCTTGAACTTCCTTAAAGGTTTGCTCTTAATATTGCCAACTGAATAGTTTAAAATGTAAAAGATACACAATAACCAATAAAGCGATATTTTTTTAATTGGAAGTCAGTATTAATTTTTAACCTTTTGCATTTATTTCCATTGCCCAAAGTAGTCCATTATCTGTAATTTCATGGCGCGATAAAAAAGTATATGCAACTTGACTCTTCTGCAACTATTTTCCCTTAATTTATCAATTTTTCCTGGAGTCCTGACACAAAGTGAGAAGAGAGGGGATTTTATTGGGCTTTCACAAGCAGAATACACACAAGCAAATTAAGGCAGACGTACAGACATAAGTACTGATATTTCGCCCCAACACGTTGGCTATATGTGTTTTCCAATATAAAATGCCGGCAAGGTTGCCATTGCCCCGATGCCCCGCTGCAGAATGGAAAGGGCAGGATGCTCCTCATACGTTGCCTGCTATTTAAGCAACGTAACTTAAAATAATCGCACTCATATATAATCCGAGGCATGCAACTCTCGGATCCTTGTGCCAATGCCACACACACACTCCCATCCTGTGTGTACATATACCACCTATATATATGTATATATATGTATATATATTTGCTGCTCCTTAGCATAAGTAATAAATGTACTACGCCGCATGAGAGAAATCGCTTGGAATGGCAGGAAAATAAATTATCGAACTTCGATTTCACTACTCGTCCTTTCAGGACGTCTCCAGCCCTCCACCCGCCGATCCCTGCTCTATTTTCATTTTGTATTTTATGATTTTGTACGCTTTTCGGTCTAAGGTTATAAAATTGATACGTAAAGAGAAAGAAATTTCAGCTGAGTTCGATTTCTCAGCCGCCTTCGTCCTTCTCCTTCTTTCCCCCGCTGATAGTTTAAGGGAAAATTCAACTCGAATAACACACACATATATAGGGGGTGTTTAATGTGAGGGGTAACCAGATATTCCCGACATTGGGGGATGTTTGCCCGCTTAGGGCTTTTCAGGTTAGGCAAATATTATTATTTGCCTGCGCATTCGATTTCAATTTCAGCTTGGTCCGGCAAGGTCAGGTCGCTAAGCGTTTCCCTAACATATAGCACACACATATAGTGGGGCTTAGTGAGAGCGTATTTTTCACAAATTGAACAATTGAGCCAAGGAGCCAGCTCAAGGCTAACAAATTGAACGATGTCGCCTGCAGTCGACGAGTCGAGTTCAATTTGTGCTGCAAACTAACGCGGACAACACCAGTCTACAAATTCGACTTTAAGTGCTTGTGGTTTTTTTGTATTGTTCTGTTGAACATTAACTTAAACCTAATAAAGTCTTGGAAACATGAATTAAGGGTGCACTGCAATTATAAATAATATGGCATTTAACTTAAAACTACTTAAGGTACATATTCTTTAGACAAAATATATATAACAAAAATGTCGTGGAATATAAAATAGAATTATTTTCTTTGGTATTATCATTGAACTTTGGTTAATATAATATAATACAGAAATATCAAAATTGACTAAAAATATTACAATTATGTTTATTTTACCAAATTATCTTTAACATTAACTCTTTTATCTATAAGTTACATAATTATCAAGGGATTACTTACTCCAGAAGCAGGATAGAACCCAAATAAATGAAGTTTTTAAAGAATTGATATAGCTAGCAGCTTAAATAACCATAAAGTGTGTTAGCTACCATATTAACCTGCCATTACATACAGTTTCTATTTGTTTTTAAGGAGGTTTAGACATATATTATAACAAAATATAATATTTTTCGTGTGGACTAGTGCCGCTGCCTCTGTGTATCTGTGTGAATATCCCTGTGAGTGTGGCTTTGTGTTTGTGTGTGGCTGGGTCATGTCAAGCAAACGTTCAACACCGTCTCATTAATCATGCCGGCCACACACACAAACACACACTCTTGCAGAGACAACATGTGGCCTCTTTCTTTGTGTCTCTGCGGGTTGCAGCGCTCCCCTGCTTTTTCCCGTTCTTCCCCAGGCTCCAGCTTTTGCTTTTTTTTGATTAAAATTCAACTTTTGACTCTTGCATTGTAATGGCTGACATCATTTGCTTGCCACTGCTGACCACCTGTGCCAGCTCTTGGCTAACACACAGACACTCTCCGACACACCGAACATTAGCGAGCGGGGGCGGCAGGATAACGCTTTGTGTAACTTTCTCAGTTTGGTAATCTCTTAGCGCAAACAAAAAAGGGAATCCGTGTTGGCTGAATCGCAAAATACACTGCCCTTTAAGGGATTTTGTCGTGTGAAACGAGTTGAATCCAAAAGAAGGTGAAAGAATGCTTTAAATATGTGCTCGGACTATTTGTTGAAGATTTATAGATGATACAGCACTTTTAAACACTAATTGCAAGGTGATTTAGTTTTGTTTTCTTAGAGAAAATGATCTACATACATTTTTGTAATTAAATTAATACATTTTTAATCATGATACCATACATAAATTTCCTAAACTCATATTTTAAGCGACATTGTAAAATTAAATAAGATTTATTAAGCAACAGCTCTCTTCTAAATACTTAAACTCCTTTAAGTTAAATATTATATTATTTGTATGTTTACTCAAATAATTTATAAACACGTTATTAACCTGTCTTCAGGAATGGTGTATCCTCCATTAAAATACAATACCAAATTGCTTAATTAGGCCACAATAATTGGCCTATAAATTTCCTCAATTCCGTTTGCATCATTTAACACGCTGCCATTTATTCAAATGAAAATTCTAACCTTGATTTTGTTTCAAATTTATTGGCAAATCCGATTTAAGCTTGAGTTTTTCTCAATCAAAAGCATTTCCGATATCTCTCCAATCAATTGGTTACCGGGTTTGTTTTTATTTGAACGCAATGTGTTAGCGAATGTACTCGCTGTGCGAGGAACATCTAAAACACACGGTCTGGCAAAGTTTTCCATTTGATTCATTCGCTCGCTTCTCTTTGTTACGGCTCTTGTTGTTGTTGTGGCCAAACATTTTTAACTTTCCGCCTGCCGCGCGATATTTTCGGGGCTCGGCGCATTCATTTATTTAAAAAAGAAAACCTTTTCATATAAAGAATTCATTTCGGTTGCCTACTTTCGGGTCGTGGCGAGCAACGCCACGGTCCGGTCCGGCATTGTTCAGCTGTCACGTCCGTCATCAGCATCAGCATCAGCTGTCGGCCAGGACCCTGTTTTTGGCCGGGCTCTCTCGGACCTACGTGCTGCGAGCCCTGCGGGAGTGTGTTTATGTGCGGTTCTAATGTTTTGCCGGCTTTCATTACATGCATTCACTTCTGGCTCACTCCTGGCTCACTCAAATTGCCATCAACGGCGGATGAGATCTGTGCCGTTTGCATTTGACAAATGACAAACTCCACTGGCCTTGGACGGGCCAGTGCTCTCCCCTCATACCCGAAAACTGCTAATGATGTCATTAATTTTGCACAATTTTTAATGCGTTTGCAATTGGTGTTGTTTTTTTTTTTTTTATCTTGCTCCGCTAAAAGCCTCTCCAAATGTTTGTGATAGGAATTGCACAAAAAGGATTCGCTTCTGGCTATTTTATTTTTGCCAGCAGTGTGGGTAAACGAAGGAAAAAGCATTTGCCAAGCAAATACCCTGGCAGCAGCGTCAAATTTGCTCTCTGCAGCAATGCAAATGCAGCATCAGAAGCTTCCTGACTGGCGACTGGCGACTGGCACTTTGCCCCCTGGGCTAACGACTTTACCCCCGTTCTGACACTGCCAATGGCAATGGCAATGGCAGCCGCAAAATATTTGCGCTAATTGAGATAAAATACAATTTAATGGGCACGTGGAGAGGGAGCTACCCCAGTTCTATTATTTCGCACTGCACGGCCAAAAATGGCGATCAAAAAAGTGAATTCCAGTGGTTTTATCTCACGTCCTAATGTGCATAATGCTGCATAGGATTTGCAAATCAAACAGCAAGCTAAGAACATTCGAAATATCATTCAAATCTAGTTTACTTTGATTATAGCTTGAAAACCAAATTGTATTTCATAATTATTAAATACCACAACTGTTTCTTCAGGGTATTCATTTCATGTAGACTGAAATATATTACAAAATCCCATATATATACAAAACCAATCACTAATTTCTACAAGAAACATTACCTATAGAAGGTACAAACTGATTTGTTACTAGAAACCAACATTATTTAAGATATTTACCCTCAGATGGTACATAGAACCTATCCCAGATCCTTTTTCCAGTGTGATTCCTCATCAGACCCAAATAATCGAGCTGAATTGAGGGTGCCTGAAATTCCGAGCCAAAGGAACTTAATATCTTTTACCAGTATTTGCAATTATTTGGCGTCGGTGCCCCTTTTCTCTCTCTCGCTCTCCTTCGACGATCCTCTTGGCCACATTAACCAAACCTCATCGCTCAATGTGTCAATTTTCGAGGCAGGACACTGAGCTGGTCCCGAGGAAGGGCTAGGGAAGCAGTCAGTTGATGTTGATGTAGCAGCTACTGCAACCAGATGTGGCAAAACAAAAGGCAACATCAGCCAGCGCACAGACACAGTTTACCAATGACAAGCAAGCCGAAGACACAACACAACACAACACAACTGAAAATTGACTGCATTTTCCCTCAGTTTTGTTTGCACAATTTTCAATATGCATTTTCCTACAGCTGCAGCTGGATGAAAAAAACACAAAAAGACAACAATAAGCGGAGAGTTGAGCAACAATGAAGCTGTTTGCCTGTCTTGTTTCATATCTCTGTGGAAAACTGTGGCAAACATAACTTCCGCCCCGCTCGATACCCTGAATCGCTTAACCGCAGAGCTAAAAACTGGCAAAACGAATGGCAAAACCAATTGCTGCGAATTGCGGTCAACAGTTTTGATTGTTTTTGTGGCCAAGCCAAAGGGTGCTCAGCCTATGACCATCCCTAGCGTCCAACTGCCCAACCACCGCCCACTGTCCCTTGCTAACTGCTGTCTTTTGGTGGCAAACAATGCCGGGGGAAAATACTCGCATTGCCGCAGCTGGCAGGACGCGAGCACTCGAAACAGGAATCAAACAGAAACAGTCGGAAATTCTCGAGTTTTCGTTATGCACTTACAATCAATTTGCGGCCATAAATTCAGCTGCCACGCCCAGGCGGAGCCAGGAGCCTCCGCTGCCGCCCCCCTGATTTTTGACGCATCTTGTGCACGTCTGTGCGAGGCGAATAAAACCCCAAAAAAAAAAAAGGAAGAATCGAACAGAAAAAAAAAACACATAGCAAACATAATGGCGACGCTTTACAACCCTTTGCTGCAACAAATAAAAATTTATGACTCTGCCAGAGAGCGGAGCCAAAGTAATGTGTATGCTTATGGCTGTGGAGCAAATGGTGTAAGAAATGGTGCGAAATAAAATATTGGCTAATAATCGCATGATAATGCCGAAGGATTTCGCCCGCCGGCCTGCGGCAAAAGTTCTCACTCGGGGGACACGTTGCGTATACGCAATCCATTCACCACTTTTTGCGGGGCAGTTAATAATGCTTTGGTTTATTGCGGAAGATGGGAAGATGGTGGGCGCCGGTCGAGGCTGGCATTAATAATGACAACTCGTTTATAGCCGCATCAAAATGGAGCTCAAAGCCCAGCACTCAAACTCGCCCTTCGCGCTTTATCCTAATTGCACTGGAGTCCCTGAAGCCGGCGTAAAGCTCATATGCGTGTTACGGATGTGTGGGTAAAGGAGTTCTTGTGTGTGTGTGTGTTGGTGTTTGTGTTTGCGTGGCCCGGCGGCAAAAGTCTGATAAGCTGGCAGTTCACAACAAAAAAAAAGAAGCAACACAGGCATGAGAGTGTAAGGAAAACATTGCAGGAGTTGCATTTAAGTGCAGTTCTCACATCCTGCATGTCCTTGGCTTTAGCTGAGGGATCGCGTGGGCGAGGGCGAAGGGCGGCGTTCGAGTAAGTGCCTATGGTAACTACAGCCCGTAAGTGGAGTGACGTAAAAAACTTATCCCAGGCGCTATTATCTCCCCCAGATAGGGCATGCATCTCTGCAAGAGAGGCTGAGTCCTGGCTTCCTGGCAGTGAACTTAAAAGGATGTCCCACACTCCAAGACTGCACTGGTAATATATTTTTTCTGCTGCAGTATTTGATTTAAATTTATTCTTATTTGATGAGTCTCCAAGTAGTTGTTTATTATTTTCCATCTCTATAAATAATTTAATGCAAATACAGGAACAAGTTGTAGAACTTCAGCAACTAAACTAACTTCATGTCTACAACAGTTGAACTTTCCTAGGGCAGAATACAGGGATTCAAGTCACTTTCTTTAGATACAAAGCGACCCGGCAGATCCATCCCAGATCTGACAGAGTAACTTGGCTTCGTGGTGCCGCCCTTTGTTGTGGCTTCCAGGACGCGGAGTTTCTCCGGCTGATTGCCGTTGTTGTCCCATCATTGTTGCACTGGCGGCGCTGCAACGGTGGTGCAACTTTCGCCCAAGTGGCAACTTTTAACGCTTTTAGCTGTTGATAGTGGTCGGGAAAAGTTTCGGGCCAACTGTTATCGCCACGTTGCCGCCGCCCTGAGCACGTGCAAAGGCTCTAATTATGACACAAGAACTAGTCCCGGCACCGCTCTACCCCTGGAGTGGCAACTATTTAGCCCATAATTGTTCCAGAAATCGTTTGTTTACGCTTCACTTGCCAGCTTTTGTCGCCCCTCCTCGAGCCGTGTTCTTCCCCGTTCCTTGCCCCGAGCCATGCATTTTTCATGGCGTTTGTCTGAAGCATTTTTATTCCGGCCCGGGCACTTTAAAGTCGGTGGCGAAAGGAAAACAGAAACCAGAAAATAGAAAATAGAAACTAGAAAACAGCAAAGTAAAAAAGGAAAATGGCAAAAAAAAAGGAGGAAAAGCGAACACATTTCAAAAACATAAACGCACAAAATGTGTCAACCGCAATATGCTCGCTGTGTAAACAGGGCCGAGGCGGGCACATGCGGAAATCACTAAAGGCACTTCCTGCACCACAGCAACAAATGCTATAAAAATCATGAAAGCAGCGCTTCAGCCCCATTCCTGGTCCCGTTCCTCGCCACTCACCTACAAAGCACACATATAGATAAGCCAGTCACGATAAACGGGCGTTAGACTGGAGACTCTGTTGCCGAGGTCAATGGGTCGCTCCCGACGACGCGTCGTTCTGCCGATGTCCCAAAAGCCAGAGATGATCGCTTGAAGTTAAAGGAAGTGTCTTACCTGACCAGCACTATAAGGCACCAGCACTATGAATTATGATCGAGTTTCCTTAGAACAAAGAGCTGTCTTCTTTATTCAGAATAATAATAATCTCCTGGAGAGCTTAAATTAGAATCAATTTCGAACCATTTCCTATTAAATTGTATTTTATATTGCAATTTAATATTAGTGAGTTTATTGGTTAAGAATCAAAATAAATTAGGTATCAGGATTTAAGCTTATACTTCATAGGTGTGGTTCAAAATCTCTCTTCAAGGCTAGAAAAATGAGCGATAAAAGGATATTTTGATTGTTGAACTGCTTTTTATTTTTTATATTTATAAAATTATATACTTAATATATTCTTTTTTGATAACATCATTTATTTATTTATTTTGTTTATATAAAGCTAACAATTAGTGTTAAAAGAATAGTAAACATTGGGTTTGGAGCTATAGAGGCTTAGCCCTTTATCTCGGGGTGTAAAGAGTTCTATGTTTATATAAAGTTACTTTCGATAACATCATATAAATTTCGATAAGCTATGTTATATGATGAAAATTTGAAACTTCAACAGTTAAATATTTATTCTTATAATAATTTCAGCTGGCATTAAATTTAATAAAGTCCAATAAAAATCTATACATAAAAAGAAGCACTCAGCCAGTGCCAGTTAAAGTTTACTGTCAGCAGCCCAAAAGTATTTATACAAAAAGTTTTGGTCTCGGACATTTCCTCGCATATGTCTTGTGTGCACCTCTGGCTGATATCCTGTTTCTTTACTATTTCCCCGCTTTCCGCTCCTCGCTTTCCCCCCGCCCCCAGATGTCAGCCATACTTGTCATAATACGCAGACACACACAAGCACATATGGGCAAAGGCATCAAATGCCGCAACACTTTGGATCTGAGTCGGGCATTCCACATGCCACAAGCAAACACACACACTCAAGCTCGAGACAGGGTCTCAGGACTCTCCCCGCCCGTGTGGCACATTTCAATGGGAGCTCACACACACACAGCCAGGGTAAGGCATCTTCTCTCATTCCGGGCTTAGCCATGCAAAATATGCCAGCATTATAAAACTTCAATCTACTCTAAAGAACTTGTTTATGCCTGATTCGTATATCGACAGGCACTGGAGCCGGGAGAGTGAGAGTGGTGAGGCTGGGACCGGGGCCGGGGCTCAATAGGATATAGAGTTAGCACGCTTTTTGACATCTTAGCCGGGTGAAAGCATTTTGCAAAGCATGCGGATTCAGTCTCCCGTCTCGAATAGTTTGAATCAGAAATAGGAACCGAGATAAAATATGGATGAATTCGGTTCAGTGAGCTCACAGGTTAGTCAATTCACGTAGACAACAAATATTTTATTATTTATACCTTGTCATTTGAGAGGCTGTAAGCGAATATAACGATTGCAAAAAGATGAAATTATGCAGAAACTATTTGTTTAAAGGAAGCGAAATAAAAATGACACAAGGAATATACAGCATTGATTTTTGGTTGGGTCTGGAAGAGACTTCATAGGTAAGAAATATTCCGATTGATTTAAAATATGAAATCATTTCTACAATACATTATTGACCTAACCTACATTAATAACCTACCTATATCGACCTTAAATATTGCACAATTTAAAATCGACTAACGACTTTAAATAGTCCTTAAGTTTTCCTTTGACTGAGAGCTGTTGGTTTTTCTTTCAAGGATAAATCGCTTGTCTCCTGCCATTCACACACTTGCACTGCGGCCAACACACACTAAGCTCTGATTTCCGATGTCCGATAAAGTGTGTGAGTGTCAGTGGGTGTATCTGTGGGTATCTGCGGATTTGCACGCCGAGATGGCGATGGCGATCAGTGCAGTATTTACTTTTATATGTTTTCATTTGGATCCGGGCGTTGTGAGCATATCCTGTGAGCCACTGCCGACGGGCAGGACGAGAGGGAAAGTGAGTGGTGTGGTGGCGGGAAGCTCGGACAAGGATAACAGCAAAAGTATGTCTAACCACCGTAAGCTTGTTCTACTGCTACAAAGCACACATAATGTTGTGCACAAAAGAAAAACTATGGTCCGGGCTAGTCGGGGGAAAAACAAAACAGCTTCCAGCCCAGCACAATGTTGTTGATTTTGCGAGTAATTCCCTGTTATTATAGTATAAATCCAGTGAACGTTTAAAGACAATCCTTTTTGTTCCGACTTTTTAAACATAAAACAATGTTGATATTTCTATTATTTTTGTACAATGAAAAGCTGCAAGCTAGGAAAGGGAAATTGATAATTGAGGTTTCCATAAAATAATAATAGGAAGCATTCTTCTAAAGTTGTTTACCAAATATGAAAGACCTAATAATGCTATAAGATGCGGAACTCCATACGACATTATGCCCATTAGTTACAGTTCACTCCGCAGAACAAAACTCTCTTTAAATGTTTAGTTTGAACAACTCAACGATTTATTTCATCGAATTAATTACAATGTAAGCAAAATGTTATTCAATAGTCTTATAATCAACTTAGGCATAGCTTTGAACCGTAGTGGAAAGCGTAAATACATTCATACATATATAATACAATGTTGTGCAATACAATTGCTTTAAGTACAAAACAAATAAATTGTTTGAATTTTTTTTATTTGGCACAAAGGACTTCTCTCTCTTACAGCTAAGGAATTTTCCGAGTTTTTGGTTTCTAAGTTGCCAGCCGTATGGGGGTTTTGGTTTGTAACTGGGACTGCAATTGGAATTGGAATTGGGGGAAAATATTTACAATGAGAATGCAAAATGTCAAAGTTGCATTTGCATTGAATAAAACATAAAACAAATCTGGCTGCCGAGTGAAACAGCACTTTAAGAGCATTTTTGTTACAAGCACACAAGAATACCAAAGTTGTCTCGGCAACAGAAAAATAACCAAACAAAAATTGTATTTCTATTTATATTGTTTGCCCCGCTCTGCTCCCCCGCTCCGTTTGTTTTGTTTGCCTGAGTGGAAATATAAAAATTACTTCGTTTACATCCAGCAGCAAGGATAACGTGGGAGAGCGAGGCCAAACGGGTCACGCAACATCCTAGACAAAGTAATAACACTTGACGCACGTCTGCGTTTCCGGCTTGTGTCCGGCCAAAGAACGTGCCTGCACAGAGCGAAAATATGCCGAAATATATGGAGCTCTTAAGATTAATTTTAAGTACATTGACAGGGAATTTCTTAACGATCTGAAGGGTTTAAATATAAATAAAAAGTGAGTATCACACAGCTATTTAAATAAACAAATTGTGAGGCTGTAAAATACTTAGTTTTTATTTATATTATAAATTACTTTGAAGATTTATTTACTTGCAAGATTTATTACTTTGCAACTGTTTTGGTTAGCTTAAAGTAGTATTAATAGTTTTAAGAGAGAGTCATTGGAGACTATGGCTATATTGATGTTACAGACAAGTGATATGGCTATATTTTCTCTCTGTGCAGCTCTGGTGGGGACTAGGACTCCCTCAGCAGTCCAAAAACCTCTACTCAGGTGGTGAAAACTAGACGAAACTCTCCTGACGTGTTAAATTGAATTTGAGCAGCGTCGACGACGACTTGGCCTTGGTTTTCGAGTTGGCGTTGGAGGAACTTGTACTGGCACCGGCACTGGCATTGGGACCACTGAAACTGGTCTGGGTTTGGGCCTCGGGCGTCTGGTGGCCACTGGAGAAGGTTGGTACCGGCGTGGGAGTGGCCAGCATCTGCTGTTCCTGCTGGTGGACGCCGAGCAGTTGTCGCGCCAGCTGCGATATATCCCCGTTGTGGCTGTTGTCCAAGTGCTGCTGCTGCTGCTGCTGCTGGGGAGTGGGAGCGGCCGAGGAGGCTGGCTTGAGGGCCAGGGACTGGCGCAGCAGGTCCGGCAGATGCCACTGCTCCAGCAGTTCCGCTCCCAGCGTGGGTGAGTCGCTGGCCAGGCGCGTCAGCGTGTGGAGAATGGTCTTGATGCTGCGGCGCTGGGCATCGCTCTCCGCACGTGAGCCGTAGGTCTTGTAGAATTCCGTTTGGTACACGGACGTGATGAAATTTATGATGACGCCGTTGGCCAAGTGGCTGTGGCACTTCTTGTTCAGCGACATGTTGTGCAGCATCCCAACGATCTGCTCCTGTGTGGATGAAATAAAACGGAGGGGAGGCAAATGTTGATGAGTAAAAAATAAGCAACTCAAAGTGGGTTGGATATCAACATGAATGTAAGTGTGTGTGTGGGGGTGTGTGTGTGTGTAAAGGGGCCTGGCCAAATGAAAAATCGTGGCCAAGATTGCGAAAAAATTGCTTTGCAAATGCACAAATAAATTTTACGAGCCACCGCCCGAGAAGCTTTCAATAAAATTGCTCAAAAAATTGCAGGAAATCGATCCAGGCGGCGGCACCCACCCAAGGTCAGGTTTGCCGCCATTCCGCACACACACAGACCCAAATATAAAGGGATTAGGGATGTTTACTGGCATTATATTTCATTCAATGAAAAATGCCACAAATCGCCTTTAATATTCATTGAATATCTTTCAAATTTTCTATATTAATTTATAAATATTTCAATCGTTTCAGTTTAATTAACTTTCATCCGGAAGATAAGTTCAATTTGTGATTACTAATATGTGATTGGCGATTACTTTCAATTGAATTTAAATTAGTTATTCCTTTTGCGTTGTAATACAGTTTAATATAACGAGTAATTTTGTTTATTATGAGCATTTTAATTGTTGATTGCAATGATGCTTGTGAAAGGGTAATTTATGTCAGGAAATTAACATTTTAGACATACGTCTGGCGTTTTATTTGATTTTAATGGCGAAAATAATAATATTTTCTTAATTAATAAATAAATTATTTTAATCTTTGTAAATTAGCAATTAATAAATAAAATAGTTAATAGGGATGGCAGAAAATATCAATATGTATTGAGATTTAACGCAAGAATCGGTATATAAATCTATATTTTAAGGTTGTAATAAGTGTGCACTAAAACGATAATCTATATGTACGGCTTTTTCTATATTTTCGAAAGTTCGCGATATTTTTTCAGCCTATTCCCCTCGATATACATCCCTTAAGAAAAAACCTTGTCCAGAAATACTTACATAGAGAAAGACACTGGTGCCACAGCTCTGGTGTTCCAGGGTGTCGATCAAGCGGAAGATGGCCTCATTGGACATGATGGAGTAGTGGGAGGTGGCCTCCATTCGGCTTAAATTATTCAAGGCGGCGGCGCAGAGTAGCAAAGTTTGGGCACAGCACTCCGGTTGCAGGAGAGCGGCCAAGCCTGCCACCAAACTCTCGGCGCAATCCCTCAAGCCCGGCACTCGGTGCTCCGGTCCGTGCCAGGCGGCGGTAATCTGGGCCAGAAGCGACACTGCCTCCCTGCGCTCGATAGCGCCTCTCTCGCCGGCAGACTCCACTTGGAGAATGTCCCGCACAATCTCTATTCCGCCACAGCTGCCCAGCTGATTGATCGCCTGAGGGGCACAGCATAAGGTGGCCAGAGCACGGAGAGCCAGGGCCCTCACAGAACTCTGCTTGTGATCCAGGACGACCACCAAGAGGGTTCGCACCGCCTCGTTCTGAACGAAGGCATCCGACAAAGAGGCGAAACCATCGTAGTCGATGTTCATCAAGGTGGCCACCATATTGATGTTGGCCCTGAGCAATAGATCACAGCGACTCTGCTCGATGGCCACCACTAGGACGCGAACCAATCGCTCGAAGATCAGCCGGAGCGTGATCAGAGTGTGCCTCTTCAGCAGCTGCACGTCGTCCAGCAGGGACTCCAGGTTGATGTAGTGCTGCCGCTCCAAGGAGTACCTTGTGTCCTTGCTCACCGTCCTGATCTGCTCAAGGTGTTGCTCATAGCGCCTTCTCTCGATCTTGGCATCGTTGAAGAATATTGCTCGGCGCTCCAGCGCGCCAGTGAAGTCGTCCAGGTGGGAGAGCAGCTGAGTGGCTCCCGAGAGGGCCTCCGGCAGGGAACTGGCCTGCAGTCCGCTGAGCACTCGCTCGCTGCGCTCAAAGTGCACTTGGAGCGATAGAGACTGCTGCTGCAGCTGCCGGACCAGCTTGCAGACCGCACTGGTGGTGATGGTGTAATTCTTGTACGCCTCCTGGGCGATGGACTTGTGCTGCAGGGTGCACATCACTTCCGGTTCTCCAGCCCAGCGCTGCTCCTGCATCCAGCTGGCCACGGGTTCGGGATGTTTTCTTGTCTTCTTCGCGATCCTCGAACGATTCTTTGGCGTACTTGTGCTGGCTGTGAATCGCAGGGCGCTAACTCTCAGGGGAGAGGGCTGCTGCTGTAGGGTCTCGTCCAGCTCGGTGGTGCCAAAGGTCACGGTCTCGTTGTTGTAGGGTGGCGGTGCTTCGCCCAAGTATACGGTCTCATTGTTGTAGGGCGGCGGTGGGGCAGCCACCTCCTGCTCCTCATCCTCGCTAGCCGAACCCTCTTCCGGTTCTGGTTTAGCTTTTCGCATAAGCCGCCGACGACGTCTTACCGCCGGACGTGGCGGTGAATTCTCTTCCGCCGTCACAAGCTCCGCCTCATCGTCCAGCTTCAAGCTGTCCAGCTGCTCGAAAAGCCGACTTCGGCTTGCCTCCAACTCGCCGTCCACAGCATCTTCCTCCTCCTCGCCGGACTTGGCCTTTGGCGTCTTCTGGCCGCTGGTGAATGAAATCCGCCGTGAGACACTAATCAGCGGTGAGTAAAATGCTGAGTTTCCCACGCGACGCACCACAGTTGGGGGCGTGGCCACCGAACGCACGGAGCTGGGCGTGGCCGTGGGCGTTTGCTTGTCGTCCGATTGAGGCGATTGCGGGGACTGTGATTGCTGTCGATGCTGCAGCTGGTGTGACTCCTCGTTGTCCGAAAATCCCGAATCCTGCAAGAAGCAAGGGAAATAAATATGGTTATTAGTATATTAAAGATAATTAAGGTTTTACTTAAGGTATTTATATTATTATAATTTGTTTAATATTTATATTAAAGATATTAAAATCTGGAATACTGTTGATATTATGAAGCAATTTTTTGTGCGTCTAAAAACCTCTAAAGTTAATTAATTAATTAGCAATTATACAACATCTAATTTATAATCTAACTTTCCTAAATTATGTAACTACACCCTATTTAAGCCACCTCTAATCGTGGCTATCTTTGAGTTAAATTAGAATAACGCCTCTGGGGTACTACAATCAAATGGACTGCAACAATATGCTCACCTGACTGCGCAGACTGCCGGGACTGTCGTGCTTGTGCCACGAGAGCTTGGAGCTATTCTGTTCGTCCTCCACCTCCTGGATGCAGGAGAGATTGCCCAACGGGCCGAGGGAGGTGGGCTGCCTCTGTGCGGTAGAGTGGCTGCCATTGAAGCTGGAGTAGAAGCCGCCGCTGGTCAGGGAGGACTGATCCGAGCCCCACCACACCTTGCTGTAGCTGCGCTGGAAGGACATGCCTGAAATGGAGAGACGAAGAGGAAATCAGTAGTGTCCATCATTTAAATAAATTGGACTCATTCGTTTAACAGGCTTAAATTCATTAAATTTAATGCAATTGCCGCTTGACTGGACTGGATTCATTGCCAATACACCCGGGTTATTCCGGGGTCATTCCTCCCGGAAGCAGTGGGGGAGACGCAGAGAGACAGCGGGGAGCACACACACACAAACACACACATGCCTGAACATTGGCGTAATATCCGTTACAAAAAAATTAAATTTCCGCCCAAACGATACAAATCATTATTTTAATCAATGAAATGCTGTATTTCGAGGCCCGGACTGGCTCCATTTTTAAATTTCTGCTCGCCTCGAATGATTTAAGGAGCCCGAAACTTGGAGGAGGCCAAGTCCAGGGCCATCAAAATGATATTTGGCATATGGCCGGTCCAGCCGGACGAGCGTTCCACTGTATACATTACGGTGCAATAATTTCTAAATAATTGATGTGAATGCCCCAAATTGTGGGCATTTATGCAGATTTTACAGGCCAAATCTGTTGAGTTATAAGCACAAAAAGAAGGGGCCTGGGGCGGTGGTCACCTGGTTGTCTGCTGGAAATGCAAATGATTTTCTAGGGGGGGGGACATCGTCATGGTAATGGCAATGGACTGGGACTGAAGTGAAACCGAATGGACAAAGCATTCAGAGTGCGGCATCGGGTCTCTATTATGCAAATGGAATAAACTAATTATGCTGCAAAACAATTTTCGTGTGACATCGCAAACCGAGCTCGTGTTTTATTTTGTTTAATTTTGCGTGGTTTTTGCACTTTGCAGTTTACATATTTATTAAACTTTGTTTTCGCCATAATTACATAATATGGCATACATATGTACATACATATGTATAAATATATTTGCGTAGAAAGGGACTTGTTGGCAGCACCTCGGCGAAAGAGTGTGCAACTATTTGTGTTATGCATGAGTGGGAAAGTTTATTTTGCATGCCCAGTGAACTCTGACCTCACACGCTATGTCTCCCCCTATCACTCACCCACAAATGGCATTTGGTCAACTGCTGTCGCCTCTCTCTCTCTCTCACACACTCTCTCTAGCAGAGCAAATATTGACAAAGTGCTTGTTTCAAGTAAACAAAATGAAATAAATAAAGGACAACATGTATTTTTTCTTCTGCAGTTTTCCCTATGGCCAACGCACACACACATTAACGCGCCCACTTCGCCACACACGCATATTTATCGAATTCATTAAGCAATTAATTAAAATTATATTCAATTAGTACAAAAAGCACGACAATAAAAACCAACAAATATTTGCTGCCCACTCGCTGTTTAATGTGAAAAAAATATTAAATAATTCTAAAGCATTTCGTAATAATAGCATTGTTTTTTTTTATTATTTTATATAATAGCGATAATGCTGTGTAGGGAAGTGAGAGTCGACTATTAATATGCTCATTTTCTATTGTTTTCTAATTACATCAAAGTAAAATAAGCCTTCTTTTGGCAATGATTTTTATTTTAAATTATTTGCTGCTCATTGTAAAAGATTTGGTGATTAAGATCTGTTGCCCAGGTGTGTTAAAATTTTATTACCGTGAATAAGAAATAAATATAAGAATAAAAATTGCTAAAAGATGTCAAAGATGACTAGAAAAATAGGTATTTACCTATATGATTATATAACTTTCAATTGACTGCACTGGTGCCTTGTTTACATTATGTTCGTGTAAAGGCACAACTGATCTACACCATCCAGTAAATAACATTTTAAAAGCCTTTTTAGTAAATATATTATTTACTTGTATGTTGAGATACATAAGTTCCATAAAGCGTAGCGTAGCTCCTCTTTTCACATTAATTTATCACTTAGCCCGAATCGCAGGGTACACGAATGAAAATCACTGTCCATGGGCCATGTGCTAATTAATGGAGAGCTCTGCTAGCTCCATGCCCACATTACAATTTCGTGCAGTGGAAAATCCTTTTCTCTTGGCACAATAAATATTGCACAATTGACGCCGGCTGGCTGGCCCGCTGCACAGTGGTCCGTCCAGTAGGCCAAATTTGAGCTTGGAGTTTAAAAATGGCAAAGCTGAGCTCTCCAGTGCAGCCGTAAAAATATTCGTCAGACCATTTTCATTACAGCCTGAAAGTATGCAATTATTTATCATCGCCAAAATTACCGCCAGCGCATCGACGCTCTTCTGGTTTCTGTTCGCCTATTACCCGAAATGGGAAACGGAAAATTTGTATGGCAATTTCTTAATAATGGTTGTGTAAAAGGTTGTTGTTGTAGAAATATTATTGTTGTAAAATTTATTGTTGTTGTTGCTCTTGTAGGCAACCAACAGAAGAATCTTATGAGATGCATGGTTTCATGTACTAGGCGCGCAGAAAGTATCAGAAGGCGGATCAGCTGATTTTTTATAGCGCTCTTAAATGTATCTCTCTCTCTCTCTGATAGCTGAGCTTTCCAGTGCAACCCTACCAACTAACAAATCAGTCGATCTGGCAGCACAGATCTAATATCAATCTGGTAGCACTGCTTCAAATCGATATCGATATTCAATCAGGCAGCATTGCTCTGGGCACGATCTGGCAACGCTGTTTATATTGATCGGCAATACTTCCAATGATCGATATCGGTTTGAGTCTTGGCTTAAGCGATTCTTGTACCAGTGCTTTTCAAACTGTAATAGTTTAGTTGCACTAGCGCATCGTCGCTCTCCTGCTTGCTGTTGGCCTGTTACACGAAATGGCAAACTGAGTATTTGTTCGTCTATTTAATGAAAATTTTGTACAAAATATTGTTGTTGTAGGTAAGATATCCCCGATTTTAGGTGCACCACTTGATTTTTTGCACCAGGCGCTCAGAAGACAGCAGAAGGTCGATTAACTTAACTTAACTCTTATTAACTTATTAAATTAAAACAGTTTCTCTCCCATCGCCCGCTCGATGAATGACGTCATCACACAAATCAGCGTCAGCGCATCGTCGCTTTTCTGACTTCTGTTCGCCTGTTACCAAAAGTGGGAAATAGATAAATAACTCAACATGAGGACCTAGCGTTTGGACTTTACTAGAAGTATTTTTGACCACCTTTTCCTACATCAACGACCACTGTGCGCTGGCGGGATGGCCGAACGAGAGGCTTAACAATGCTGCAAGGCGATAAAAATTAACGGTGCTTAATAGCAACATTGAAAATCATTAAGTGATTTATGGTCAGCCACAGACAGAGCACCAATAAGTGTCAGCGCCCGGAAAACCCCCGAAGGACACACCATGCGGCGTGTAAAATGTATATATCCGTATATTTATTTATCGTTTCGTTTATTTACATGAGCATCTTAGAATACGTAAACGCACTTTATAATACAGCAACATACATATATATATATATAGAAAGACAATAACTGAGTTACCTCCGCGTCTTTTTTGTTCCGACCATCTCAATTTCGTCTAAGTAGTTCGATTCCCGTTCACAATGATTTCGAAATTAAAAAACAAACTTCAGTTAAGGCCACACACATACACAAACAAAAATAAACAGAAAGACCAACCAAAAAAACGTGAAGCCAAATAATATTTATAAATTTTCCTAGGCAAGGCTGTACGTGTGTGTGTTGGGTGTTGGGTGTGGGGGGCGGCTGTGGGGCGTGGCTGGTTGGCAGTCAATTAGCACAGGCGCCACATAAATTTTAATATCGAATACGTATTCGTTTTTGGTTTTTGTGTTTAATCAAGATAAACGAGCTCGTTTTCAGTATTTTTTTCTTCTTTTTTCGTGATGGGAGAGTGGCGCTTACACCGTGCAAGCCCACGTACCCCGAGGGCAATACATATATGCATCCCTCCTGGAGGTCCCTATCCCCGTCCCGCTGCCAGCCTCAGCGCGGCAGGTCGTTGAGCACGAGCGTGGACGTGTAGCTGGGCCCCTGGATGTGAGCCGTCTTTGTGGTCGTCATCGTGGTGGTCGTCAACGTGACCTTGCCGTTGACATCTGCATGTGCCTGCTCTGCCTCGCCCTCCGGCGCGGACAGGATCTGCTCCACATAGCCCGTCGTCACCTGGACGCTGTGGTGGGCGCGATTCAGCGGCGAACGAGAGCCACTTAGGCCCGGCCCAGTCGACTCATCGTCGCTGAAGTCGCTGGTCAGGCCGCTGGCCGTCCGCACGGAGCTGTCGTAGGAGTACTGGGTGTGATAGGTACTGCTGTGCTCTCCGCTGCCACCCGTCGTGCTGCTACCCCGGGCCGGGGCTCCCTCCATCTCGCCCTGGTTATTGTTGTTTGACTGGCTGTTGCCGCTTTGCCTTTGCTGACGCTGCAGCGTTGTTGTGGAGGCTGCGGTTATGTCCTCCTCGGAGATATCGTCGAAGGCCGGCGGCGGCGTCGACATACCGGAGAGCATGGTCAGGACCTGTGGCTGCCGTCCGCCGGTCGGCGTGCTCAGCGAGGGAAGACGCGAGGCCGGGGAACGCAGCAGTTGAGTGGCTGAGGTCTTGCGCTTGGAGGGGGAATGTTTCAGTGGAAATGTGGGCGTCTTCTTGAACACCTGCTTGGCCATGGCGTCTTGGAAGCGCTTGGCGTAGAACGAGGGCCGGCACACGGACACCGTGTCCCCGTTGTACAGGATGCTCTTGAAGGTGTGCTCCAGCTTCTTCTCCAAGCGGTAGGACTGCAGAATATCGATGATGCCAATGTATAGGATCAACCTTTCGTCATTTTCCGATCGTGCCGGTATACCGCCTGAGGGCACATCCTCGTCCTCCTCCAAAGGCACATCCATGTCAGCTGTAATCGATTCCAGAGCCGTGGAATGAGCCACCAAACGCTGACGATTCATACTGCGAGTGCGATTCAGGGCTCCTCCTCCGGCGCCGGTAGAAGTGCCCGGAATGGATGCATAGGAGGCCACCGCATGGAGTTGATTCTGATCCGCCTCCGGGGCGTCGTCATCGGGGTTCAGGGATGCGGGGCCCTGGGTGGCGCTCTCCTTACGCTGCAGCTTGGCTCTTGCGTTCAGAATCCGCTCCTCCCTCTTCTCCTTGGCTGCTAGGTCCAAATTATGGATGCCCACCAGCAGCGAGTAGTCCATGATCTGGAAGCTCTCCAGCACCATGCAGTCCCGCTGTATGGTGCGCATCAGCGCATTGTACTTGTCCGTCTCCAGGAAAATGCCGTTCGGATGGTGTTCGGCAAAATCGAGGTCCTTAAACGTGGGGCTCGCCTTCTGGCGCTCCGCCTTGGAGGCCTTGCGGCGGAAGGACGAGCCCTTCAGGTCGTACTTGGCATGCATCTTAATGTCCGAGGGCAGCAGGTTGTTCATAGCCACCAGTCGCACGTTCTTCGAGTTGTAATGGAAGCAATAGAGTCCGAAGAACTTGGGCAGCAGGGTTCGCGGGTTCTGCGAGAGGTTCATGTAGTAGCCGGGCAGCAGTTTCTGCAGGAATTCGCATTCCTTCTTCTGCACCGTCTTTATGATGAACTCGTCGTCGTCGGTCAGGTAAAATATAGACCCCGAAGCTCCGGGATTGGAGAGCTCTCGCAGGGGCGAGGCACACATGGACATGAGGAAGTCGTCGGGTGCGATTCCAAACAGATCGCGGAAGTAGCGAAAGGCAATGGGAGCGTACACCTTGAACCGGAAATCGCTGTAGTGGTGGGCTGGCGTAATGGAGGAACCATCTGGCGGAAACGATATAGTTTCCATTTCCCAGAAGTCGTTCATCAGCAGATCCCTCTTCGGCTTGCTGGCCAGACTGCCCACCGTGTGCTGGATGCCCAGCTGTATGGATCCCATGATCTGCTTGGACTGGATCTTCTTGTAGGTCACCTCGCCACCCTCGGCCACCCGCCGGTGGCCGATCTTCTTCTCGTGCTTGCCCCCGGTGGTAGAGGGGTTTCGCGAAATACTGGCATCCAGCGTGGAGCTGGCACTCCTAAGCTTCGAAGCTGGAGTCTGGGTGGCGGCGATATTGTTCAGCTCCTGCTGCAGCAGCGCCGTGCTCTCCTGGCCGCCATGGGCCAGAGCGGCGTCCCTGAAGAGTTGGCGGGATGTGCCCGGCAGGAGGTTCATCAGGGGCGGCGTTCTGGGCGTCCGGGGCGTGCCCTCCAGATCCTGAATGGAGTTGCCAGTTGGTGACGACTGGTTGGAGGGATCAATGATCTTTACGGGCGTTAATAGGCTTTTTCGCTGCAGCTGGTTCTCTTCAGCCTCCGGCGTTTCCTGGGGCTTCGTATCATCCTGCTGCTGCTGCTGCTGCTTCTTCTGCTCCTCCTCGCCAACTGGCTGGAGCTCCAGCTCGACGCGGGTGTCCATTCCAGCGCCGGTTACTGCTCTCTCTCTGCGGAGGAGAAAACCACTTATTGCAGTGCCGCTCAAACTGTACAAAAGGCAACAACAGGCAACGCTTTCAATGGCAGCTCGAGTAATGCGGAATGGCGAGTGTTTTTTGTGGTTCTTTTGTAATGGGTGATGAGTCAGTGTGAGGTGGGCTTGAGCGAATGATTAAGCATTGGAGCAGCAGTTGGCACGTTTGCCATCTTGCGAGCTTTCGAGCAGCTGCTGCCCACCAACAATTGTGCGGCTTATCTTTTGTTTGCGCAATGAAGAGCAGCTACAACATCAACAATAGCAACAACAACAACAACAGCACCAAGGCAAACATTAAGCTTTTATCGAGAAAAGTAATTAGCACACAGTGACTGCAAAACTGCATGTAGCTGTGGACTCCCAAACCGTGCACAAGTGCATGCTAATACAGGGGGCGGAAATCGCTGGAAATCGCCCGAAATCTCATGAAATCACTCATTACGAATTTCCGAATTGCAGGCACAAACAGGTAACAGAAACAGACGAACCATAATTTCGATTGTTTGCATATGGGAATCCTAAATACCCGACAGACACGTTCGAATGCATAAACAACTGTCCAACAATATACACAGAGAGAATGCAAGTTCATAACTTAATAGCCTTAACATCAATATGCGTTCATTATAGGTAAACAAAATTAAAGTTTTGAAAGGATAAATCCAACTGAACAACAAAGTATTTACACCTAAAATAATAGGGAAAGCGCCAGGTGTTCACAATTCCTTATAAATTTGATTGGAAAGCTGCGTTATTTGAGACGGAAATCTAAATGGAATGGAATGACTATTCCATTCTACAACGAAAAACTTCTGATTGATTTCCAGGTAAAAAAGAAAACTTTAAAGTTACAATTCTTGGGGAAAACCTTGCTATTGCTACATTTTCTCTCTCTGCAACGTACGAGTGGCAAACATTTGCTGAAAACGCAAACAATTAAGGCCGAAATCCTCAAAATTATTATAGGAAAGTCATTATTTTTGCGTGTGTGTGTGTATTGTGGTATTATTTCGAAAAATGGAAAATGAAACCAAAACATGGTCATGGGCGTAGAGTCAGAGCGGAAGGGGGGTCTGCACGGGGAGACGGAGGCCATTCAGCTGGCTCGTGTGTGTTTATTTTCGTAGATTGTCGCTCGGCGGATATAGCGGCGGCATCTCCTCTATATCTTTCCCTCCTCGTATCTTTTTTAATATTTGTCGCACGCATGACAGGCCAAATAATAATAAAAAGGAAAGCGAAAACAACAACAGCTAGAAGTGCTTTCGCAGCGGAAAGTTTTTCCCGAATTTATTCGGTGAATGAATATGAAATATGGGCGTCCTTTGGCTGATAAAGCAATATAAACACTATGTATCATTGATTAGTAATCCGTTGGCACTTAACAGGCGCTGCTAATGGGACTGTTAACCTTCCAAGAGCTGTTAGTTTACTGCTCTTGCTGTTGTTGTTGTTGTTTTATCCGTATCGTTGCGGTTTTTGCCTTGGGCTTTTTTTTTATGATGAGCTTGCGTTGCCTTTAAAGCGTTTTGCCTCTTTATTCATGAATTAATTAGCGTACTTACACAGAAACACTCGAGATTTCAATTATTGCGCTCCCAAAGGTCAACTATCCAGCAACAAGTACATGTGCACAGCTCTCTCCTCTCTCTTGCCCGCTCCGCTCTCTTTGTGTATCTGCTGCTGATCGAGGCGCGTTTATCTCTCCCGTTCTCCTTCTTCCGTAATTGTAGTCGCCGTTCTTCTTCCTTCCCTTTTGTCGCTTTTCCTTCGATTTCCAGTTTCCAGATCGGGGTTCAGTTGATAAATTGCTTTCATAATTTACAATAAACTCAACGAATTCTCTGTGAGCGCCTTTTGTGTGGTTGTGTCGGCGTGTCGGTGTCTCTGTGCCTGTGTTTGTGACTGGCGATGACGTCGTCGTGCGGCAATCGACTTGGAATTCCACTTCAAAGCGGTAGCATTTTTTCCCCGGATTTTCCGCCGCCCGCCGTTCACGAAGAATGGGAGAAACTGTCGAGGTTTCCTCACAAGTATCACTCGATTTTGTAGCCGCGTCTATTTAGTTGTTGTTGTTGATTTAAAACACTCTTTGCGACTTGCAAAATATTTTATTTCTAGGCGATCAGAGTGACCGGAGCTCTCGCTTGATTTCTAGGCGAATGCGATCAGTGTGACTGTTTTGGCTTAAACAAATTTGGGTGAAGAAATACTGAAATGCTTCACGGTTGCATTTTAGTATTTATATACGCAAATTTCTTTTAAAAGGTGCAGAACATTGATAAACACGTATTCGAAGAATCTTAATTCTTAACTTAATATAAATTTCAAGTTGAGTAACTGCGCTGATAACTTCTGAACTCGAAATAAACTATTATGTGACCCGAAAAAAGCGATTTACTGCGCGGTAACGTATGTAAGTCATTGGCGCAGTGTGACCGTTGCTGGACCTGTTTGAATAAAGAGAGACTACTACAAATATATAACTGCTAAAAATAATTTAATTATTTTCAGTTTGGTCTTCTTGAATGTCTTGATAAATATAATTGAACTTTAAATATTTTATATAAATAGAGTAAAAATACCATCTTAAGATCTTTTACATTTGGTTTTAGTCTATGTTACCAAATTTCGTGATCATCGAGCCAACCAACAGGTGGTGCTATTGTTATATTAAAAAAGTACCCTGCTCAGTGGCGCCATCTTGGCTAATTTAGTTGAACATGTAGTATGCATGTAAAATTAATTAATATTTATAAGATCTTCTACATTTGGTTTTAGTCTATGCTACCAAATTGTGTGATCTTCAAGATAACCAACAGGCGGTGCTATTGTCAGATGTGAAAAGTAGAATGCATGTAAAGTTGATTAATATTTATTAAATAATTAATATTAATATATTCAATGTTTCCGATTAAAATATTCCAACAAATTTTGTATACTGGACTTTAAACTAAATATATTTAAGATTTGCATTTCGTTCTATAGCATATTTCCACACATATTACCACAATTTTAATTGCTTTTAAGACCAAACAAGTTTGTTTATATTTTTCCGCTTCCTTTGACCTTTGGCAACGATTTTCCTTTACAATTTATTTGACCTTGTCATCCACTGTAATTTTCTTTCCCGAAAACAGTGAGTTTCTTAAAGGAGAGGACGAAAAATACCGAGCAATTGTCGTTCTATTTCTGGATGAAAAATGTCTGGATTTTTAGACGAAATATTAATTTAATTTTTTTCGCACGGGAAACCGTCTGACCGGCGAGAATCTAATTAGGAACAAAGGCGACTTCCCGGCCGGCGGCGTAATTCTAATTGGATTAGTAACCGAAGCCTGAGAAGGAACGTTTCCATTTATTTCAATTTCTTTTTTCTAGATTTTCTGATGGTTTTCCTGAGGAATTGTGATTACAAATATCCAAGTTCATCTCTCTTTTATTACTTAAAGTTATTCCTAATCAAAGTTGAACTACAAATATTAGGGGATTTTTTGTTTGTAGAATTATCAATAATAATCAAAGAATTTAAAGCATAAAAGCCTCCGATGGCGGGACTCGATGCTCCAACAAGTGACACTGCCCCTGCCCTTGATCCTGCGACTTTTCTTCTGTAGATTTTTTTTCTTTTGGGGCCGCCTCTGTCTCATTACCACTTCCCCGCCCCGTTGGCCGCTTAAATTGATTGAAAAACCGCCCCTTAATCGATATTTATGGCCAGCCATGAGTAATTTTAATAGACGTCGCTCTCTGCTTCTCATTAGTAGTAGGCAAGGCGAAATGTAAAAAATGTTTAGCTAACAATCCGGTTCGTTGCCGGAGCGGGTAGCGGGGAGCTGGTAGGCAGTACTAATGGCTGGGATGAGATGAGTAGGTACGCCTCATTACAAATGCCCAAGAGCGGCAACAAAGCCGGCCACAAATTGCACTTAATTGGGTGTGTTAAATAGTGTAAAAATTGATGTAAATTTAATTTCAACAAAGCATCACGTATTCGGCGCTGACGAGCTTGAATTGGCAGTTCGAGCCAAGTTCTAGCTTGCCGGTTAATTAGGCACAGAGACGAAAGGCGGACGAAATTCATATGCAAATGCCGAATAGAGATGTCAGCAAACAAGTTTCGGGCCAAAATGGATTTAAATTCGAAGTCTAGAATGTATTCCCCCAGTGTGCGACAATCTGCCAATTAATTTGGAAGTCAAAAAAAGACTGTCCAGCGCATAATTTATGCAGTTCGAAGGCACAACAAAACGGAACGGAACTCTTGGCCATATCGCGTTGAAGAGCCAACAAAAGCTGAGATAATGCTTCGTTATCAGACTCATTTCATAATAAAAACAACAAAATAAAGAAAAAAGAAATGTGAGAGGGAAGCAAATTGAATAATATGAATTGATGTTCTGGTCAGCTTAAATGCTGGCCCTTTTGGCGCGTACAAAAATATTCACAGATATTGGAAAATTGCATCGTAATAATTTGCATTGAGAGCGGCGGCAGAAATTACACTGAAAATGTTAATCATCATAATTAAGTTAATATGCGGTGCGGGGTGGTTAAGTGTTAACTGAACTTGGCTCAATGGGGTCGGCGGCCATTGTTGGGGAAAGTTGAGGGCGGGAAATTCCCCGCATTTGTTGGCCAGCTTAATTAACCGAAAGTTAAGGTCCAACGAGATCAAAATCGATTGGAAAAAGGCAAAACCAAAGCTCTCAATGATTAATCCGCCATCGGGCGTAATCATTTTAATAGTTTTGACATTTAAGCGACAAATTAAAATGGAATAAATGCAAAATAAGCGTAATAAATTTTAATTGCCGCGTCATCCCTGTACACCACTCTGCCCTCTGCAATTGTCAGGCAGCTGTTGCATTGATTATAATGAAATTATTATTTATTTATATCCCATCTTTTTGTTATTGCATAATTAATTGTTGTCACTCGAGTGGCAAACAATTAAATAATAAATCAGTTTTTAAACAATCATTTAATTATGTAAAAAATGGCATTTAGCGAGTGCAATTATTCAAGCCGCACTTTCCGTAAGCCATTCAATAGAATTTCGCCATTGTTGCAACTGGCAACCTGACCCATCGGCCAGCGGATTACGTCGCTCTTTCAATAGAATCCGAATCCCCTTTTTACCCTGCTCCATTTACGGCGTTGTCTGACATTTCACATCGCAGCTCTTCAATGGAAAATCAATAAACTAAGCCAAATTAAACATTAATCCCATTCAATTAGACAATCATTGCTGCTCTGGCATTTCCCATCTAACGGTAGCCGCATATCGCCGATGCTGCTGCACACTTAATGCCACGACTATACGCTGCCATCGACACCAATTGTCATTGATATCGATCTCCGAGTGGAGAGTGGCAACAGGTGACTGACTCCCCGGACTGGTTTCTGGCCACAGTCGACTTAATAACACCTCTCCCGGTGACCGGTGTAATGGCCAGTGTTTAACACTCTAATGGAGCCATCGCCACCGCAGGGAAACACACTCTCCTCGACTGGAACTAGAGCAGTGCAATCAAGGTTCCCTTGATTATTGCAATTAGGTTTTCTTGTACTGAAATTATGTGAATCTTCTCTCTGGCACCACCAGAATTCTTAGGCAACTAACATCAGTCTTTGATCTTGGTTAAAAGGTATTATTACAGCTTCAGGGAGGCGGTACCATGGAACAATTTAATTTAGTTATAGAACATTGATTAGGCAGATTAAATTTAATACCGGGAATAATTTATAAACAAAGAAAAGGAGATTGATTAGGCTTTTATATATGTTTATATAATATATAGAAATATAAAGTATATGTGTACAATAATTGTAATAAACCTTAAATAAATTAGGAAATGTTTATAGTTGCTTAGTTTTTTAAGTTGTATAATATCTTTATATCATTATACAAATTCTATAATAATAACAGTGACTGTTGCCCAGGGAACATACTTAAATTAATAAGCTATATCTGTTTTAAAACCAAAAACAACACAGTTATTAGCTTAGATTAGTTATAAGAACAGGTAAGAATGATGATTGCATGCTTTTGTCTAGAGGTGTAGATCGGAATGCCAATACAGCTGTCGGTTGCTTTTAGTTCATTCTCAACTGCCTCACCTACGTCCAGTAGGTAGTATCCACTATATATATGAGTATATCCCAAGCCCCTATCATCCGTATTCCTTTACCTAACCCAATTAATGTTATGTCAAGCTGAAGCTTAGTCACCACCCCGCCACACACACGTTTTTCATTCACCATCAACCTGATCAGTCACCCTTGCCCACTCCCCCAATTATAGTATATATATCTCCCAGTTGTTTATCCATTCGGTATCCCCAAGCTTATGGGTGACTCATTCGGGGGATCTACGTTATAAAGAACATTCAGAGGAGGAAAGCTGTACAAAAAAATGCGATGAAAACAACGCACAAGAGAAATCATTTGGAACGACGCTCCTGAGTCATAAAAGCGAGCTTAGCGGAGTCCTCGAAAATACAGAAATAAAAGCAATATAGCCGCATAGTAAGGTTATGAGTTCCATAAATGTTCGGCCCCAACATACTAGTAGTATATAGTGTGTGTATTAAAGCGCGTGTAATTACAAGGGGCGTATGCGGAATCGTATTAAATATTTGTGTTTATTATTGATAAGCTTATTGGGGTCAAAGGGGCCAATAAACAGTTATGTGTCTGTTTGCCTGCCATCCCATATTCGGCTTCTGGTGACCCAAACTTACCGTTTTCTTCTTGAACAAACAATGGCGAGGTAATCCCAAGTTTAGCCGTTGTTATTGTTGTCGGTCGTTCGATTGTGGCCACTGATAGATAGTAAAATTTATATTTCAAGCACGTGTCATTTGATTATTTTTGGTCACTTTGGCACTTCGGGGGCGTGTTGGGCGTAATGAAGGGGTAGTGCACCCACAAGACGAAGCGTAAATAGTTGAACACTCCACAACAGTAAGCGGTAAGCACAGGCGACACTCACAAAACACGTAAAAACCCGAACGAAGCGAATACGAAGAAACTGAGCGCGAAGAAACTGAGCGAAGAAAGACTCGCGGCGATCTGCGCTCTTCGACTGCTCGCAAGCGAATGAGACGCTATAGACTTCTGATTCCGAGGGAGGGAAGTGGCTTGGCCCGCAGCGAGAGAGAGAGAGCGAACGACAGAGTCATATTACCTGTGAGTAAGATACACTGAAAAGAAAAGGAATGCCTTAAGATAAAAATATGTATTTGTACAATATGTATAGAATGTTACAAGAAAATATTAATTGTTAAGAAATAAGCAATAGTCTATTTCAGAAATATTGTGTTTTGTTACTCTAAGTCAGCTTTGGGCATAATTTAATAACGGAAGGAACGAATGAAATGATCATGAAATGATAAGAGCGGCGTCGATCTATTTTTTTGAAGCCTTTTTTACACAATATATATATAATAAATGATAAATATTGTAGTTGGATATTGTTTAATATTGCAGAAATCTATTTTTCTTTCTAGAAAACTTCATACAAATTTACTTACAAATGAATAAAGTTAAGAAAATATATTTTTGTGACAAGTTATATTTACTTTGACAACTTTTTATATAAAAGTTTTTAGACCATGAATAATATTTTTTATTTCTTATAGATATTTATAATAATTGTATTCATCCCAATTTTTCTTCCAGTGAACTAAATTGAATTAAAAAATGTTTGCCGCCTATGTATTTGTGTGCTGGTGCTGGCTCTCCCGTAAGCAGCTACTGGGCACCCCTGCTCTAAACTCTCTCTCTCTCTTTGTACTCTCCCTCTCTCAGCTTGTTTGTTTTATCATAATGTTCATATAGGTATGTATGTACGCATCGCATAATGCAGCGCATTGTTCACATTGTCGCCTGCGTTGTTGTAGTAGTTGGTGGTGGTTTATGCTTTTGTTGCTATTTCACTTTCTTATCACACGCTCTCCCTGCCAGCCGCTCCATTGCTCTACCTTCCTCCGACCAGCTGTTCGGTAGCCTTTCCAAAGGTGCGATCTCTCCCTCATCCTTCTGGGCGCATGCGCAGCTGCCTGTGATTTAGTTCCTTGATTGGATTCGCTTGTTCCTCGTCTGGCTGTGATTTGATGCTAATTTTTTGCGCCATTCCAGGGAGTCACCGGCTTTGTTTGTCGATTATCTTTAACCCTTAGGAATTTCCGTTTCGAAATTTGTTTGACAACTTGCGCAAGTTTGTCCGTTTGGACGGGTTGGCTGATAAGATAACCCGATAGCTTTCGAAGGGCCAGTAAATATAGTAAATGTGGGGGACTCATTGAAGATCGATCAGCGGCGATAAAACATAAATATGGCACACATTTTTGGCTGTTGTAACTCGACAGCAATTAGGCAATTGAACAATTGGTGCAAACACCATTAAGGCGCTAAGCGATCGCCATCGCCCACCTCTAAATAAAATAAAAATAATTAAGAGCAGCCCACGGTAAGTGTGTAGTGTGCTTTGTTTTTTGCCTTCTGTCTTTGCTATTGCCAATTTGTAGCAATTTCCAAATTGCGAAAGTAGTTAAAACTGTCGGGATGAGCTTGGCGCTGTTGAGGAGGTCTTGGATAGCAGAGTAAGCAAATTAAAAGAGAAAACAGCTGCCGAGCTATGTGCACTGGAAAAAAACAAGGTCTTAAAGTCTTATTTTCATTAAGCTACTTAATATAATAAATATTTTAAATTACTAAAACATGCCACAGTAGTCAGAATCAACACACATTACTCATTTACAAAATGATATCTAAAGAAAAACAAGGACAAAACCTGCACCCGCACCTGGGATTCCAACCGAGATCTCCAGCTCGCAGATCAAGAGTTCTCTGCACATGTACAATATATTTTAAAGAATAACCCAACACAAAGAAATAAATATATTTCTTAATGTGCTCCCAATAGTTAACCTCTGACCCGAAAGCTTTCGTGTGCCATTCAGTCGTTAAAGTTACACAAGTTTCCATGGAGCGTGGAACTTGCCAAAAACTGTCTTGTTGTTGACATTTATTTATTTTATTTATTTATTGACAGCTAAGCTTAACTTTTTATTGTTATGAAATGGCGTGACATTGACCCCGAGGCTTTTCACTGTGTGCTCCACAAAAAGCGACAGTACGTCGTGGGGCCAAAGAAGTTCAGAGAGTGCACACGAAAGGAATTTCCCCCAATTCGTTGTCAATGTAATTTGTCAGTTCAAAGACCCCGTGCGACACGAGGATTCCGTCGCCTGCCGTGCGCCGTATTTTGTGTACCATGTAACCGGGATGCACAAGGACCCGGATCCTACGTGCAAGATGTTTACATGGCGGTGCCGCTCTGACAAATGTGCCAAGTGTGCGGACGTGCGCCCAGAGAACCTAGAGCCCAGATCCTGAGTCGAGTGCAGCTAAAAAATGTAATCAATGTATTTTTGTCACGTTAACGAAATGCACGAGGCTCACAGCTCAGCTCAACTCAGTCCCAGCTGCCTCAAAACTACACAGGAAAATAATTATTTCGTTTCCTATATGCCATCTTTGAACTATTGGTTGTTAAATGTTTGAGAGAGAAACTACAAATCTTTAAGGGTTATAAGATTGGTTCTTAGGGTTCCTATTCTTTAATAAGAACATCTAGGAATATTTTTCTCTCTGTGGCGTTCACTTCCTTCGTTGCCAAACATAAATTCTGACTGTCTCTCAGTCTGTTTGTCGAGCTGCCTGAATTTGCACGGCAGCAGCAACAACAAGCATTACAACTATAACTGCATCTGCAAGTACAAGTACATCCACAACTACAGATGACAGAGAAGAATGAGTACAAATCCCAGGCAGCAGCACAAAGGATTGTCAGGGAGAAATGTCACTTCGTTTGGCAGCAATTATCCCCAGAGCTGAATGAGCATTGACTGAGCCGGCGAATGAGCCAGCGAAGGATTCAGATCCTGTGATGCCTTTGCCTGTGCCTGAGCCCCGAATTCTAGACGGCAGCTGGCAGACTTTGGCGCGAGCTAGACTGCAATTGCCCAACAGTGAGCACTCACTAAGGGTTGCAATTGCTGTGATTTACCTGAAATATGTAGTAAGAATATCAGTACCTTGGGTAGTAATAAGAAATAAGAAATATACTATTGTAATTCCAGATAATTAGGAAGTGCTTGCAAGTCTTATAACAAATCAAATGAATTCTCGAAATTGCTAATGTTTTCTAGGGACTAGGGAACTAGTGACTAGGGAAGGTGGGTCTTCGTTCCATCTTTCATAATAAATATCATTCAATTTCAATAAATTATCTGCTGCACATCGAGTACGTACTGCAGTCATAATTGAGAGCGAGCTGCCGTGCCGCTGTTCAATCGCGTAAAGGACTCCCTTTTCGCTGGCAGTGATGTGTGCCTTATGCCACGACTTCCTCCCCGAAAAAGCAGAGCCCAGAGCGAAGAAAACTTAAGTGCAGTTGTGCCACTGCGAGTCGCGTCGTCTGCCAGCTGTCTGCACCCCCTATGCATCGCAACCCTCGTGTGTAATTAAGTCGAGCATTATCGTTTGGAATGGAGCAGCGTTTTCGATATGCTGCATTGGTAAAATTTATGGGCAAAGCATTTGCTTTGCACAGCTATTTATAGACAGAACTAATGGCAGAGCCCTGTAAGATACGAGTTCATAACCTTACCGTTGCATATCACAGTTGGCTATCAAACTGGGACAATGCATTCCGATACTATGTTCCTGAGAAGAACTCTGGTTTCTTCAGGCCTCTTTGTGCACCTTCGATGAGTAATTCTTGTTTGACATTTAACTATCAGTATTATCTGAGGAATACTTAAGGCAAAAACAGCAGATACGTTACCCAAACAATGGGTACAATGACTTTTTTATTCATTGCTTAGTAAGTTATGGTTATTATTCTCCCAAGATAAATATAAGACTTACAGATGAAGTTCCTTCTTCCCTAGAAAGAAGGTAGAACTCAGAGATGGCGTATCTTATAGCCAGCAAACTCACAAAGCCAAATTAAGAGACAGCCTGACTCGCCGCATACCAAAATTCAAAGTTTCAATCGCAACAGAGAGCCAGCTAAGCTCGGTCAGACTTTCGGCGGCATATTTGCAGCATGAGTTCAAAGAGCTATCTGTGGAGAGTACATAATGGCCACTCTCTGGCGCCGTGACTCACACGCGAACTTTTCGTGTGTCGGCGACGACGGAGATCGCCAAGTGATTAACTGTCTGTATCTGACAGTTGCAAATTCACCTTTCGAGTTGCCGAGTTGGCGGAAATCGTAAATAAGGGAGCTGGAATATATTCAATAACCCGGATCGATGCGGAAACCCGACGCCTCCGCAGGCGCCTCCGGTTGCACTTCGCGCTGGCTCAGCTTTTCCACAGCTTGCTGCCGTCTCCTTATCGCCGCGACTGTGTCATCAGAAAGCCATATAAAGAGCATGCCGCAGCAGTAAAGAAAATAATTTAACGACGCCCAGCGCAGAGCGCAGAGCGACGAGCGACGAGCGCCAAGCCAAGCCAAGATAGAAGATAGAAGATAGCAACAAGTCGCTGGGAGCCCGCTTGTTTACCTTGAGTTAGTTGGCCGCAGCAGCGGAACCGCCAGCAGAAACCCAAAACTTACAGCTGCAGCTCTTATCAGGTGCACAGAGCATTGACATTGTTTGTTGCAAAGCTCCTCAAAGTGCCCACACAAGCGTTGGAAAGCTGTGCCACCTCGAATTCGGAAGATGCATTAAATAATTCCACTGTCTTGTCGCCGAAATTAAGGCGAAAGGGTTGCAGACGAGATAAGAAGGTAGTCTTTATTCAAAGGTTTCGCAGTTTCTCAGTTATTCAACTTTCCAAAGATCTTGACTTCCACAAAGATAGGAAATAAAAGGAACTATCTAAATAAAGTATTTTGCTAAATGAAAGATTAAGCGGAAATTGTTAAAGTGCTGACGAGTTGATATGTTGCTTATTTTTTGTTTAATTATTGTGCTTCGATATTTGGCAACTGTCAATACAAGTTTTTATTTATATACTCATAAAAAAGAGTATTGGTCTGTTGTCAGTGGAAATATTAATAAATATTAATAAAATTATTAAGGTTACAACCCCCGATAAAATATATTTTTTTCAACGCTATTACAAATACTATATTTTTATAACAGAATGATTATACAGCAACCTTTCGTTTTTATTATTTTATGTTCATTTTCAAATTTTATATTGTTTTCTTTAAATTTGCAAATGGTAAATATTAAATAAATAAAATAAAATCAAGCATATTACTAAAAGTTTCCAACAAATCAACGACAGGCAGTTGTATGAACATAATTGCTTCGATTCGACTATTGATACAAAGGAATATAGCGGATATAAGGTGTATACTCAAAAAAATGTGTCTCTTTCATGTGGAAGAGCAACCAACCATCTGAGAGTCACCTTCTACTTAGCAGAGCCAGTTACATAGTAGTTTTATGGATTATTTCTCGCTCTTCGAAGTAGCCCAATCGTTTCCTCTTTGTTTATTGAAATTTGCTATCTATTTAATCATTGTTCTAAAGTTCGCCTGTTAATGGAGTTGTTTGCCTCAGCCTTGACCATATGTGTGCTTGGATGTTATCCGATTTCCTTGGCGCGACAGTGGGATTATCGTGGTCCGTGCATGTCCTTGCCAAGGCTCGAGTGGGCTGCTTATTAAGTCATAGCCAATGCTGAAGGCAAAGTTCACAGGCACTTGGCGCCCACACAAGTATGCATCGCGTTTATGTTTGTCTCAAGCGGTGCAATGCAGCTCGCCCTTCTGCGTGTGCGTGTGTGTGCTGCCATAATTTACTATTTTAGCAGCTTACACGCACACAGAGACAGGGACACTGTGTGGAGGAGCAGCTTTGTTGACTTTTGTTTTAACGCCTCGCCCGCACACCCACACCCACACACGATAGCACTCACGTACATGCTTCACTTGACGCGCATTGTTGTTTAAACTGGCGCTGGCGGGGGGAAATCACACAATTTATAAGTGCGGACCAACAGAGCGAAGCTGGCCTATCTGGGAAAACAACAATGCGGCGATGGCGCCTGCTTTATATTAACAAGCCCAAAGAAAGAGCGCGAAAAGGGGCAGGATATGGCGAGGATGGAGACGGTGGAGGCGAACAGAATAAAACTGTTGACAATGCCGCAAAACAAGCGAAAAAACATTGCATAAACTCGGGCGCACGCACCGCGCGAGAGGGAGAGAGAGAGAGAGACTGAGATGGCGATGTGGTAAAAGAGATGTTGTGGGTGGAAGTGGCGAAAGGATAAAGGATACTCGGCTGGTGTAGAAGGAAGAGACGTAGCCGAACACTCAAAGAACAGTGGGTACTTCTTTAAGTTAATTATGTAAGTGAGGAAATAAAATATATCTACAGCAGTGGTGACCACACGAATGCATTGATATGTTTGGCATACAAACACTGGCAGTGTGAGCAGAGGTCGGGCAGGAAACTTGCACACAAGCGAGTCTATCTGTGAGGCATAACTAATTTATACCAATAATTGACGCTCTAGTGATCTTTATATACAGATATGGCATTGCTGACGATCTTGGTAGAGCAGCTCAATATTTTATGTTAATTTAAAGGTTCTCCCTAATATTTTGTTCCAGTGTAAGACTGGATTTATGCTGTGGCATATAATGCGATGGCAGTTTGCGAGTTGCCGCTTTAAGAAGGCCGCCGAAAGCAAAACTCTTTTCACTTCGCCATTATGCGGCTGCTTACAGTGGCTGAGGGGTGGTGAGGTAGGGGGTACGTTTTATGAAGGGGGCGGTAGGTCAGCACGCGAGGGGGGACCGGGATGGTGGCTGTGCAATAACATATGTTTTTTGGAGGCAGCGGGGATTATGTAACAACTCGCTGCATTTGAACAATGTTCGTTCCCCCTTTGTTCTCCGGTCCACCAACGAAAAGAAAAGAGACAGCAAAGTGGGCTGGAGGTCGCTGGGTGGCAGGGGGGGAAAAGGGGTTTACGCTGCATGTGCTTGTGTGCGTGGCAAAGCCAAAATATTTGAACAATTTGCGCTGCAGATTTCTTTGGCAGCCGCAAAAGCGAAGCTAACAGCCTTCGCTCTGCATGTGTGTGTGTGTGTCGCATCCTTTGGCCTCTCGTTCGCTCCCGCTCTCTTACACACACACACACACGCACAGACTGCACTCGTTTAGCATCGTTAAGCTTTCCACTTTCCGCTTTTGTGTGCCGGGCCACATTTTTCGTGCTAATATCGTTAAAATGTTATTACAACGTAGTTTTTGCTTTAAGCTTCCCTTTGCCCGCTTCCTGTTCCCCGCCGTTGCAAAATTATCGTTAGTTCGGTTGTAGTTCGGTGCCCCGCCGCCACTCTCTCGTTCCCCCCGGATATTCTTTCATGTTTCTCGGCTGGATTTTCGCTACATCGTGTAAAATTAATTGAATGTAGCTGCAGCAGCAGCGCAGCAGCAAATCCAACCGGAACATGCCCAGATGGCCAGATGGAGCGGCTGCAGTCCAGGATCTGTGCAGCCAGTTGGCCAGTTGGCCACTGGGCCATGTAATTTAGATGCTGCCAAAGCTACTTAGGAGCAGCAGTAGCTAACCAAAAAGGCTCCGAGTGCCTTACCAGAAGAGCTCACAAGCAATTGTGTTTACCAAAGAAAGGGATTGCGAAACTGAAAGGATCTTTGATCGAATCGGTAAAGAATCTGGATGGGAGTATTTGATAAATAAAAATATCTATAATATATAATAACCTTCGCACAAATATCAATGCAGTGTCGATATATACATATTTTTCTGTCATTCCTACTTAATATATGTTTATATTTCTCTCTCTCACTGGTACATAAAGGACAATATTATTTGTGTAAATTGCGACAAATATACTGGCAGTAAAGCTCAAAGCGGTTATGGATGCGGGCATCAGAAGTTATTATTTTATTTTTATATTGGTTTTTATTTGCTGAAAAGAGCATAAATGTAGTCACTTTTTCATTTATATTTTACTTGTTCGCTTTACCGCGAATCATCGCAATCAGAAAGTTATTATAGATTAAATAAGGAACAACAAAAAAATTGTTTTCCATGTTCTCTTTTACGCTGCCTGCAATAAGATTGCAATTTCTTTTTTGCTGCGTCGCTTTTCACGCTGAAAAAGTGTGTTCGCTTTATTTGTGGCAGCTTACAAATAAATATAAAGCGGAAATAACGAATAATTTGAATGCGCAGGGCAGTATTGTTTTTTAAACCTCGAGTGCTTGTTTCTGGAGTTCGTAACAGTTTCGACTTGGAGAGCCAATATGTCTTATCATGCGGCATTGGTTGTTTGCCCAACTCCGACTCCCGACTCCACCTGGCCTATCTTATCAGCCAGCTGAGAACCCCATGTCGTCGCTTTCCCAACCCTCGACATTCCTGAATGCGATTAAAAACCCCGCTGGATGTGATGAGTTCCCCATTCGCTGTGACAAATATTGATTTATGCTTTAAGCTCTCAACGTTTGCTCTGCTGCATCGCAGGGTTCTGGAGCATATCAAATATTTGCTTAAATAAAGCAAAGGCAAGCTTATTTTTCTGCCAGCAAATGAACTAAGCTCCGTCCGGAATCGGAAGGGCGGGGGGTTTGTTTTTCCCTCGCATTGCATGACAAACATGGCAGGAAAATTCTATGAAAATTTCGCTCTTTTCAACAGCCTAGGTCCAGGGCACAGGATAAATGATTTTTTCATCTTCTACTGCTGCGGCTTCATTTTCCTCATCTTTTTCTTGGCTGGCGTAATTTAATGATGAATTCTGGAATACACTGAGGGTAAAATTAGCTAGAAATTTTCAGAAATAAGGTAAGTAAAAGGGAAAATGAAAGGGAAAATATGTTTTTTAAGCACAAGAATATATAGAATTTTTAGAACCTGGAAAAACCAAAAAATAATTTGTATTAAGCCAAAGATTCAGTTCGATTTCTTTCCGTGTAGAGCTTGGCCTAAGCGTGGGCGTTTGTGGGCGTTCAGTTGCGTGTCTACAGAAATTATAATCCACACAGAAGGAGAAAAAAAGTAAAAGACAGAGGGACAGAGGGACAGAGTCTGAGAAGGGGCTGGGAGGGATGGATCTGCCGTTCGTGAATGCTTATTTATATATTTCCTTATCTGCGATGAAAAGTGAACTATTATTCAGTGGGCCCTGACCAAGACGCGCTCAACTGAGACGCCAGCGGCGTGTGCCAGGACCTCGTCCTGCCCCCCACCCCCATCACCTATCCTCTATATATGTAGCCTACCGCTCGCTCCTACCCCTATCCCGCTGTGGTCCTGCGTAGGTGCTGCGAAGCGTGGCCAGACAGACGGCTGGCAGGCGTTAGGACACGCGTCCTTTTTTCCCAACTACCGTCCTGGTGCTGCTGCTTTTCTGCTATTGTGCTCCCATTGAGGCCAAGAAAGTTTTCCGGTGGTGGGCTTCCTGTCCCAAGGAAATTAAAGCCAGCCTAGCAGCTGCGGATCCTCACACTGGCCGGTCGTTCGATGGGCCAGCAACTATTGAGTTTGGGTTTCTACGAATTCGCCTATATTGAGAATCAAAAAATTATTCCGTTTATTTTTAGAACTTGAGCTTTGCTTCTTTTCGCCTAACGATTAATTCCAATCTTCTTCTATGGCTGCATTAATTAATTAATTAATTATCCTGAGGGGAAGATTTATTTGTAAGTTATATGTGGTTTTTAAGGGAAAACGATTTTTGTAAGGCTACAATTTTATGCTTTTTTATATTTTCATATTAATAAATATATTATAAATATATCTATAGAAAATAGAGCATTTTAAATCCGGCTTAGAGGTCGTTCGAAATATTTTGCAAACGCCTTTCTTTGGCTTATCTAATCCCGGATGTGAAAGCGCTTTAAATACTTTGCCACTCTTTGCCGGGCCTGAGATGCACCTTTTCCATTCAAAGTCTTATCGAGCCTACTTTTGTCACACCAACACACAAAATACACACGCATTTTGATTCTATTGTGTGGGGATAAGTTTTGTGTTTATCTTTTGGGGGCCCGCAGCTTTACATCGAATCCAATTGTAATTTTGTGTGTTTTTGGCGTTTTTGGAGATTTTGGAGAGCCTTATACAGCCCCGCATCCTTGAAGGCGGCTGCCTTGCCCAGTACACTGGGGGGAAATGTAGCTCTTAATAAATATGATCTTTAATTCCTTCTTATTAAATATTAGAAGAAACCTCAGCATACCTTGGTACTTGGTACAAAGGAAGAGTCTTAAATTCCTAAAAAACTTATTATTCAGCCACTTATTTCAAGCAACTTAAAACATTTCCGTTAGATTAATTCTGTAGACAGAATATGTGAAATAATATCTTAAAGGGTCACAACAGTTCATCGATTGGGTCGAGTTCTTTGACAAATTTTTACGATCTTTTTTCTCACCGTGTGGTTGGGATTTTCGCACTTCCTTTGCCATCAATCAAAAGTGCGTGAAATCAAGAATTTATGCCTCATTGGCAGCCAGGGCACGCTCGAGCGCATTGAGCAGATAAAAGCATCAGCCGCAGCAGGTCGACACCGGGAAATCGCATAAAAATGCTCGATAAAGGGCGGGTAATATATGCAAGCTCCTCCGCAGGGGGGGCGGTGCTGGTGGCTGGACTTGGGTGGCTCAGACGACCGCAGGGCAACAAAAACATACATTTTATTAACCGACAAACACGGCGAGATGTCCCTGACCATTCCTAGGACCACGCACACTTGCTCCACTCCTCGGGGAATGCTGGCGGATGACCACAAGTCAGATGCACGTGTAGGCCCTACGGTGGGTGGCAAGTGGCTGACTGCCCCAGTGTGGGCGGAGCATAAAAATTGCATGAGCTTGAAGTTGATTTGAATGTGGCCTCTGCGCCGGACCCTGGAGGTGAGCAAAACTGCTATAAATATCACCTTACCACAGGCAATTCACATTGCAAGTTCCTAGAATCCCAGTTGTGGTTTCAGTTGCTACTGTCACGCGTGCCTCAATTCGGGCCCTTACTGCTACAGACCTCGATGCAAACCAGGTTTTTATTGTTGAAAATTAAGGTAAAGTTAAAACTGCAGGAGTTGGTTTTTGAAGGGGGCTTAGTCAAACATTTTAATAGGTAAATGGTAAAGAAATTGCATTATTTTAAAGTAAGTTAGGAGGCAGTAGTTCGAAATATACTCGGTTGACTGGAAAAGCAATAATAGGATATAATAACATATGTTATATGTAGTGTTTATAATAGTTATATATATATTTATAGTTTATAAGATATTTTATATTATTAGTGTTTAATCAAAGCAAAAAAAATGGAATCTTAACTAACAGAAAGAAATCCAGGGTTAATATTTAATAATTACTACATTTTCACCAGTGCTTCTTTATATTTTTAACAAAAGGAATGTCTTAAACTTTTGATTACTTATGTTTTGTGTAATAAATCCTTGTTGATTATCTATGTTTGTTGGTTATATTTCCCGTAGATCATCAAATGTATTACTCCGATAATTACTCTTCTTTTATGTGTACAAGTTCCTACAATTACAATTAAAAACCCATGATAGTTCCATTTGCATGAGGGCTTGTCCCACACCCCATCCAGGGCCTGTTCCAGGTGCGCTGCCGAGCACCATTGAAAGTAACGGCTTTTCCACCGCCGAGTCCTTTGTGGCAGCAATAGTTGCCACCACTATGAGCTGGGCAAACACTTTCAACCCTCCGAGGCGAAATCAACGCACGGCAGATGTGCGAGTTGAGCGATCGAGGCGCAGGACATGTTTCGTGGCGCAGGACATATGCGGGATATCGCGCTCTCTCGCACTCTCTCTTTCTTTTGTGTATAGATCGACCCGGGGTACTGCCGAAAATGCTTGTTTAATTACAGAACCAACGTGGAAACAGTATAAACTTCCCTTTATCCCGAATTGGGTTGGGTTGAGTGGGCTTGGTCCTGTTTCTGTTGCACTTTCCGTACACTCCTGTCGGTACAGTTATTGTTGTTCTTGTTTACATGTGATTCCATCATATGCTGCGCATTTCCTTGATGAAATTTTAAAGCATAAATTGTTGCTCTTCGTTTCCTGCAAAATATTTGCCAAGCGCAAAAAAGCGAATAAAATGAGAACAATATGGTTGTGTGTATATTTATAATGTTTACCTGCTGGTCAAATGCAATTGCATAACCAAATAGTTTTTACAGAGGCATTTAGGAGATATAAATGTATTTGGAATAAGAATGCCTTCTTACCATATTCTTGCACATTTTTTGGCTTGAGACCACTTTCTCGGATGGAAACTGGCATTTGTTATTTTAATTTCACAAAGTGAGCCACCAAATTGGAATTGAATTTTAGCTGTAAGCCAGAAGTTGAGGTTGGAAGTTGTCAGAAACTATTTTTCCCACAGCAAGGACATTTGGTTGCCACTGACATATTTTTTTTTGATGCATGGGATTGCAATGATATTTTTGCATACAATAAAATTTATTTAATGAATTAAATCATTTTCCAATATTTTTGTACATCCTACATAGGTTTTACAGGTTTCAAAAACCTGAAAATATCGATTTAAATTGTTTGAAATTGACAGTTTTAAGGTTAACAGAGTTTTCGAGGTTTGCCAGCCAGTAAATAGGCTTAAAAAAGAGTGCAGGAAATGTTGACCTCCTTCGGGTTTATCCTCTAGCCGGAAATTGTTAAGCAACTCCCTGGCCTACGTCCATTCACTTAGCCAATTCATTCACTCACCGACTTACCCCTGCCTTGATTCATTCAGTTATTCGTTGGTCATGCAAATCCCTGGCACACAACTTTACACCTTGGGTGCAGTTTGCAAAGCCCAGGATAATCCGCATTAGTTGCAGAATGCAGACGGCCACAGAGACCGAACGAGACCGGACCAGGAGGCTAAGACCCTCCCGATCCGAGCGGACCATGTGGCTATAGGTCTTAGTTTCCTCTCGCCCGCTAACTGATGCTATTACGCCATTTCCACAGGCACGGGCCCCGGGCACAGGCAAATTGAATCGTGTTTTGTCTAGCATTTCATTTCGGCATTTGTCAAATGTCGAAAATGTCCGGACTGGCTTCGGTCCTAAAAGTCCTTAAAACCCCAAACAGAAACAGAAACCAATAAAATATGTATGTTTTGCCCAGCGCCCCGTCGCTGCCCATTGCCCATTGCCAATTGCATATTGCAATTTTAATTTTTCAATTCATTTTATGTAGAATATCTGTCCGAGTCGATGTTCCCAAGCACCCCCCGCCAACTGGAGTCGGAGAGCCACAGGGGTGCCACAAATAACAAATTGCTTGTCATTGGCATTGCCTCAGCCCCAAGCCCAGGTCCCAGGCCCCCAATAGGAGGCAAACTGCACAGGAGTTGGCCATTCCTCGCAGGACATGGCCCTGGGCATTTACAATTTGAATCTCGATTAGAATTCATTGAGTTCCCGGCATTAGTTAGCCATCAGCCTCTAAGTAAGCACAGTGGGCTATCAACCATTAAAACCATTTAAAATAAATGTTTATACTCGCACTTAACTTGTGCAAATACAAATATTTAAAAAAAAAATTATTGCCGCATGGTCTGTTGATGTATTGCTATTTTTTTAAATTAATATATTATTAGATTGCATTTACTTTAATGGCAATTAGTGATCATATATTAAAGATTTTGTAAGAATGTATATTTGTAAACGTTATTAAGAAATGCATTTATTCACAAAAACAGTCTTAGATGGTAGTTTGTGGTTTCAGTTAACAATTGTATCTGTAACTATTCTTTTAAGTATTTCTGTCTCAATATTCTGTTTGCCAAGCGCTTTCAAATCCCATTGTAATATCTTTAACGAATAAAGTTCTTAAACCTGGATCCCTCCGATTACTGAGCTTCTATTTCCAATTCGCGAACGAGGTCGAGCACCTTGCGTCGCTGCAGCTTGTCATTGGGGGTTTTCGGTAGTTTGTCTATGAAAAAGATGCCTCCCCGAATGTGGTAGGCTCCACTTAAGTGCCGCTCCACAATGCTGCGGATATGGTCCGCCTGCAGGCGCTCACCTTCCTGGCTCTTGGTTCTCACAACCGCACAGGCCGTGAGGTTGGTGGCCACCGGATCAGGTATTCCAAAGACACAGGCCTCACTGACACCCGGCAATCTAAGAATGAACTCCTCGATCTGCTCGGGATAAATCTGGAAGTTGTTGAACTTGAAGACATCAGTATCACGCGTCTGGATATACAGGTAGCCCTCACTGTCCAGATAGCCAATATCGCCGGTCCGGAACCACAGACCATCCGAGCTGAGGGCCCTTCTGGTGGCCTCCGGATTCCGGTAATAGCCCTCCCACTTGTATCGCAAACGGGCATACACAATGCCCACCTCATTGATGCCCAACGGCATCTTCAGTTTGTCCAGGACGCGGAGCTCTACATTCCTCATGACCTTGCCCTCACAGCCCACCGGACCGCCGACATTTTTGCTCAGGCCTCCCATCTCGGATAGGCCATATCCCACGATAAATCGCTCGCTTCCAATGAGCTCGTACATCCGCCGGGAGACCGCCTTGCACACCTTGGACCCAGCTCCGATCAGGACCCTCACCGACTTGAGTTGGGCCTTTAACTCCACAAGATCGCAGTCGTGCTTGGAGAGCAGGGCAATTTGGTGAGAGGCCAGGAAGAGGAAGGTCACCTTGTGATTGGCCACCAGCTGCAGGAGATACTCCACACTATAGGGCCGGTTGGTGATGATGCGACGGCAGCCATTGAGGAGGGAAGCCAGCAGGATTATGGTACCCGATATCCAGTAGAGGGGACTGAACGAGAGCAGTATGCTGTCTCTGGTGTAGGTGTTGGGACTGTAGATAATAAAGAAGTTTAATCAGCTAAAGTTGCTTATGGAATAAATCTAGATATAAGCTAAAAATCCTTCCTTACTTTTTGCAATTGCAGAGCAGACTCCGATGTGATCGTGTTACACCCTTGGGCATTCCCGTGGTTCCAGAAGAGCAAACAATGAAGGCCGTATGATCACCATGCAACTTGGGACAGGGCACATAGCTGAAGTTAGATTTATTAAGATTTCTTAACATATTTAAGTTCAGTGTAAAGGTGATTGACTTACGCAGCAGCTGTGATGGATTCATCATCATTGAGCAGGACACTGATATCGAGAACTCCCTCTATTTGACCATTGACCAGATATATTCTGGCAGGCTTAATCAATCTCTTGTTAACAGACTCGATTATGTGATAGTTCTCCACATCGCAAAAGATAAGCTTGGGCTCAGTGATATCGTACATGTACTTGACAGTCTCTGAGGAGAATCAATATATATCCCCCATTATACTGTCAATTCCATTGGGATAATTCCCCTATCTTTATCCGGCTTACCCTCTGTGAACTCCGGATGCAGTGGGTTGATGGGAATGCCCCGCAGCAGAGCCGCAATGACCACGCTGGTCAGGTAGGTGGAGTTATTGGCCGAGATGCCGACTACATCGCCACGCCGCAGTCCCAGCCGCTTGAAGGCCTGAGCGATGCGTGCGCTCTGTTGGGCCAGCTGGCTGCCGGTGAGCTCTTGGCCCGTGGGATCGCAGTGTTGCATCACCTGGTCGGCATTGATCTGCAGCACACGCATAATGACCTCGCCGAGAGTCATCTCCGGGCCATAGAAATCCTTTCCCCGCGGCCCAAACCAAGTCCGCGATGCGGCGTCGTAGTGCACCTCGCAGCTCATCGTGCTGGCAAGCGAATAAGTGATTTATTGCGCCTCATTTGGGTCTTATATGGCACCGGGTAGAGGAAACAAAAGCGGACCTGCTAATTAGTTGGACATGCCTGTCGCCGGCGACATCTAAAATAGATGCTGATTTACTGATTTACTCATTCGCATGTCAGGCTCGCTGCTAATCAAAACCAGCAGTCCACCAGACAGTCCAGATATGGAAACTTTTCAATAACTTGAATGCTTCTTCGAGTGACTCATTATGTTTACTTCTTCAGTGCACGATTTTTGACCACCAACAGGTGACATTTATTTATAACAAAGATTGCTTCACAGATGGGTGGTTGCCTCACTCAGCTCCGGCCAGATTCTTCGGCGCTGCACCTTGTTGTTCTGCGTCTTCGGGAGACGGTCCACAAAGAATACACCGCCTCTTATGTGGAAGGCATCGCTCAGGTGTTGCTCCACAATTCCCTTTACATCGCGATCGGTGAGCTGCTCCCCAAACTCATTCTCATCGCGGACCACAGCGCAGGCTGTGAGATTGGTAGACACCTCGTCTGGTATCCCAAAAACAGCCACTTCATGGACTCCTGGCAGGTGGAGTATCACGTCCTCGATCTGCTTGGGATAGATGGGGAAGTGGTTGTACTTGAAGACATCGGTGTCACGGGTCTGGTAGTGCAGGCAACCATCGTCATCGAAGTAGCCGTGGTCCCCTGTCAAAAGCCACTTTCCGTCCTCCGTAACGGTCACCTGAGTGTCCTGCGGATTGTGGTAGTAGCCTCCCCAGCGAAAGTTGAGACGCACTAGGATCTGACCCGTATGGTTGGGACCCAAGTGCTGACCTTGTCCATCAATCAGCCGCACCTGAATGTTTCGCAGCAGCTTGCCCTCGCTCCCCAGCGGCCCTCCCACATTCTTAGAGATTCCGCCGATCTCAGAGAGACCATAGAGCACGGCGAACCTATCGGCACCCAGCAGCTCGTACAGCTGCCGCCAGATGCTCAGAGGAACTTTGGATCCACTGCAGACAAAAGACTGAACACTCTGCATTTTCCCGGCCAGCTGAACCCTTTCGGGACTCCGAGCCAAGAGCGCCATGTGGTGAGGTACGGTGAGCACGAAGCTCACCTGGTGGCGCTCCACTAGGTCCGCGAAATACTCCACACTGTACGGTCGGTTGGTGATGATCCGGCGACACCCGTTGACCAGCGAGGCGAGCAGCGTGAAGATGCAGCTGATCCAGTAGAGCGGGCTGATGCAGAACAGCACTGTCTCCGAGGTGAAGAGCTGAGGGCTGACGGCAGCATTATGGAAAAGCTATGAGGGGCTGCAACAAATAACTCACATCTTGGCACTGTTCAGGAGACTGCGATGCGAACGGCTTACGCCCTTGGGCAAACCAGTTACGCCCGAGGAGGTGATGATGAAAGCCGTGTCATCGCCGCTCAAATGCGGACAGGCGAACCTAAAAGGACAGAAGCTTAGAGGTTATAGAGGCTACTATCTTCCGGTGCGTCGGCTACCTACAGGGTTTTCTCGTCGTACTCGGTACAGCCATCTGCCAGCAGATCCTGAATATTGCGTACCCCAGGCAGTGTTCCGGTTAGCAGGATGAGCTCCGTTTTGAACTTCAGACTGCTCTTGACCGCGCTCAAGGTCTCGTAGTTGTCCAGGTCACAGAATATGACCTTGGGCTTGGTGATCTCGTACATATAGGCCATGGTTTCTGAAAGGTAGAAAAAGTGAGACAATAACTCAGTATTCTTCCAATAGGAAGGGATAATTCCTTAGAATTTTCTCTCAATAAAAATGGATGTAGTGATGGATATATAGAAATATAGATAGTCTTTCTCTGATCGAGATTTACCAGAGTCAAAATCCGGATGCAGTGGGTTTATGGGAGTGCCATTGAGCAGGGCTGCGATGACCACTTCGGTGAGGTAAGTGGTGTTCTTGGCCGAGATTCCCACCACATCGCCCCTCTGCAACTTGAGGCGCTGAAAGGCGTGAGCCAGGCGACGGCTCTGTTCCAACAGTTGGCCGCCGGTCAGCTCCTCGCCCGTGGGATCGAACACCTGCATCACCTTGTCTGAGTACAACCGCAGGATGATTAGGGCCACCTCGCCGAGCGTCATATCCGGACCATAGTACTCCTTATCCTTCGGCCCCGACCATATCTTCTCGAAGCTGTCGTATTTGGTGGCCGCCATTTGGCTCTCACTGGTTTCTCGCACGCTTGATTGGAACAAAACAAAACTTCCACACACATCAACTGAGTTTTGGCGAGTGTGGCCTGGCCTATATATATAGGCCAACATCACCTCAGTCGGCGGTCGGGCGGTGGCAGAACTAGATGTGCGATCTGCTAATTGCCCAGGCACGTTCTCCACACCCCTGTCCCCGCTTCTAGCGCCTCTAATAAACTTCGGCGACAGTCGCTGTCGGATTGTCAGATATGTGTCTAAACTGACACTGGTATCGGTCCCACTGGGAGCTCCAAATCCCCACTGATTCCCAACTCCAGTTCTAGGAGATTTGGGTGGCTTTAAAGCCGTTGCCTGAGCTCTCTTTATATTTTGATGGGAATCATGGATTTACCATCCAATCAGAACCATTCGGCGGTGATTTTATTTATTTAGCCAAGGGCGAAAGTAAGTTAAATGTTATTCTTAGGGTAACATGTTCAACATGTTCATCGTGTATGGAACCACAGTGCCGGGAGGGATTCAGTGTCTGCCCCGCCGTTGCTGGCAATTGCATAATTTCTACGATTAAACACGAGTTGAGCTCCATCCGCTCACTTTTCCCCTCCGGACAACCGGGGGAGTCCCCATTATTCGTTGCTCTGTGGTTGTCTCCACGTCGCAGGATTCCTGGTCCTTCTGGTGCGTCAGGTGGAGGATATATACGCGCACCCAGGCTATATGTTTAAATGGTATGTGTGCAACCACAGAGAGATAGAGTTGCATCCTTGATGGGCACACGCTTCATTTGCGTGCTTAGTTAGGAAATCAAGCGTATGGCTTCGGGACAAGGGAGCCGGAGCCGGAGTCAGAGCCGGGGTCGGGCCGGGAGCAGTCAGAACTTAAAATGCAAGTAGCATCCACATCCACCTGCAGTTGGTGGCGGGGGCTGGGCTCTCGGAAACTTCGTTGCGTAGCCGGGTAAAAAGTTACTCAACATCGGCGGACGGAACTTGGGGGGGGGGGCGGTCCAGAGATAGATAGTCCTGAGGCTGAGCAGAGTGAAAAGCTGGGATTTTGCCTGCCTTTTGCCGGGGCGGACTCATTGATTTCACTTAAATTTGCTTGGTGCTGGAACTAAACTTAATTAATTACGCGGCGGCAGGCAGAAGAAATGTGCAACAAACTGGCAAGCTGGAGAGGCAGAGCTCTCCTCCGATCAGCAGCTAATAAAAGTTTCGAGCAACTTTTTTATTGCCGTTTTATGACCTGGACTCGACGACTTGACTCGACTGGGGAACAAAACAAGGCGACTGCAAACAACTTGTGCCACATTTAACTAACTTCAAATCTCGGCAATTAACTGAAAGTCACCCACCGACTAGGACCAGGAGCCGGCAGCGGAATCCCGCGAGTCCCCAGACGTCGACATGGCAAATGTAATCAGGCCCAACATTATAATTAACCGCAAAATGCAGTTGGTAGGAGGTCCTGCCGGCAACTAGGAAACCGCCAACACAACCTATCCTGCAGCACCTCCTGCAGCCTCCGCGCTGGCCTGCTATTAAAACTTTTACGACAAGTAGGCGAAAAAAAAAAATTACTTAATTAAAATGATTGACTAAACAGAAAAGTTTGTGCGAAATCATTTTTGCTTTTTTTCCCTCGTAACTAGCTGGGCATACTTTTCCGGAACAATAGTTCTTTCCGGTTTGCGGTGCGCGCCCTATATAGCTGGCCCTCTCCCTCTGTCCGCCACTAGCTCTTGCTCTTTTGCGCTTATTTATTGTTTGCCTTTGCCTGGAGGCTGTGAACATTTTTTTTCTGTTTTTTTTTTGTTTTTTGCGGGAAGTGAGCTTGAAGTGCGGAGGGTATTCCAACCCAAGAGAGAACCTTAGATGCGACAGCAGCTTGTTGTTCATCTAACAAATTAACGAACGCCTCGAGTGTTGTTGCGTGCTATCGCCTTCTCGCTCGCTCTCTCTCCCCTCTCGCTTGCTCCCTTCCTTTTCGGCTGAGGCAGAAAACTTTGAAGTGTTAATGAATTGAGCGGCAGTGGGAGCGAGACAGGGAGTTGGGTCGGTCGATAGAGAGAGAGAGAGAGAGAGCAAGATAGGCAGAGTAATGACCGTTGGCCGCTTTTGTGGTCAATTTTCTGGTAATTGAAATTATGATTTAATTTAATTTGCCACAAAAAGTGTTGACAGTAAGATAGGGAATCAAAAGAAAGCGCCGAGGGGACAAACAAGGCAAGCGGAACGGGACAATATGATATCTTGATGAGAAATTATATCCGATTAGGGGTAATGCTGACCAAAAGGGGCAAGTTTCCATCTTAAAGGTCAATAGATTAACATTAGATTGTCAAATCTCCGCAGGTTATGATACTTTATTTGACGGACTTAAGTTGTTTTGATAAGTGGTGTGTAAAGCTATTTAAGCCCAACTTTTGGGCTTATAAATTACACAAAGATATAGTCCGAAATATTGATGGAAAATAAATAGATTAAGCAAGTGCTGGAAAATGAAGACAAATGTTGTTAGGAACATCTTGGGGTATACCCAAAAACCAGCAAATATAGGTAGAAACTTGTTGCTGCTAACAAAATGTAGATATTGCAGAAGTTCACCATGCACAGGAACTTTATGGTATAAAAACTCCCAAGTTTATCATCCGATTTTATGGAAAATTTCACAGTACGTCCGTACAAAGGACTTTATGTCTTAAATACCTTATTAATTTCATAAATATTTTACGCAAATCACGATTATAGCTTCCAGTTATATGTTTCACATTAAATTGTATATATTAAGCAATAATTTAGCAATAGAACAAAGAAGTATATTTTTCCTTAACCCTTCACTTAAGCGTAATATATTGAAGCAGTAATAAATACAGAACCAAAGTAACTTTAACCCATTTGAATAAAGGCAGTCACTCAAGAATTGACCCCTTTAAACCTGTAATTAAATTAATTAACTCAAAATGCCGTGTAGTTCCGATATATGCAAATGGCATTCAAGCGATAATCGGCCCAACAGATGATTCGGTGCCGGCCTGAATAATTCAAATGGGATTATGTAATGTGGCATTTAATAATTCACATGTGAGATATGTGTTTTAGGCGTCATTACAAATCGTTACAACACTAATAATCCGTCCAAATGAGTCATTAACAATTAATTAGAGCGCCTTATAGACGCTCTCAAGTGTTTGTGTCTGCAAACACAGGGACGTGCATAAGCAACTACACCACCACGTATGCATAATGGATGTCGTGGAAAGCGGTGGAAAGCGAAGGAAAACATTGTCCCATTTTACTGCACTTTCAAAACTGTCTTTGTGTGCGGTTGCCACAAAAACCAATTACAGCTCGATTTGAAAGCGTTTTCACTTTGGACCCAAATCGGTGACTGGCGGGGCTAACACACACTTAACCCCAAAGGAAGCTACGCAGCTGTTTAATGGCGCAAAGTCGTAGTACGAGGAAAATGTGTGCGTTAGTCCCTGATGGCATATAAAAAGCATTTAATTTAAATGATGTTCAAATGCCTCTGCCTCGAGTGCTAACTGTTGCATACTCAGGAGCAGCTACTTTTAGTGATAAAAACTTGCCACTGTATTTCACAATTACTTCTAGCAGCTCTTGGATGAAATAAGCTAACTAAATATATATTTTAAGTTCGTATATCTATTTGTTTAAAGTCTTCATATCACAAAATTACTGTTTCTGTTTCTGTCTGTTTTAGAGGAACCCAAATTCATTTTTAATTTCACTTCCATAAGCACTCAGGAACTTGTGTTAACTACCTGATCTTTCATTCGCTTTAACACCTCACACAAGCCACCTTGCACAGCTTTCACCTGCCACCGTTTACGGCTTTCACAGCGACGGAAAATGAGTTGCCAAAAAATTTTAATTAGAAAATTCGCACATATGCACCTAATGTGCCCCGTTAACGACGCCGTCGAGCGGAAGTGAGGACGGGGGCCAGGAAATCGCCATTTCCGATTAGGCACCTGGCAGGACTAACTGGCAATTGTTACCTGGCAACTGTGGCACCTGGCCATCGACAAAGGCCATTCACAATTGTCGCCGCTTTCCGAGGTGCATGAGTGTGGAAAAGCTCTCTATACCACCGGCACAGGTGTGTTCAACAGAATAGTGGTTTTTGCTTTAAATTATGAAAGACTATTGAAATATATATGATATTAGATGATATTATAAACAATTTCCTACTATTTTAATATACAAATTATATATTTTCCGCGTAATTTGATATGTTCTTTAGCCAATGGTTCCTTTTATACTTCATTAAAAACAACTGTAACCCCTTTTGAATCAAATAATTGTATAAATATAAAATATCCCAATTATCTCTCACTTCACATCACATGTATACTTATATCTATAATATATTACGAAATATCACAACGTAATATTTTATTGCAGATTGTTTGAATTGCAGTTTAACTCCAAGTTCATTGTTTTCGTTTTAGTTACGAAGAACTAATACAATGCAATATGGTGTTTGTGGAAAAGTGTGACAGGACCTCCCGATATAGTGTGAGTGCACATGTATGCTGTAGCCAATTAAACTGTTCATTTTGGCGGATTTTCTTTGTTTTGAGGCACTCGCAAGCGTGCGTCATGTCAGCCTTGTTTGCCACTGCCAATTGATGCCTCATAATTGCTCATTAACCCAACAATCGAGGGACTCGCGAACAATTGCCATTTAATTACACAGCATTTCCATTCAATGCCGGACAATTCAACTCGCGAAGACAATAAAATCAGGAATATCGTAAATGGAGATGATTCAAGGCATACCTTTGATTTCAGACCATAAAATATCTTACTACTTTCACAAGATTTTTATTTGCGGTCTCCCTTGACAAGATTTTTATTTGTGGAACTCCCTTGACTCGTTCCGGGCCAATTGAGCTGACAACGAAAACACTTTGCCGGCTATTTAAGCCAACAGACAGACAGACGAACAAAACAAAACTTTAATTTACTTGTGGTCAACTTTGGTTCTCCGCCACCATCTCTGCATTGCCCTGCCCAGTTCGTCCTTTTCCATTACTGGCTCTGGCTACTGGCTGTACATAAAACATAATAAAAGCAAATACAGCAGAAAAAGCAGAGATAAAAAAAAATTAATTTTGCACAAACTAAAGCCTTAGAAAATTTATGCTCTGCCTGCATAAACAAAAGCACATAACGAAAGGCAAAAAACAAAAAACGAAAAACAAGCAACAATTCAATTCATTGGCTGCGAAAGATGCAGACATGAGCATGGTCGTGGTCAAAACGCACTGCCGACCGTAGGACAAACTTTTTGCCAGCAAAAAAAAAATGGGGGAGAACAGGACACAGAGGAGGATAGAGAGAAGAAGGAAGGAATATAGGGGCCGGTCAGTGAGTCCTGGTGGCCAGGAGTCATGCCATTCCTGCATTGCGAAGACGACGTTGCAGCTAACCGCAGGCATTCAATTCAACTAGAAAATACAACTTTGCTTCAGCTCCAGCTCCTGCTGCTCCTGCTACTGCTCCTGCTCTTCCTGCTGCTGCTGCTGCTGCGTTTTTATTAGCTCAGACACAATGCAAAAAGCCTCTGACTGCCAGGACCTGCGTATAAATAATGAAAACAGAGCAACAACAACGCGGCTAGCAACATCCTTACGCAGCATTAACAGCAAAGAAAAATACTGGAAAAGTAATTCCCTCGCAAAAATAGAAACATACAAAAACAGGACAAAAGGCAGTCCTGGCTTGGATCGAATCCCAAGATACCTAGAATATATGCTTAAGTTTGTAAATTTAAATGTATTTATTTATTTCACAAGTATTTATTGATTTAGATATCTTTAAAGGCTTAGTAGACTATGTACAAGGAAAAAGCCTTTCAAAACAGCCTCCAAAACATGCAACAGAACGCTCATATCTTATAAGTTTGATAAAAGAATATACTTTCTGCACTTTAAAATTAGTTCTACTCCAAAGTCTCCCCTGTGATGCAAAAAATACAGGGTATTGTCGTGGAAAAAAAAACCCATTTGAAGTTCCCCCAGCAATTGGAGCGAAGCGCAGAACTTTTTACTGCTGCTGCTGTCAGTGGGTTAAGTGCACGTACGCCAATAGTCCTTCCCCCAAATACACCCACACACATACATATACACACATCTAGACACCAAGGCACATAGTCATGCTGCAAATTCGATGCATCGAAACCATCATTAATCAGGCAGTAGCGAGTGGCAGCAGCGGAACGCCACAGAAACTTCCCCACCTTGCACTCATCAAGGTCTCCCATTACCGCTCCTTTAGGCTTCCCTTTTTGGCCCTGGAAATTATGCAGTATTTTCCTAGGAAATTTCAAACAAATGTTGATTTAAGATTGAAATTCTAATTTGAGAATCTGTGGGGAAGTTTGGCGAAAGATTCCTTAATTTCTCCTCCTTTGAATCTTTTGGCTCAGCAAGTGTGCGCGTTAAGTTGATATTTTCCATAGAGCTTTTCGGCTACATTAAAGTACACGTGCTGAAATATGTCCTTGAGATTAGAAACTCGCCGTTTTTGTTTGTTAAATACCTGGTTTATTAAACGTTTGATTCCTTGACAGGCTTGCGTGGAGTTCGTTGGAGTGCGAGGGCAGTGAAAATGTCACAGTTGCGTCGTCCTTGTCGGGTCTGACGTCCTTGCGTGTGTCGCATGTGCGCAGCGTCGTCCTTGCGCCCGCCAACCAGTTATAACTTACTCCCCACCTATGGCAGCCACCCAGCCGCCCACTTGGCTAAATCCTTCCATATCCTGCCAAGTGTGTGTGTGTTGGCGGTGCAATTTATTTTGCGCTCTGCTGCTGCTCGACGACGACGACGACTGCGTTCTACTCCTGATGTAATTAGCGAAGTTTACCGTTGTGTATTTTTATAATACTATTTTCTCCTGCAGTCCCCGTCGCAGAGTTAACAAATTGAGCGCTCGAAGGAGGATTTACTTTCATTAGCGTTTGATTTACGCTTCCAATTCCACTTGGAGTTATAGCTCAGCAACCTGGCAGGATATATGAATATGCAAGGTTAGAGATGGCTAACATATCACTTTTTTTCTTACCTAGCTTAGGTACAATTAAATTTCACAGGATGTAATTTCTGTAAATGTACCTCTGAAACAAAAGGTAAAAACATTTAGGTATTGATGCACTTCCAGTTATAGAATTAATATATAAATCTTATATTTTATATCTTTAAACAAAAGTGCCTTAAAGCATATCATGACATTTTTTATTATCTGTTTTTTTATTAACATTGTTAGTTTTAAATTGAATCTTACTAAATCTCATTCTTTGTAGCTCAATGCATTTTAAATGTAACTTAAAACAGTGTGAAAATATATCCTGATACAACAACCTATGCAATTTCCAACTCTGCAGTTTTGTTTGTCTGGCATTAGCGAAGGAATTACATTTAAATTAAATAACTTATTTAGTTGTATAAAATAAATAAATCATGTTCTTAAGGATCTTTCAAAGTACATTTTTTTAAATTTAAATACGTTGAAAAAAAACTTGTAGCTGGGTACAAAAATCGTGGGAACTCCCAGCACTGGCGCCTTGTTTGCTGGCCCTGGCAGTGAGTGGAAAATTGTATGTCAATTGAATGGCCAGAAATCACTGTTTAAATTTGCATGCATTTGCAAAGGCAATCGGACCAAAGGTCGCGCACTGGGCGCTGGACGCAGGGCGAAGGCCAAGCGGAAGCAGGTCAGCGGGATAACAACGAACGGACTCTTAGGAGCCGGTAACTGCGATGGCAGCAAACCGGCAACGGTTAACGCGCAGTTGCCGCATGCATAAAACATAAGGATAACGAACGGAGAGCACCCACAGGACGGCACAATCAGGACGGTGACTGGGCCCGGGACAGGTTGCTGCTGATACAGCACCCTGCCGGAGGCATTGTATAATTAAAATTGCATTCAGATGCAAATGCAAATGCAAGTGTAAGCTACAAAGCGTAAGGCGAGCGAACGCTCACAGATTAGACAGCATCCTTCTGCCGCTGCCACCGCTCGTTCATTTCATGATCCTGCCCGGGACTTGGGACCTTTGTCTTGTGGGCCGGACATTGGAAATCCTATTAGCCGCATATCGGTTCTGTTCAATGAGGCTATGAGGAACACATTAGGTCCCGGAGGCTTACACGGACTTTGGCCAGTTTAGTGCAACAAAGTCCTGGCCAATTGTTCCTGGCCGGCGCGGGTGTTGGCCCGAGTACAATGCGCATCTATTCTACCTGAACGTGAATTACTGCCTGCTTCCTTAAGCTGGCTGGAATCGCTCGGATGCCTCGTTATAAATTTCAATATATGAAATAACTTGCCTCTGGCATATTGCATTCGTGCCGCAGCTAAGTGCGATTTTCATCGCATGGAAATCCCGGGTTAAGCGGCGTACGCCAGGAATTTGTATGGATATCCATTGATGCCGGGCATACTTTCCGAGTTCAGTGCATTTTCGCATTTTCGCACCTAGGATTAAGTCAGAAGCCAGCAGCCATCAGCGGGGGACAAATGGGCATTGGCACGTCGCCTCTTTTCCGCCCGCTTTCCGCTCTCTGCACTCTTCAGCGGCTTAGCGGCACACGTGTCCCAGCAACAGGTAACAATTGTTGCACTGCCCGCAGGTCGTGTGCCGCCTCACCTGGCCGGGCACGACGGGCACGCGCTCCCCAGCAAGCCAGGTGACTCCTTGGCCGGGGACAATGTCAAATGCGGGCCAGAAAGGGTGGTGGCACACGTGCGCCTCTAATTGAAATGCAATGCGAGTGTTCCACACTCAAAAACGCTAGTTTTCCACAAATTTTATTTAAAATATACATTCGTTTGTAGATACTCACCTGGCCAGATCCTCAAGAAAGCACTAAACAGGTGTACTTTTTCTTTGGAATGGAACATGTTTACAGGTAAGCATATTGTGATCCTTCGTATAATAGATGAGAAATATTTGCACTTTTATATAGCCTATAAAATGTGGCTTTAGCCTAAATATATTCGAAAACAGGAAAATGGTCAGGGGATTTGTAATATAACTTCGCCAGTTCTCTCCTAATTATATTCCTATTTAAACTAATAAAAAACAAATACATTTTTAGATATACAAACGTTTTAAACTTTCTTTTAACAAAAGTCTTATCTGTATTTTTTGTGAAGTGCATTAAAACCGCATATATGTGGGCATAAACTAAAGTTTCCAGCTGCCTTCGATGGAATGCTTTGCAATTTGCGTTCACAATGCACAAAGAATAATGCGATTAGATTTGACAAATCCAATTTCGATGACACTCGCTAGCACAACATTAATGAACTGCAAATATTTGTTCCTCACTTTCCCTCTTTCTTACCCCTGTCCCCTGCCTTTTTGCCCATTGCCCCGCTGTGTGGCACGTGGCCTGCGTTTCAATATTTGCTGCATGTAAATTTAAGCTCGTCCAATCGAGTGCAACAAATCGCAGCTCAACAGCATATCATACTTTGCATATTAATGCCACCGGCAGAGACAGCTCCCAGTCGAGGAGAACTACTACTCCACGGCAGTGGATCCACTGCGGCGGTTAGGAATGTCACCGCCACCAACGCACAGTGGGATTAAATCTAAGCCCGAAGGGATTAATTAAGAATAGAATCCAAGCTCCTTGGTATGATCTTAATCGTAATGAGGCAGAGTTTATAAGAAATATTTTAACTTTGTGTGGCATACTTTTAGGAAGCAAAGAACTTATAGAAGCCATTGAAGTATCCCTCCAAGTTTAATTCTAGAAAACTTGAAACTAGGTAAGGTATCTAGAGTTCATTTTGAGGAACAACACCTTTGTAGATCTTAAACAAATCAAAGAAAATCAACACAAATAAAAATAAGTACTAATAATATTCTTATTTAGTTAAATTAGACGCTTCTCCCACCGTGCACCTCCAGCGCCAAGGGCAAGTGCAAACCGAATGGCAAAGCAGCATCAGTTCCAGAGCAAATGCTGCAAATGAAAGAAGGAAAATTATTTGTTTTCCCTCATTGAAAATCGAGCAGAGTCCGCGCGCTAGCAAGAAAAAAATAAAAAAAAAAAAATACTGCACTAGAAAAAATGAGAGAATGGCTGAATAAAATGTAAATGAAATTGTGTTGGGATTGGAAATGGTAATATGAAAGTGGCAATGGGAATGAGAAAGGCCATGATAGCGAATTGATTGGCGGAGACTCAAGGAGAGGCGAGTTTGCAAAAGTGAAATTTCAATGAGTTTGTTGCACAAAGATTTTTAATCGGCAGCTGTCTTTAGCCACAAGCGGGGCATGGAAGGATTCTAATATTCCCAGGAAGCTCAATTGGGATGTGATTAATTCTCGTATTAGTGGTTTTCGTATTAAGTCACACTAGAAGTCGATTAACCTAGGGAGAATTGTCTGAAAACATGTATTTATAAATATTCCAATTAGATTGTAATATCAGTTAAAAAAGCAGTTTTAAAGTCTATGGAAAAATGATAAAAGATATTAATCCAACAGCAATAGGAATAGATTATATAGATCTTCAGATCTTTATTTTGGATGAGCCTTTTCCTCCCGTGTACCCCTTGTAAAAAAATGAACCATACCCGAGAATGTGAAAATATGTACCAGACCGTCTCAACGATTAACTTTTAATCTGTTTCAGACACTTTTTTGGTATTCTTCACCCTTCACTCCCTCGGCCGTTAGCTGCCACTGGTGGCACTCAAATTGAGTGTCTCTCACGGACCCCGTTTTATATTTTGACACATTATTTTCGCTTTGGCACTTCCCGAGCGGAGAGATCCAAGGATCCAGCAGCTGGCAAGGTTGAAAGGCGCATTTAGGACCCATTACCATTAGAGGACACTTTGCTTTGCTCGAAATCAGCCATAAGCTCGGCCTGGCATCCTTTGGCCAGGACATTTGCATGATTTTTGCAAGAGTAATAAACGTGGCTAGCGAAAAGATGGAAAAAAGCAATGAGAATCGACGTGGGGGGAGAGGGTGACGGAAAGGGCAATGGCAATACTTAATGTCAGGCACGTAGCTGGGGACACTTTGCGTCCATTGACATGACCAGTTCTCCTGTTAGCCAGCTCCGTTCCACTCTCCAGGCTCCCCTGCCGCTCCTGGCAGTTGTCTGGAGTCATCGGCAAACTGCAGGAGTCGTGTCCTGGCATAACTGCCTGCTGTCGGACGGTTGGGTCGGTTAGTTGGCATGCAAAATGCTTTATGCCCGGCACTTGCACCTATTCACTTTGTCATTGATTTGCAGTCATTCCAGGATACTGGAAAAAATATTCAGCTTTGACATAAGCTTAGCTACATAGAAAAAACGCCACTAGCCAATATTAATTATGCTTTATTGGATGGTTAGCTATTGTCATTTAACCTATGTAAATAATAATAAAAATATATGCTTTCTGTTTGTTTAGACGTTTTAATTTATTTTAATATAATTTGTTTGTATTTTATTGGCTTTTCTTTTATTGACATGAAAATAATTTAACTGGACATTCTTTCAGTTCAACGAGCACCTTGTCTAAATATGGTTTCCCAATTCCCGATAACGTTCTAATCGCCTTATTTTTTGTATCGTCGTGTGGCATGTTGCAACTTGCAAGGACACATGGAATACTGAAGTGGCATAAACACGGTTATCACTCAGTTGCCGTGCCTAACTTGTAATTCGATAAGCTTGGCTTAAAAAAATAGCCATGGCTCAAATGAGTCGATACACTTTTAATAGTTTTTCCTCCTACCGTTCCTGCGGCTCATTGGGTGGGGGGAAAGGAAAGTTCTTGAAACTTTACAGCTTCCAACGAAAACTTTTGCGCTCCGATAAACAACAATAAAGGGGCGGGGCGGAGGAGCGACAAAGGAAGCGCCCGATCCTGGAGTCCGGTTCGAGTCAAAGGCAAAGTGTTGACAGCTTGATGCGACTTACAGGGGGACCCTGAACTTTGGACAGCTCGAATGCATTGTATACAAATGCAGTTTCTATTGGCTCAACTGCAGGACAAGTTTTCCTTTTCAATTTCGAGCTCTTCCTACTCCAACTCGAACAAAAAACACACACATATGGAGAGCAGTAAGGCGCAGTGTGCAAAAGTTTTTAGCAACACAAAGCAAGACCTGGCAAAGTTATGTCCCGCTCTCCTTGGGGTATTATTAGAAATTGAATTAGATTTCATTTGGAAGGAGGCAGTAGCAATCATCATTTGAGATCCACTTAAGTTGCGACACACAGCGTTTTGAGTCAGCCGGAAGTAGGGATGGAAGAAATTGTTTATCGATTCAGCGACACAACTGAATGAGAAGCTTAATAAATATTTTTAATAATATAAAAATACATTTAGTGTTCCTTTTATTATCAGGACTCTTTTCTTTATATGATGTAGGATTATAATTGTAGGGATCCCTGTTTTTTATATTGATAACATCACTGTTATTATTATTTGTAGCTAGACTTTTTTGTTTATGTCATTAAAACAATAGCTCCTTATATTTTGTATGCAATAATCTTGTTCAAAGAAATATTATTCTCCATATATCGATTGTTCTCGATATATTTGCCTGATTATGTTCTCGATATGCACGATATTCCCCCAGCGGAAGTTGCACTTCTTGTAAGCAGTTGGCGCGCCCTCTTCATTTTCAAAGAAACCCGCTGCAGTCACATCGAAAGTTTGCAATCAAAAAACTTAGCTCCAAGCCCAAAATTTGCGTGCCGAAAAAATAACCTTAGCATTAAATAGACTACAAAGTTGTTTTTACCCCCCTCCCCCACTGCCATTCCTGGGCTAATCCTTTTAATTTTGAACTTTAACTTTCGCTGGCAAGCAAGAAAAATAAGATGGAAAATAACCGAGTAGAACCAAACATGCGACGCACTCGGCGAAAGTTTTTTAATAACAAGTCCTGCAAAAGGACGGGGCAGATCCATCGCAGTTATCAACCAGGCGGGCTGGGGCGGAGCGGGTGAATAAATTCCGCCTTAAACTGCACGTACACTGCACACATTTCCCGTTCCGGTCCGATGCCGTGACTTTTGTGGCCCAAAAGCCCGAAAACCCGAAAACTTTCAGCAGCAACTGGGCCCGAGGCGGCGCTCTAACCTTCTCACCCTTTCGCCGCACTGCCGTAAAGTCCGGCCAGCGGAATGCAAATACAAGTTATAATAATTTCTTTTCAATTTTCCAGCCAAAGTAAGCACTTAAGGGGATCTTAGTTACGGGCACAGGGGGACGGTCCGGCGGCGGAGTGCAACTGGATATATATTGGCGGGATGGCGAGGTGTATTTGTCATTGGCCTCATCGCAACTGTGATTTCGCTGAAATTTGCATAATGCCAAGTAAACAAGCAATTTCATTGAGTGGACGGCCAAAAGGAATGGAGGTAGGGAGTGGGGATTCCGGATTAATAACTCTTTGCAGCAGAAATTGGATATCATCCGCCAGCCAGTCAGCCTCGAAGCAAGACCAATTTCATTAGAAACGAAATGAAACGACAGACAAGGATCAAGGACAAACGGCCGAAAAGGTGCACTAGGAAAAAGCAGTTGCCAGATTATATTTGATTGGATTTTAATTGAATAAAAATTACTCAATACATTTTGTTTAAAGTTAAATATAAAGTAAAGAAGTAACAGGCTTTAAAGTGTAATTAATTACACACACAGAAAAATCTTGAAAATTATTAAGGGAGCTCGGAGATCTAGATGTCTCACTTTGTCTCTTTAGAATTAATTTCCCAGTGTCCTTGGAAATCAGCTCGATAAGACATTAGGATTTGCAAAGCACCAACATTTCCCTGGCTGGCTTGAGAAAGCTATCAAATTTAGACTTTTGATCATTTCTCGTTCGAATTGTTTTGTACTTAAAAATCAAAATCGTTGCGGAAGCCCCCCGGAACTCCCCGATATCGCATTGATTTGCTAATTCTGTGCCCAAGCGACGTTAGCGAAGAGAAAAGTAAAGTAAGTTTAGCTCCCAAGTTCCGGCACTCGCAAATCGAGCTTTCCACCGGCAAAGTTTCGTTTCGGCAGCGATAAAAGTTGCCCGAATATACGAGTATTTCCCCGGGAGAGTGCAAATAAGTGGCACAATAAATTCGTTATTATGTTCCTACTTATGTCAACTCACCTCGTTGCAGCAATATTTGTGTATTGCCATGTCAAAAGTTATCGCCCGACCAAGCCGAGCAGCAGCAGCAGCAGCACCCAGCCCTCGAGTGCCTGTGACAGGCTTTGGGGAGGTCATAAATGGAACCTGCACCATTTCCGACCAATCATTTCCGACCCTCGCCCCAAGCCCGCTCCTTCATTTTTGTGTGTGTGCCTGCCCGGCTCTCAATTTAATTACTGTGCAGCAGTTAATATTGACAGTGGCCCAGAGCCTAGAGCTCGCCGTAAAAACGTTTTAGCTGAGCGTAAAAACCCATAAGCCTGTCAATCGCAAACCGTCGGTTGCAACCCACACCCGCCGCTAAGTGGAGTCCTTTTTGTAAAGAACTTTACCTGTAACCACAACAAACAAAAATGTTACATTTTATGCAGTAAAAGGCACAGAGTCGGAGTAAAGGGCATTCTGAAAACATAGCTAGCACAAAATTGAGGTAAATTATGGTAGCATTTTAGAGAACAATTTATATATAAGTATTCTCAAAGGGGAAGGAAATAACATTCGCTTAAAACTAATTATTAAGGAACGACTTCGTTCACAGTTTCATTTTTATCTATAAGATCTATTATACCATTATTGTTGATCATTACTTTTATTATTTTATATATATTCTATATAATTAGTTAGTATTATATGAACACTCCAAACAAAAGTTATTACAAAGTTACTAGATTATTACTAGAAATTCTCAAGTCTGAGCCACACTTGTATAGAATCGCAAAAATATTGAAGTGCGATCGTTGGCTCCAAATACTCTGATGAGAAGTTCCCTGATTAAATCGAAATATTTTTACCTCATTAGTAATAAATTAACTTTCTCTCTTTGAGTTTAAAGCATAAATTTTGATGCCCAAAAAAGGGCCTAAAAATATTCAAAACATAAACATTGAATGAAAAAACGGAACCATATTTCGCAAAATGGTTAAGGATTTATTCCAGAAAAAATGCAGAAAAAGAGCCTAAAGTTCCAATGCTGCTTTGTATCATCAACCACTGCCTGAAATGTAAGCCTCCCCCAGCATAGTCGTGGATTAAAAAAAAATTGGTCAGAAGTCTCAATTAACAGCGAAAAAATTGTTTGTAATTCATTCCGAACGACTTTTTTAAGAGCTGCAAAACGCTGTCAGGCATTTTTAAACATACGAATATCCCTTAAATCCTTCTGGCGAATACTAACGTTGCTGCTGGCAATAGATGATTATTTTATGGATGCCAAGACCGAAATCCCAATGCAATTTCACTTCTTTGGTTTTACTCTCCCGGGCGACTTGGCAACTTTTAATGGCCTCACTAATACATTTAAGACCCGGCATAAGCACACCCACACACACTGCCGCAAAGCTGGAGAGAGAGATGGATTCGAGTCCTGTATACAAATAATTACATGGCAAAATATTTACATTTTGGTTTTGGCTTATGCACCAAATAGGCCAGGCGAGGCGGCAGAGGTGCGGCTTCTCGGTGGGTTCTCTGGGCTCTATGCTTGGGCAGCAACTTTTTGGCCACTTCATATTTCATAAAAACATGCATTATGACTATTTTATGAAGCACGCGCCGGGAACTTTGGCAGTCAGGATGCAGGGACCAGGGTATCGCCATAGCCCAGGAGTCCTGTGTGCGCTAGGTATTTATTCGAGTTGCCGTAACGCTCTGGCGTGCGTGTGTGTGTGTGTGTGTATGTCCTGGCACAAAGCCCCATAAACCGACATCGTTGTTGTCCCCTGTCCTGGGCCTATCTGCTTTATGGCCCAGCGCTTCCAGTGCATCCAACGGGGGGGGGGGACAAACAAAAGGATCCCACATTCATGGCCTGTGGGGGTCACAATTTCATGTGCCCTAAATGGCTCACTTTGGAGCAACAAAACTTCAGGCCCATGGACACACAAATAGTCGTAAATGTGCCCGGGAACGTAACTGACCTATCCTCGTTCGAGGCCCAGTTTCGAGATTAATAATTCGACCCAGTGTCCGTCTAAGTCGGTGGTCATTCGAGTGGCCATCGGCCGTCATTTGCAAGCCACTCGAGACACTGGCAGCCAATTCAATATCTGGAATACTGCACCTGAACCGCCTTGTACTTGGGGTTTTGATTAGATTATGCTCATGCCCAATATTCATCTCTCAAAGTGACGGGGCTTGGTCGGATTCCAGACTCGTTGTTGAGTAATTAGTTGGGAGCTCACCGAGCTGGCTAATTGAATGGGTTAACTAAGCGCTGGCCAAATACAATGCAACTGAATCCGGATCCGGATCACTTATCCTTTGCTGTGCCCATTTGTCAGTGCGAGTCCTTCAAGAGCACACAGGAACATGGGCGCGTATTAAGTGAGAGGGTTTTGTGTAAGGACATCTGGTTTATAAGTTCTGTGATTTCGTGCTTAAAAAAGTAGGTGTAGGTGGGGTTTCTCCATATCTTGTATTGTTTTTTAGAGCTATAAATGCGTTGTGGGTATTCCCCTAATATTTCATTTAAATTCCGATAAATATGTATACACGCTTCGACTAATATTTATCGAGAATGACAGTCTGTGAGCAGCTCTGCCTTAGAGTAATATGTAACTAGTCATCAACTGTCATCCGTAGCTTATACAACTCCAAAAATCATGCTCTCGATAATTCAACTGTGCTATCAGACCTTCATGGACTATTTCGGAATGATGATGGATCTGGCCGAGGACTCAAGCTTCCTAATGCTGCTGGTCAGCTGCACGATGGCCGTCGCCTTCATTCTCAACGTTGAGTCTGGCCGGGCGGTCTTCCAGGCAGTGGGACAGACGGTGGCCAACAGAAGGATCAGGGCGAGACTGAACAGGTATCCGTCGCCAGTTCACATTGCGAGCCGCAAAGCGTGCCGGCGTCAGTTGAAGCTGCCTTTGGTATGGAAGCACTACGATGACCCTCCCCAAGCCATGCTCCTCGAGAACAATGGCAGCACGGTGGTCCTCCGAATTTGCTGCTCTCCGGACGCGGTGCCCCATCTAAGCGGAGGACAGCTGGACGGCAGCTACCAATTCGTGGAGGCCATCTTTAAGTGGGGCGAAAAGAGAACTGAACACTCGATGGACAAATACCGGACTTCCATGGAGATGCAGGTCCTTCACCGCTGTCCGGAGAAGAAGGGCACCTTCGAGTACCTGGCGCTCAGCTACCTATTCTCATTTACTTCCTGGACGAATGGGCCCCTCCAGGAAATCAGCGAGAACCTAAACTGCATCCAATGGCCAGGATCTTCGATTGAGCTGCCGCCCTTTGAGCTGGTGACTCTATTCCGCCCCTTCGACATGGGCTACTACACCTACCAGGGCACCTATGACAACGGGGAGGTGGAGTTGCCTGTCACCTGGCTGATTGATCTTCAGCTCGCCGGCATCCGTTCCCACCAGGCGGCCGAGTTCTTAGCTCTGTGCCGAAAGGATGGCAGCAGGATCAGAAGCAACGCGCGACTAGAGCAGTCGTTGGGCAGTCGCAAGGTACTGCTCGTTTCCTGAGGACTGTAAGCTAATAAATACATTGAACCTATTAATAAAGGTATTTAAAAGACAATGATGTCTTGTACTTTTGGGTTTTATCTAATTAAGGAGTTGTCTTTATTAAAAACTAGAAATATTTAACATTTAACTTTAATTTCAATGCTTACTGTATATAATTAGCCTATATAGCCATAGGAAAGGTGAGTTTGTAACAAATATAAACCAAAATCCATAGCCAGATTGCGTTTGTCTTAAGAATATGGCTTAGAGAACCGCTGCCGACGTGTCTCACATAAAGCTACTATTCCTGCAGTTCCAATCACTGCACTTCAAAGCCAAAACTTCAACCTTCAGCTGTGCGACGTGCATGGGAATGCGGTGAGCTAGGACCCAAGGACTCCCCATCCTCGAGGAGCAGTTGAGCATTTCGGTTCGTGATTCGCACGCCATCAACAGTGCATCGGCCTTTGAGTTCGAATGCCGTCCAACTATTTGCCTATTTGACCGACTGTCGGCAGGTGCGCAGGCCAGGCCAATAGTCAAAGTGCAGGCGGCAGCTCACCCGGGGAATTTGTTCATTTCGTTCGGGCTGGTTGGTGGAAAAAAAAAAACAAAAAATCAGGCAAGGAAATGCCTGGCAGCGGCAAAGGCTAAAACAGTTGTGAAAATTGTCGAAATTAATTTTCAATAAACGCCCGCAGCGCAAAATGGGGAAATCGAGCACTGATTGGCTTAAAAGTTTCGCTCGAAATCGCTTTGAATGAAGGAACCTGAACCGACATCGGGCCAGGAGCAAAATCGGAGAATTCCAGTTTGGCGCTGGAGCTGCAGGAAGACCGGCATTCGGTTATTGACTTGGCCAGCACCCACATTCACCACAGAGCGAATAGAGAGGAGTGGTGGCAGCATAGTTGGCCACTTCAAACGCGGCACAAATTGTTCCTGGCTCTGGGAATGCCTTCGCACGGATATCAAAAGGATTAGCCGAGAGTCCGGGCGACCAAGAAAATATTCCAGAGTATCCTGCCACCCCACCTTGTCGCCGGCAGACATTTTGAGCAGCGAACTGGGAACTCCTATTACGATTTATTTCAGGCGTAAAACCAGCGAAGGAAATATTTGCGGCGAAAGTTTAAAATAATTGTTGATGTAACGAACCATACACCATGGGCGGGGGTCCAAAGTAAAACAAAGGAGCTGTAGCTAAAGTCGAGTCCCAAACAGGACGACCGAATAGTTTTCGCTTGGGAAATTGTTTAAAGTTTTGCCCGGTTTCGTTTACATATATAAATATGGACGCGTCTGTGGTTGTTGTTTCCCACTGGCCACAGTTCCACTGCAAATCGCAATGGTGCTTCATCCAGCCCAGTCCCCAGCCCAGTAGTCCCGAACCCATCTCACCCGCTTAGCCGTCAGCAGTTTGCAAGTCAAACAATTAAAACAAGCTTCAAACAATTTCCATTTAGATGCGAATAACAAGTTGTACGTACGTATACTAGACACATGTCTAGACTGGGTGCGAATTTAGCCGAGATTGGCCATCAATCAGGCCTGGGCTGTAAACAAATCAGTCCCGCAGGTCACCAGATCCGTTGACAGACACAATTGTCCGAAAAATGTTCTAAATTGGTTAGGATTTTTAATTAAATACTGTTTCCCTGACGATTTGTTGCCCGCAAGCTTAGGAATATATTAGGTTAAGTAATTCCAAGTATTTGCTACTATTTATTTATTTTTAGAGACAATTTCTTGGCACCTAAAGTCGAATTGGAGTGAGCTGTGATTAAGCAAATGGCCATATCTCATAAGGCAACCAAATTAGGCTTAAAAGATAATTGAGAGCTTGTTATGCACTCTGCAGTACAATATATATTTAATATAATTTATATTACTAACCTTGATAATTGCCAAAACTTAGATTCTTTTTGTACACAAATTTTAGTAGTAATAGCTTCTTTTTTCCTCATTTTTATGTTGATAGAAACTTGTTTTATATATCTTTAGGCTATAAGTACAATTGCAAAACTGCAAGGTATACAAAACTCGGCTTTTCAGTAATATTAATTAGGTTGCACTTGCACTTATTCAACTTACAAAGCATTTATCTGCTGCTGCTGCTATTCTAGACTTTAATTTATTACCTTTATAAGGCTATTTGTTTTAATTATACGAAGTATATATGAAATGGTGATAAGAGTTCATATTTCCACTCCATTTTCTATTCAACCATTTGATATTTAAAAACACATCTTGTACATTTAATTATTTTTATTTGAAATTAAAATTCAAGTCATAGGAAATCGATCTGCTTGCAAATCCCAACAGGTTAACCGGTGCGAATGTACTGGGCGTTGTCAGTCTGGATCAGCACGGTTCCAGCTGTAAAGGTAAACAATTGTTGCATATTTTTAGTAACTTAATGTAATATATAGTTTTTTTAATTATAAACTTACGTTCGGGAGCAGCGTAGGCCAGGGAAGCGAACATGGCGAGGAGAACGGCGGCGGCTTGGAAGATCTTCATTTTGATTTTTTTGGTTGGTTTGTGGTTGGTGTTGACTTTGGGGTATGACTGAGATACTGATGCCCCACTGACGATCGCAAGCTCTTTTATAGCTGGAACGCTCGGCAGTGGTCTGGGCAATTCCACAACGGGGGATTGCACAGGTTCAAAGATCGGCGTAATCTCTTCACTCGTCAATCAGGGAGATTCGCTTGTTTGTTCGATGCTATTTTATGCGATTCGTGTGAAGCGAGAACCTGTCTGGGATTTCTACGCAATTCAATTAGTGCTGGTTATCGGCATTCGACTGTGTGCACACGTAGCCAGCCGCACGACCATTAGAATAACTGGAACTGGATGCAAACAGCGCAGTATGCAATCCAGTTTAGTTCTTGGCCACAATCACCTGGTCGTACCTGGGAGTTTCTCTGGAAAAGGCCGTTACGCTGTGAAAGGTGCTAAGACCGACAGCAGCCCCCCATAGCCCATATGAATTCTTAATTAATTTCTTTGCATGTTTGTAAAGAAAGTATTTGAAACGAAGACTATGTGCAGGTTGTAATAAGCGACGTTCCCCTTTTTTTGTGGAGGAAAAATACATCACAATATTTTAGGATATAAATAAAATGGGATTAGTATATTCTAAACATCAATAACAATAACACAAGGGGAAATTCAAAAGCTCAACTTATTAAAGAAATGGGATATTTGAAACATTTTTTATAATTATTAAAACTTGTATTTTAAATATTTTAATAAGTGCATAAAATCCAATATTTTCATTAAAATTAAGTAGAAATATATCTTATATTCAGATAAATATAATAAAATAGAGAAAAGGAATAGGACTACACTGTAGTTAACGATTTCACCCAACCTATTTTATAAAACATAGTTATTTAAAAAGTTTAAAATGACGATTTTAATGACGATTTTCATATTATTTTCTACAAAAACAAAAATCGTAAACATTTCAATAAGTAGATGCATTATTGAAGAATAATAACAAAGCTCTAAAATTAATAGAATTGTAATTGTCTGATTATTCCCGTATATGATATAGTCGCCCGACGGACTGACAGACATAGCTATATATTCGGGGCTGATGGTGGGCAAGAAAATATAGACTTTATAGGTACGGGATTTCCCTATAATCTTTAAAACTAGTTTATTTATTAAGAGGAAGTAAAATATGAAATAAGATATTAAAATATACATAACTGTAAACAGTTGTAGTAACTACGTGGCCGAAATTCACACGTTTAAGTTATATTGCAACCGTTTAACCCCTATAAAATATTCATTCACGTGCTGGACTTATTTACAATTACACTCTCCTACATATATCAGCTAAACGGGAATTATCAGCTCCGATTCCATTACGAGCGATCAGATGCCGTCGGTGACCCTGGGGTATTTCGACTCGTATTGGAAATTCCAGATTTCCAACCGCACCTCAGGCTGAATGCAACGAAGTCGCCTATATAAGCCTCGAGCCCAGGGAACGGCAGTCAAAGTAGAATCTGATTTTACACTACAAACATGAACTGCCTGAAGATTTGCGGCTTTTTCTTTGCGCTGATTGCGGCTCTGACGGCGGCAGAGGCTTGTGAGTAACACAAATAAAAGCAAACATTCGGCTTTTTCTTATCGGTATTTATTTTTTCTCTCTTTCTCTCTCTCTCAGCTACCCAAGTATTGAATGCTGGTGGCCACACGCTGATTCAGACGGATCGCTCTCAGTACATACGCAAGAACTAATCGAAATGCGCTACAACAAATAAAAACATTTAAAATCTATATATTTATCTGTGTGTTTTGAATTTTTAATTTGGCGCGCTTTCGACAAAAAGGGTCACACTGCTGGAAAATACTAGATTTGAGCAGGGGTTGTATTTCCAAATACCGGTGTTTACACACTGAACGTGATCTCAACGATCAGCTGTGCCAATAAACAAAATTTTATTTGCAATTTGAAACTTCATCGATTAAGAGTGTTTTATATTGATATTTTTATAATCTACACACATTATTAAAAAAAAACAGTTTTTCTTTTGAAAACAATTCATTGATTGGGGATTGGGATCAATTGAACACAACAAAAAAGGTACGTTTTTAGGTGGCTTGGAAAGCCGGTTTCAAGACTCGAACAATAAAACATTTGGGAATATTTCCGAAAGTCATGACTTATAACTAGTTGTTGTTTATGTGAGCTTTTTATGGCAGAGACATCATAAAATAAACATTTCTGCGAAGCAATTATAATCTTGTTTACTTTCTTAGGCAGGCAAGCTATTCTATCTTCTAGAAATTGGAATATGATCTTATTGTAAAGTATAGTACTCCTACTATCGGTGTATCGTTTTATAAGGAATCTTATTACTTAGTCATTGAGTTTCTTTTCGCATCCACACATTCCCGTGTCAATTTATAATCAACTTTTATATCTTTTTAATAGTATATAATGACGCCAAGTGTTGTTTATTACCTAAGGGTTATTAAATCTTTCATTGCTTCATTATTTCTTACTTTATTTCTCAGCTGCTCAGCTTTTTATTGTAATTAAATATAGGTACAGTAAGTAACTAACAAAAGCATTTATTTCTTTATTGATACAACAACAGCTATTTGCAAATGAATTAGAAGACAAATCGCTCTAAATCTATTTAGAATGTTCACATTATCTCCTCAGGCTGTTGACTATTTTCCACAATAATTAAGTTTAGTTGGTTGTTAACTATACACATTTAATTGCTTGAGGACCACACTCTTACAGCCAAGCTCAGCTATTTATACGGAATATAAATTACATTTTATTCCTTGAAGACAGCCACTTAATTACATTATTTACTCTTTAACAAACGTATATTTTCTCGATTAAAAATACTACAAATTAGAGTTCAGAACAGGCTGTTGAGTAAACCAATTTAGACTTTATTTCCTTTGATGTTTAAATACCTTAAAGCATTCTCATAAATTGTGTTATATTTCTCTTGAAACCATTTAAGCGCGAACTCAATTCTTATGCCACCTCTTTCAGCTTCAAAGGACCTGGCCTGGCGGCCGGCGACGACTTCCTGGCTGCAGCATCTTATCGCCGGTCAATAAATGTACGTAAATGTGCCCACGACAGGACAAACAGCCGTCGCAGTCGCAGTCACAGTCGCAGGCGCTGTCGCAGCCACAGCGCCAGCAGAAACAATAACAATAGTAAAGCCGCAAACTCAACCACAACAAGCCACAATCGGCAATCATCAACACTGGCGCGCCGCAGACCGAGGAGGGGTCAGAGGGCAGCCGGGAACGATAGCAGGCGGGCTTTTGAGGGCGCCAGTTGCATTTTGACAGCGGGCAAAGAACGGCAACGAACCAAAAACACCCGCGCATAAGCCATGACAGCTGTAGGAGAGTCCTCAGTCCCCGGGCGAAAGCCAGAGCCAGAGCAGGAGCTGGAGTTCCAGTTCCAGCCACAGCCACATCGGGCGTCGGCCAAGAATCTGCACGCCCTGCTGGATCTGCCCGCGGCGATGGAACTGCGCCAAATTGAGTTGATCTATCGGGCGGAGGGTAATGCAAATTTGGTGCTCGCCTTGCCGCAATTTAAAAAAGTTTTACGTTTGCCAAAAATGATATCCAGCAGACAGCGGAATGAGCGGGCAGAAGAGGTTGCCCGGCCGGAAGGGCAGAGCGACTCATCCGCTGGAGCCGGGCCTGAAAAAGGTTCGTATAAATGTGCTTACATTGCGATAAAAAGTTTACTTTTTAAATATGAAAAATAACAGCACTTTTTCCACCGGTAACTGACCATTAGTTAACGCAAACAATATTGAACTTTCACTTGCAGAATTTATTATATTGTTATTTGGAAATCCATGACCTACTTTTACTTACAAAGACTCAATTTCTAAAGTTCGCTCATACATTTATTGAATATTCACTAAACTGTTAGCTGGGGGTGATTTTTGTGTCCTAATTAAAGGTGTTTTTGGATCAGACTTTAAGCTTTATTATAATTCCAGATAGTTCGAATCATTCTTCAGATTTTTCCTTGCAGTGCAAGGCCAGCGCCTGTTATTGTTAGCTGAATGTACGGCAGCCGACATTTTCGTTTTTTTTTTTTGTTGGACAGGAAATGGTTGCGTGCAACTTCAAACACCCAGACAAGCTGCTGCCCCAGCTCCCAGCCAATTTGAGTATTGTGCTTTGGTTATTGCCCGCTTGGCTGGATTTCCAGCCACCCACTCTTCCTTTTCTCCCTTTTTGCCGCTTGCCCTGTGCCCTTTGGCCTCTGTCCTGGCCTCCATCTCCCATCGGGGAATCTCTCTATATCTTTGTGCATCTTTTGGCCATTGCATCAAATGTGTTTATTTCATTTATCCACATTTCTTCCATGCTCCCTCGTGGTGGTCCATCTCCTACATATCCTCCATCTCCTGCTCCAGCTGGCGACTTGACAATGCCGGATTTTATGGCTTATATCGGGATAATGCGCCGTCTATTAGGAAATGAGTTTGTCTGCGGAGCGGATATTGTTGCCATACCAAAGGAAGACGATAGATTCTGGATAAACGAGCATATACGCGCCCACAGACCGGGTAAGTGCACTGCGGGCAAAAATAACTAGCCCAATTCAACAATAACAAATTAAATCTTGAGCTGAAGGCAACTTTGGGATTAAGCTACTTTAAATTATAGAAATCTCAAGAGAGAGAGGAGAACCTAAATAATTGTTTTATTACCTACAAATATCTTGTTTATAAGAACAGCTAATCTTCTTTTGTATTTGACTTAATTACTTGTATATATTTTTGTGTAAGAAAAACTAGGATAAACTATCCACCAAGAAGGGTCTGGAAGCACAACTTTGCCGTGGCGGTTGTGGCAACAATTTAGTATTTGATCAGCTTTCGCTGCAGTGCCTCATCCCTTTGGCCTCTGCCTCTGCCGCTGAAACTGCCACAGCCAGGACCTTTGCCCCGCCTCGTCCTGGCCGCTGTCCAAAGCCTTTTAGAGCCACTGCAATCAATCATAAACGAGCGTTTTAGTGCTCCGTCCCAGGCCAGTCCCTTTCACTGACGTTTACGATGCGCGGAGGCTCCCAGGTTCGGGGGCTGCTGCTCTGCTGCTCCTTTGCTCTAGTTTTGCTCTAGTTTTCCGTTTTCAGCTCCGAAGCTCCCAGCTACGTCCTCTCGTCCACATGGGACTGATTAGTGGCGGACGCCATAGTCGTGGCCATATATCAAAATCGGGTTTATGCCCGGCAGCGAGCAACAGGCGGCTGCCCGGTGCAACCATAGCGAGCGCTGGCCAGCGATTTATCATTCACCGGCGCAGTCTAACCCAGCGGCGTCTATATATCAATAATCGCCGGATGCTGGCGCTTGCACTTTACATTCATTCGGCTTTCCCTTTTGCCTTGTGCCACACCCTCTCATTCCCTTGACTTTGCCGCTTTTCATTTGGTCTGTTTTTCCGCCCATTGCAGTTTCGCGTCTGGATAAGGAATTTGTGGGGCCATTCGGCCTGCTGCTGCCAGATGTGACCCAATTGCCTGCCACGTTCGATGTTTTACTTGCCAATTTACAGGTGAGTTGGTCGTCGTCATCTGCTGCCGCTCCTACTTCAGCTCCGGCTCCTGCTCCTGCTCCTGGAACTGGTTGCTGATGCTGCTGTTTCGGCCGGAGTGGTGTTGCCCTGCCGCTGTCCAAATAAATTGTGTATTTTGTACAAGGACAATATTGGCATTTTTGGCCATATGTGCTGGACACGTTAGCTGCTGCCGCCGCTTCTACTTCAGCTCCTGCTCCTGTTCCTGCTCCTGGTGCGGTTTAGTTTGCTTTGTGCTAGCATAGCCACGGATGGATGCCACCCCACCAGCCAAATTCGGAGAGAGCTAAACCCTGGCCAAGGCCCATAAATCAACGGTTCTTTGTTTTGAATTAAAGTGGGCAACAGTGTAAACACTTTGTTGGTGGCCACTCCCGTCCGCCGATACGCCGCCAATCCCCAGCCAAGTCCGCCAAACGCCGCTGGCCGCCGTTTCGATTCGTTCCGTTTGGTTTGGGCTTGTGCGGTTATAAAAGATGCCGAAATTGCTTTGAAAGTGCCGCCATAGCTGCAACTTTTATTATATGCCCCACGTACCCCCAAAAATCGGACATAGCCGCCGGGTAGCTTAGCTGGCCGAGGACACACATGAGGGGTGTAGTAAACTCCCCCCCGAGAGAGGGATTTCCCTTCGATGTTCAGGGTACTCTCCGGTTCGATCATTCCCCCGTCCGCCTTTATTTTTTTTCTGTTTGCCATTTTTTGGCTATTTGTTCGCCGTGCTCGGTGGGTACATATTGAATTTATGGCTTTGGTGGCAAAGCATTGACCGAAATAAAATTGCCGGCAAAGGAAACAAACAGGCAGGAGAACCATTGAGAGGCATACGTATACGTAACGTGGCCATAACTAACGCCATATTGTGTGCCGTCGGGCGGCTGAAAAACAATAGGGAAAAAGGTAAGAGAGACTGCTAAAAAAACCATTTAATTGCGGCTTTAAATGTTAATTTTCAATTTCAAGTTGGAAAGAGCGACATGGGAGGGAATGCGGCCATGCCGTGCCAACCGGTTGGCTCCATAACTCATCATACAATCAGCGCAACAACTTTTGTTTTATGTCACAGCGGCAGTGGCAGCGGCAACAGGAGCAGCGATAACCTGACCCCCAATCCCGACCCGACCCGACCCAATCCCGAAACCCACGGCAGCTTTATTCATGGTCGTGTTTTTTCCTTGCTGCGCTCGTCGCTGCATTTTCAAGTCAAAATGGCATCAACGCCGGGGCCAAAAGTTCGCGGTACACGGCAGGCATAATATTTCATGGCAGGACATGCCGGCACCTTCCTTTTACTCCATTTACCACCGGGGACGACAGTGTGAAGGAGCGAGAGCAAATAAGCGAAACGATATAATTTTGCAGGCACAGGCACAGGACACAACAGGAGATGGAACCGGAGCAACAGCCAGGACCAAGGAGGAGTCAGCAGCCAGAGGGAGGCCAGGAGGTGTCCGTCGTCTGGGCGATACATATGCCATCGAAATAAAACCCAAACAAGGCTGGCTCCAGTTGGCAAGTGATGTCAACGATTTATTTGATTTAATGCCAGCAGGAGCAGAGACAAAGCCAACACGAGACACCGAGGTCGGGGCAAAGGAGCCGCTTTCAGAGGAGATGCTGAGGGATCGGGACAAGTGCCGGTGTCGCTATTGCAGCATGCAGCTGCTGAAGGTGAGTGTGGGCGAGTGGCGATAACGAAAGGACGTTTTAGTTTTTCATTCACTCCCTTCGACAGCTGCACAATGGGAAAATCAAACGTTTGGGCCACTACTGTCCGCTGGAGCTGTTCTCCGGGTATGTCATCGAACCCCGTGCCGCCGTGAGCTGGCAGCAGGGAGCAGGGAGCAGGGAGCTCTCTGGGCACGCTGGAGGCATCTGGACGGACAGCGGAGGCCGCTCCTTTGGCACGAACACCGAGTCATAAATTTCAATCTGCTCCATTTGCGTGTCCTGTCGTGCTTCATAATTCCAACACTTTCGGTTACTGTTTGCCACTCCTTCTTTCTTAGTGCAGTCCTGCTTTATTTTACGGCTGGCAACAGGACCCGGTCTCCGAGTCTCTTCAGGACTCCGGGTCTTCGTCCACTTCAATTGCAATCCCAATTCCAGTCCCGCTACACACTCATTCGTTTATTTGCGGCCCGCTGTTTCAAGTCATGCGTGCATCCGTGCACAAAATTCAATTTGCTTGCGCTTTCATTCCGGTTTACCGCCTGCTACGCCAGCTCCGCCTCCTTTCCCGCTTTTTTCGGGCCATGCTCCTCCATTTCACGGCCTCTCGAAAATTGTTGCCATTTCTTTTGCCTTTGTTTTCGGCGCCAGCATCTTCCGTATACATATCCCATACTGTATATACATCAGTTTTAATAATATTATTCATAAGTACACTGCGTGACGAAACTATAAGAAACTCCTCAGAAAAATAAGCGATTCTAAGTAGGGATTCAATATTTTCTTGGATATATCGGACGAATATCCATCTTTAGTTCTTAGGTATAGATCCTAAATCTACATGTAAAGAAAAGAAACCCCTATACAGAAATAGGTTGGTAATCCTTACAGGATCTAATGTTTTAAACTGTTTTAAACATTTACAGGACATTATAAAATACAAATATATTTTAATTTCATATTTCTTCGGCCAGTATTACTATTATTTGCCTCACTGTATGAGAGGCATGTGCACTGATGTATTTTCGTTGGATTTTCTCTGTTTTTAGTGCACCCAGTCGTATGCTCGATGCCTTGAATGCACTTTTCGCCTGCCCGCAAAATAATTTACGTGTATTTCAGAACGGCAATTTAATTTATGGCGATCACGCGAATTCGATTTCCTTCGATGAATTGAACTCGCGTGTCTTTCCCGGGTAAGTCATGCATCTGGCTTTTAAATAAATATAGCCATATTATGTTTAAGTACGCAAATATTCTCTGTTATGTAATTTTGTTTTATTTTCTGAAGAATTTCACATTTCTTGCATATTTATTGAAGCCCTACAAACTATCTTAGCCTTTGTAATAATTACTTTTTGCCCAACTTGTTTCCGGTCCGACATAAATTTCCATGGCTAGTGCAAAAAAAAAAAAACGCGGGAAACTCCCAAACAATTCCGGCAACACGCAAATATTCAATAAATAATGCAAGAAGCAACAGCCAAACACAAATTCTCGAGTGCCAAATGCCAACATCGCCATTTTCCCGGCTGCATTCCATCTCACTCCCTCCGTGCCGTTCTCGGACTCGTTCTACCTGGCTTTCAACTTTTTCTTATGCTTTCTACCTTTCCACCAAACCCTCCGGCCATGTTTTTCCATGGCCGTGTCGCTTCAACACCTTTTGGCACAACGTTGACAACGCCGACGACGTCCACACGAAATGGGAATGCGCATTGAAAATGCTAACAAACAAAATTTCACCAATGCCACCGCCACCGACGCCGACAACGCCATCGCCATAAAATCTCTGAAATTCTCCAGTGAAATTATGGTGCTTATAAAACATTTGCTGGTGGCCTGCCTGCTAAGGGAATATAAGGTAAGCAACACCGGAAACAAATATCACAAATAACTGGAATGCGTATACTATGTATTTGTTTTCTATAAAACCATCGTTTGCCCATCGATTTAACCAATTGTAGAGGGCTTTTATTATAGTTTTTGCTAAGGATATATCGAGATCTTCTATCAGAAGTCAAGTTTAACAGGTTTATACAGTCTGTTTCGATTCAACTACGAAAACTATTTAGTAGAAAGTAAATAAAAGAGCGTGTATTTAAAAAAGGAAATAAAGAAATTATATTTAAATAAAAACCTTCCATGAGAGCTAGTGGCTCATCACTTTAATTTAAAATATAAAAGTTTGAAGACGCACCAAATATTTAGCTTTTCATCTTGTTCGTAGTCAGGTATTTTAGTTTCTTCTATATACATTTATATAATTCATTGTAACAGTTTTAACTCAATAAGAACAAGTAAAACGTACGATACATCCTGCTTACTTATTACCATATAATACTTATAATTAAAAGGATAAACTAAAGCTAATATTGTTTTTTCTTTTTCTCGGTGTAGAAGGAGGAAACCGACCCCGCCGAGAGTCCTAATCAGATCCAGAGCCAGAAGCAAGAGCAGCTGCAACGGAATCAGAGCCGCGTTTCAATTGCGGCGACGGAGACAAAAGCCAGAGCTGCTGAAATTGGCGGCGCTAATGTTGTCATGCCGTCCGGAGTCAGGTCTGTTGTCACTGCTGCTACTGCTGGTCAATCCTCAACCCGGACAAGAGCAGCTGCCGCAACAGCAACCCAAAGGTACACAAAGTTGGCCAAAATGGATGCAGCAACAGCGGCCACGGTCGCCAGAGTAACATCGACAAGCCAACTGGCCGGCAATGTGTTGGCAGTGGCCACTCGAACGGAAACAAAAACGGAAACGGAAACACAGCCAACTCCAAGTACGAGTCAGCATGAGAAACGGAATCGGAATGAGACAGAGATCCGAAATCGGAATGAGAATGAGGCGGCGAATCAAACTCAAGCACAAATCAACAAAGCGGAAATATTTAGCTTACCCAAAAATTGTGTGCTGCAAAAAATTTTGAATTTGCAATTGCTGGTAAAGGTAAGTCAGCCCAATCACGGTTCTCTATCCACACTCCGCTGTCCGGTCAGTCTTTGTTTGGGTTTCCCGGCCCAGAGACGCCAGGCAATTGAAGATAGCTTTCCCTCGGCTTTTTATACTCTTTCAAAAGGGATATTGTAGATCTGTTCAGACTATTTTGTAAAGCATTATGGAAGGATATTCCAGATCCTATCTAAATATATCTATCCTATCTACGTATCTCTCTCTCTCTGACAGAAAATTCGAGGGCATAGATATGTAACAAATAAATTAGCTTTTCTTTTTGTTTTCTTCTAAGTACCCACAGCCACACTAAATCCATTAAATTTCTTGTAAAAATTAACTGAATCGCATGTAAAACCCTCTTTAAAACAATCCAGTTTTGGTAAGTCCCATGACTACCATAGTTATAATTGCATTTCAAAAGTGTATTCACTCCTTCGATCCCCTAAGTTTACCATTATGTCGGGTTTTTTTCCCCACCAAAATGCTCAGGTGAGTAGTTGGAAGTTGAAAGTTTACTTGGAGAGGCGGCTAAATGGCCAATGGACGGCAATGTGGCTTTGTGCAAAAAGAGAAAGAGAGTTACATTTCTTGGCAATTGCAGGACCAATTCACCTTCATGTGGCATTCCGGCTATGCTCGCCCCTCCCAATCCCAGCCCACTTACAATGCGCTGCGGGACCTGCTGGCCTCCGCCGGCGAGACGAAGGCGAAGGAGGAGCAGCTGAAGCCGGATCTGGAGCAGGCTTACATGCTGGGAGCCACGGCCCTGGACTGTTCGATAATGTTGACGTTTCAGGAAATCGAAATCGAATGCCAAGCCGATTGGACGGCTGGTCAGAGGTAAGTTTTATCCACACAATGCCGCTGACCGTGGATCCTGGTACTAATCGAATTCCAAATCTTTTCACAGCACTGCCACCCTGCAGCCTTGGTGCGTCTCCCTGCTGGGTCATCACTTTCTAACCAAGCTCAGTGTGCTCGATTTGGACCCGAAGCCCGACAGTCACTTTCATAAATTCATAAAGCAGACACGTGAAATCGAAAAGTGCCGTCGAGCATTAAATTAATTAATAAACTTTACACCCAACTAAAAGCGGCACGCATCGACTGTCGAGCTCGCAAAACTGTGCCACAGTTTTCCCTTCCATATAAATTTAGTTACTCTTACTTTGGTGCCATAGATTTTCGAGTTCTTTTCATACCCGTTGATTGTCGAGAACAAGAGTATGTTGTACTCGGTAGAGCTAAGCGGACAAAGGGTTTTCGGACATCATCTGCTTAACCTGCCAGGCAGCTTTACTAATAATACCCAGAAAAGTTCTTGGCTTAACTTAATCCTAATTGGACATAATCGGAAGTAATCCTTGGTTTACTCGACGTCGTCAAAGGCTTTTTAGTTTAACTTAAATGGGTGAACAGCTTAAAGATGATATTTCTTTTGTAATCTTTTGTATCTTTAACTCTCTTATTGTAAGTTAAACTTGTTGGAAATAGGTTATTAATTTAAGCTTAAAATATGTACAACTTGTCTCTCTAATGAGTCCTATAATTTAGAAAATAAATAAGAAAAAACCATAATGATTTTTATTAGTATTCTTGGCGAATTAAATTATTATTGAGGAATATTTCGATATGGAATAATCTAATCTTGAGCCTAAGTGTGTAACTCGTTTGCGGCTAATCGAATTTAAGATAAATAGCCTCGATATACATACTTTAAAATAATTATAGCGACAAAGTAACTCAACGCTTTGAAGAGTACCTCTATAAATAATAAAAACAAAAAGCATCTACACAAATTTAAACTGTTGCTATGTTCGAAAATCCCTTTAAACATCGGGTACCCATTATTCGTTAGATCGAAACAGTTTAGCTTAGTTTTTCCATATTTTTTCGTTTTCTTTTTTTTTTTTATTTTTACTTTTCTGTGCCGCACCTCTAAAAACGGTTTTAGCCGCAGCTTGACAGCGCAAAAGGCAGCCGCGGCAAACAAACCACAGGATACACGGCGCTGTCCTGGCTGCGAGCTAGGGCATAGTTATGGAGCAGGTGGGGGAATGGGAGTGCGAGCAGGAGTGGGAAATGGCACACCAGAACACTCCTTAATTAATTTCCATGCGAATGCGGGCGCCATACGCTGCCCGGGCGCCGCAGGATGTGTCCGGAGCCGTGGAACCACGGAGCTATGCAAAGTTATAGCCGGGGGAAGTTGGCCCGCCCGCGCACGCTGTGCCACAGTGTCAGTCGCCATTCACGCTCGGGACTAACCAGTTTGCCCAGCGGCTACAGTTGAGCAAAAAAAAAACCTACTCTCAGACTGGCCAGGAACAACGATGGGCAACAAAGTTGTGACATTCACCGAACAGCAGTTGGACGACTACCAGGTGAGCAATCGATCAGACGAAGCAAACGACCCCACAGCTAATTTGGTTTCATGCATGCCGCCCCTGTCCCAATCGGAAAGGATTGCACGTTCTTCACGCGCAAGGAGATCCTGCGGTAGGCCATTTGTATTCCCGTAATAAGCCAAAACTATTCCATTTCGTATGGCGGCAGACAAAAAGCCTCGACCGCCATTGTTCGCAGCATCCTTTTGTTTGCCACTCGGCGGCAACAAAGAGCAGGAAACAGAAGAAAATACCCACACGACACAGCCCACAGACAGGACACAAAGGCTTTCATCGCCTCTATCGCCCATTGCCCTCTCACCCCGCCATCTCGGTATCCATACTCTCTCAAAGGGGATTACAATTTCGACAGAATCTACATCGATCCAGATTTATGAACATAATAGCTTCTCTCTTTTTAAAGATATGTCGGAGGTCTTTTTGGGATGAGAGCAAAATCAAATATTATACATCAACAAATCTATCGCGCATAATATCATATCGAAAATATAGTTAAGTTTGGTATAAAGTAAGCGATAATTTACTATTCCTAAAACTTCTATTGTTAAAGCTTCACAGGAATCTTCATTTGGACGACTTATTCTGACGTCTTCTTAGTATTTAAAGAAAATGAATTTAAGACTAAATGGCGGGGTGTTTGGGCAAGAGTATTTCCCACTTCGGTTTCCGAAGCTAACCCATCATCTTGTTTTTCTATACGTTACAGCGTTCATAAACGATTTCGTGAGCTAAGGCCGGATTTGGTGCCACGCCAAATGACCGAGGGTCAGGCCTCGAGTGTCAAGGTTCCCTGCGAGTGCATCGAGAAGATGCCCGAGTTGCGTGAGAATCCTTTTCGCCGTCGTATCTGTGCGTAACAAAGGACCAAAGCCTGCATAAGCAAAGCAAAACACTATAGCAATTTTCTTCCATTTTCACAGGCGAGGCCTTCTCACGCGATGGCCAGGGCAATTTATCCTTTGAGGACTTTCTAGACGCCCTCTCCGTCTTCAGCGAGCAGGCGCCGAGGGACATTAAAGTTTTCTACGCTTTCAAGATTTATGGTAAGTTTTGTCCAACGTTGCCGGCCTTTGTTGTTATCAGAGATGGGAAGTGGTAGTATGTCTATAATAATAAGAGGAATAACTATACAGTTTTGTTGATTTCATTAATATTGATTTGAATATTGCTAAGATTAATGGAATATTAAGTAATTGGTTATTGTTATTGTTATTGGTTTTACATCTTGGAAAGTCTATCGAACACTTTTAGTCAGTTTATGCTACTGATATAAGCAAGTAATTATATTTATGATGTTAGTATCGAGTCACTAAGATCCATTTCAATAAGCACACATAATTATACGTATTGGGACTTTCCTACATGAATATATTAGGAAGACCTTGATTAGAGAGAAAGAAACTCCCGAGGGAATTAATATAAATTAAAAATCTAGCTCCGTTTGTATACAAATCCACATAAAAAAGAGTGTGTGTAATTTATCTATGCTAAATCATATAATCTATGGATGCTGATAAGAAAAATGAAACCATAAAGTTGCAATAGTATTGTTTAGTCTAAAAAATAACCTTTAGCTAACAAGATAAAATCTAAATTGCGTGATTAAGTTCCCAGTACCCAGATACAGCCACCTTAAGGCCCGGCATCACTGTCTGTGGTCCAGGCCGGCTCACCCAACTCCATCTTCAGTTGCAGCTTCAGCTGTTGGCCAGCATTCGGAGCTCTTGTTTATGCATTTCCGCAGGTCCTGTTTATTGTCTTTGGTGTAGTTTGCCTCTGTGCCTGCTGCCTGCGAGTGTTTGCTGGCCCTTTTGTGTCTTTGGCCTTTACACGATGAGCAGAGAAGGAAGGGGGGAAGCAGAACCCAACGCATTGCCAGTGGCCGCCGAGCGTGACCCGCGACCCGACAATTTGTGGCGCCGTGCCAGGCAACAACTATTGTTGTTACGGCGACTGCAGGGCCAAAGTTCAAGGACAGCCATAAATTGTAATAAGCATTTTAATTGAAATTTAAATTAGAATACCAAAAATGTCACCGAAAAATGGGCGAAAGTTTTCGTGCAAATTGATTGTGCACTTGGCACTCGAAATTAATGGGCCAAAAATCCACAGAGAGTGAGGCCAGCAATCAATGGGTTGCAAAGTATCTCTCAGGTCGAGTGCAGTTAAAATTTTTGCAAAACTAAACTAGTTTCGACAGCGAGAGGCGGCGGGGGGAGACACTTTATTTCAATGTGCATTATTAGATTGACACAAATTGAAACGTGCAGCAGGCGATTACCTATGCGGCACACACAGAAGCACGGGATGGACACAGACGTGGCAGGCTGCTAGGCAAACTCAGTTTGGCACACATCACTTGACTTTTGTGCAAGAAAATGTCAAGTTCTGTAAGGCAGCTCCTCCGAACTGAACCAAACCGAACCGAACCGAACCATCCACCGCCCCCTTTGGCACTTGTGTGTACTTATGTCTGGCATAACTTTGCAGATTTCGATCAGGACGGCTTCATCGGGCACGCTGACCTCATGTCCTGCCTGACGACAATGACCAAGAACGAGCTGAGTCCGGAGGAGCACCAGCAGATTGCCGACAAGGTAATCGAGGAGGCCGACGTCGATGGTGATGGCAAGTTATCAATTTTGGAGTTCGAGCACGTTATACTCCGGGCCCCCGACTTCCTCTCCACCTTCCACATCAGAATATAAAATTTCTGGCTCGCCCAGACGGCTGCACACGGAGAAATGTCACAGAGAGAGTCTTTTGCTTAAATTTTATCATAGAAAAGAAGCGCCTGCAAGAAGTTTGAACTGAAATCTTTTCATTTATATATAAATATACGATTAAAGAAAATGTTTAAGTAACTTATACTTTGAGTTAACTGCCTTAAAATTCATATTACCCTACAGATTATTCCATTTTCATTGCTTGTAAGGAAATTAGCATTGACAATGATCTGTTCCACATTTTTCTCTGTGTATTGCTTGTATTATTTAATTGCTTATGTCCTTTCGCATCGAATATACATACAGATCGCATAAAAGTGCCATCAGTGTGATTAAGTTGGCTCCCCGGCTGCAGCCTCTGGGCCTGGCCGTGGGTTTGAATTCTGGGTTCCGGGGCTCTGCGTTACGGGGCTCTGGTTACGGGTCCAGCTACAGGGGCTCCACGGGCCAATTGTCGTGACAATGTGCATGTCAAATGTCAGGCGAGCATTATAAAATTTATAAGCCCATGCATGCAGTCGGGTCGAGTTTCGACCTGCTCTCCTGCTCCTTTCTGACCCCAATCAGACCGACTGGGCCACGACTGGGTGTCACGGCCAATGGAAATCGTTCTGCCCTGAGGTCCTGCCACACTCACACTCTCATTCCGGACTGTTATCACAGTGCGAGTGTGTGTGTGTGTGTGTGAGCGCACTGTCAAAGTTTTATCAATTTTGCCAATTTTCAGCTTAAACTTGTTTGGCATTTGAGCATCTGCCCGGCGCTCCAATCCCATTCAATTATTGTAATTGCATCTGCAAGGGTACGTGGAGCAAAAGGCAAAGGAGTGTACAGCTCCAGGGAAATTTTCGACTTATGAAAAAAACATGCAGCCTGCATTGCCATCGATTGTTGTCATAAATGATATGCCGGTAACTGGGCTGCTTTATAAATACCTGTGTAAGCAAATTGGGTTATTATTTCATATAATATTTTATCTTTGATATATAGAGTTTAAACAGGCGAGGGATTCAAATTTAAGTTTATGTAGGCTTTGAGATGCTAATTCAGTTGAAGGAGAAAGTGCATCGATGGGAGGCCTGTGCTTTAATTAAGTGCAAAGATTGAAATTAGAATTTATAATTTATGTTTTAGACTTTCACGTTCAGAATTTTTAAAAGTTAGATAAATAAAACACATAATTTATAGGCCTCCTACACATAAGCTTAGTTGGCAAACAACGACATTATTTCTTATAGGTTCTTAGCTCATTAGACTTCTAAAAATACCAAAACCTCTTTAAAAAATTAAGAATCCGCTGATATATAAGAGTCCCTTCAATTCCTAAGCAGATTTACAAACTTCAACATGTTTAAATTGAAAGTTTTAGAGAGGAACATAATCATAAATAAATTTAATATAAAACTAAAATCATTTTTACTTCCCTTTATCGTTATACTTCTCTTCCCAGTCTCTTTAAACAAATAATAGAAAGTGCAACCTGAAACTCACACTGTGCTATCTGAAAAAATAATTAAGCGAGGCTATTAGATACTAATTTCAGTCAGGATAAATTTCGTTTTTGCGGGAAGCCAACTGAAATCAATTAGCCACTTAATCGGAGCACGCAGCCCGGCCACTTTATGAACTAGTTTTTATTCAACCTCTCGATGCCATTGTTATGCAAATCACGTTTAATTTTTAATTTAGTTTACTATTTAATAATACGCATAATTACATACATAGTAATTGTTTTCCATTTTGTTTTTTTTTTTTTTTGTTTTAGTTGGATTTAAATTTAGGCTTAAACGATACAAGAAAGTCTATTACAAGTATGCCATAATCGTATGCATGTATATATAGTTGTATTCGTATTTTGTATAGCTTGTAATTGGTAATCGTAAAAGTAATCCATTGGATGCGTGCACTCTGAAACGGTTTCGGGTTGAGAATTGAGCTTCGTTCGCTGCATTTTGCTATAGTTTGATATTCTATGGGTCGTATCGCGGTTAGATCAAGTGAACGGAACGGAGGTATACTGTCTATACACAAAAACAACAACACTTACATAAGAATAGATCTACTTACATACATGCTTACATTGTTACCGGCTCCGGGGAAGTCCCTGGCCAAAAATTATTGTGCCACCCGAAAGATACGAAGATACTCTCCTGAGATCCTGCGGGCGGTCTAGTTTTTACAGTTTTCGTATACGGCAAATGTTACTTCTAAGGTCTACATATATTCATGCGGGAATGGGGGCAGGGGAACGACCACTCGTGGGTGGTACATAGTTGGCTTACGATGCTAGTTACTCGCGGTTATCTAAGTCCTCGGTGTCCTCTCAAGCTTCGGTTTTTCGTATACATGTTTACATTCATTATAGTCTTTTAAGTTGAAGAGATACACACTCCTTGATCTTGGAAATCATTAAACAAATAATGCAAACACATAAATTGTACAGTAATTTAGCCTAGTTTTGGTTATCTTATAACGCTTCCTTCAATTCGATCCGATCCGCCGGTAGGGTCCTTCCTCCGCCCGACTCTAGGAGGACTTTACACGGTCGCTGCACGCCTAGCCCAGGTCGTGGGTGCCGCCACAGTTGGCGTACCCGTAATCCGAAAAGCTTTCGAAGCTCTTCAACAAATTTCAGTATATTTGCTGCTGTTCGTAGTTGTTGTGGGCGGCGGCGTGATGGTGTAGGTAGGACGGGATCGCCGTGGCGTTCAGTTCCGATGCCCGACGGCGTAGCGCCGCGATGCTGTGTCCTCGCCACACGTCCTCATCGGTGGCGCCATCCGATGGCGATTGCATGGACTGGTGACAAAGCGGAAGTCCTGCGTCCTGTTGCTGCTGTGTGGGTGTCGGTGGCGCCATCTACAGTTGGTTAAAATATGTTAAAATATCCTGTAGCCAGGACACGAATCTTGGTGACTTACCTGCTGCTGTTGGTGAGTTTGCTGCTGTTGTTGTTGGTGAGCCTGCTGCTGTTGCTGCTGTTGGTGAGACTGCTGCTGCTGTTGTTGTTGTTGGTGACTCTGTTGTTGGTGAAGCGGCTGTAAATAACAGCGGAATGTAAATAGGATGTATATAAAAAGGGGTCCTGTCTTTTTCTACATGTATACTGTTAGTCCTTTGAAGGAACAAGAAACAAGCAAATGCTTTACAAACGTTACAAAAAGTTTTTACCAAAAGTAAAAGATACATTTGTATATTTGTATTTAAAAACAATTTTGTATAGTTAAAAATTCAATTTTTTTTTTCAATGTTTTGAACTGTTTTTAGTTCTATAATATTATTATTAAAATTAAGCACTTTTCTGCTACAATAATTGTAGTTTAAAGTTCTAATAAAAGTTCCTATAAAATTCTTATTAAACCTTTTTTATAAATTACTTTTGATATCTCTACGATTTAGGGTTATAAATTTCAAGGATAACTCACCATAGGCTCGCCGTTCAGCTCATTCTGGCTGGCACTCGGCTGTGCGGAAAGGGGCGGTGGGGTCACCGAGGAGCAGCTGTTCATGTTCGGCGGGGTGGTGGCGCTCGGCGAGCCACTCGGGCCACAGCTGACCCCGCCCACACTGTGCTGGTACATCATGGAGTCGCCTGTGGACCACAAATTAAGGGATGTTGAGTTAATCAATTAATCAGGGTTTTATAAGTAATTTAATAATATTGGAAATCATATTTATAAGTTTATGTATATACCATCCATGCAATTAAGTTATTATCTGGAATTTATTGGTATTCTTAATTAAAATTATTTATTTAAAGGCAACACAAATTGCTGTAGAACTTTCCCTGTTCTCATTGACAGTTCAATTCAATAAAACCCATCTTAAACAAAACTGATATATATTCTTTTCCTTATACCAATTACGAAGTGGCAACAAAATATAAGTCACCAAGAATCCTCGACTAATATCAATACTTATTTGATTTTGATGTATTTTTCCTTAAGGCTAAATGCCTCTTTTTATTATAATTGTTAATATTATAATTATTGTGCCTTTTTTGGGCTGTAAATTCCCTACTGATGATAGCATATTTTTCACAGACTTGTCATCGTCACCCCGTGATTGGTGCAGTCCACAAAAAAGGTAAAAAATCATCAACAAAAAGTGTAACAATGAAAAACTTTGCTGACGGGCGCGCTGGAGTCGGAGCCGTGGCCGCAGCCGAAAAAAATATATAAAATCGACATGAACATGTCTCCAAAATGTCAATTAGCACAACTATACGAAACCAAATAAATAAGACGAAAAAATGCCTTTGGGTATTCCTGAAAATTAAACGAATGCCTGTTAATTGATCGAGCAAACAGGCAGCCCGGCCATAATAAATGATACGATGCGATGCTGTGTTTTTTTGGGGCTACCGAAAAAAAAGTGTTATGAGTTCAAAGAAATGAGAGGGACGCGACGCGACGCGACTCTGGCGTCGTCGTGTTTGGTCAATTGTCGGCAGAACTGGAAACTGGAACTGAAACTGGATCTCAAATAGGTCCCCAACCCAACAAAGCACAAAAAACGAGAATGAGATAAAAACATGGCAGGCAAAATATACATAAAAAAGTGTCAACGCTTGGCCTTTGTCAGTCGCATGCAGATGGAAAATTTTCAGACATGTGATCATCTCAGAGGTTTCTGAGTGGTTGGGGGAGGAGCAGTAGGAGGAGTTGGGAGCTGGCCCCAGGCAGAACGACCTACCCAGAGCGTTGAGGCCGTAGTGCTGATAGCTGCCCGCTCCGAGGGCGGAGCCCATGTTAATGCCCGTGTTCAGGCCGCTGTTCAGCGAGGATGAGAGCGGCGAGGACTGATTCAGCTGGCCAAAACCTGAACCCAGTTAGTATATCCGAAAAGCAGCAGTTAGTAGGAATGGCACGAGATACGAGAGTTAGTCGGGGGCACTCTTCAGGCATCCTGCATGGATGGATGGATGGAAGGATCACTCACCTGCCGTCATGGGATTGACGCCCACGCTCCAGCGATCGCCGCCGAACATCCCAGTGCCACAGAGGCCGTCGCCCATGGCTATGTTGGTGATATTGGCCCCAAACGGCGGTAGTCCGTGCGAGGGCAGGAGGGCGCCCGGAGTGCGGAATACATTGGTGGTCTTCTTGCGCTTCTTCCACTTGGCGCGTCGGTTCTGGAACCAGACCTGAAGATGGTACAAAACAATGAGTATTATTATCTTAAACAGAACTTATGCCAGCTTAAGTTGTATATAAATCTTACATACAAGTTTTGAGTTAAACAGAACATAAGATATTCAAAAGGAATCATCTTTAATTATGTAAAACAAATTGATTTTAAGGTCTTACAGATATCTTTAATATCTTTCACGACCTTTTCCAAGCCGACTGCGCTTGTAATCCTTCCCTTGGCATCTGTGTAAGTGTGCTGGGTTGTCCTACAGCTACAGCTCCCTCCACGACAGAGAAGCTCCTCCAACCCTTCGGCCTTCTTCCGGCGCTGCCTGCCTCCTACGAACACGGTCTTAATCGAGATCAATTACCGCCGTGACAGTCAAAACATGTCTCGACACACGCACAGAAAACAGATTTACATGCGCATAAATTCTGTATGTAAATTCCTCGGCCCTACATATTGGCGGAGAACAAGGCAAATACACCGATTTACCGCCCAACCCCCACCGGTCTGAGGTCCGGCCAATTTGGCATCTTTGGCCCACGAATCCGGACGCCGGACCTTCGATACGAAACGCTTTTGTCTTAGGGCCCGCAGAGCGAGGCAGTGAGGTCGAGTGTGCCCGTGTCGGATGTGTTCGCTTCAAATTGGCATTTCCATATGCATAAGAACAGCGCAGACATGTTGAGGTTTTGACATTTACAAGGCAGCACACAAGCACTGTCTCCACGCAACTCCTCCTCCTGGCCTCCTCCTGCCGCCTCAGTCATACACGGGCCAAAAGGGTTGCCTACCTTTCGGGGCTATGTCGTTGCGAAGGAACTGCAACCTGCAAGGGATTCTCAGCTCTCAGCTCTCAGCTTTTAGCTCTAAAATCTCGGTTCCGCTTGCTAGTCTTTCCTTTTTGCTTTTTTTTCTTGGGGCGGGGCTTCAAAATAAAAAAAAGGGGGAATAAAGTGGCAGGCGGTGAATGACTAGTGACATGAAAACGATTTCGCCAGGACATCAGGCCTTCGCATCCACATCACTCGCAGTCGGGTTGACAACTTAACACACACACACACACACATAGCTCAGCCTGCTCATATATATACACGGCTATATAGTATTTATAAATCCCAGCATTTCGTGGCAAATCTTGAGCTGTCACCGACTGTCGGCGTCGACTGTTTCTGTCTGAGTGCGCCAGACTAATGGCAAAGGAATACGGCCAAAACAACAGCCGGCAAGTGCGAGTCCGGATAGCAAAAGAGGCGAAAAGAAAAATGGCAAGTTCCCAGCAAAGTAACTTTGCTTGTAAGGCCTTCTGATGGCCTGATGATGGTCCCCAGTGGGTTTGTCATATGTCGGACACTGGCTGACGGAACCAGAACACAACCAGCTCTAAACAGAGAGAAATCGAACGAAGAGCTATATTTCTTTGAGTGTAAATTATGCTATAAGGATGGTTCTTTTTTAATTTAACTTTTAAAGAGTGCTGCAAGTCGCATATTAATCAATTTTTAAATTAATATAGTTAAAATCCCTTTTATATCCCTTTAAAAATACTACAATTTTCTCCCTGTATATATCTTCCATCTGTACAGGAACTGGAACTATCTCTGGTTGTTTTGGAATATCGCAGCCTTCTCAATGTTACTCTAGGGACGCTAATGTGCCACAATGCAGGGAACAGGAGTGATGGCTGAACAGGACTGCCAGCTCGGGGTGAGAAGATGGGTTGTATTCCATATATATATATATATATATAAAGTATAACTGAAAGGGGTTGGGCAGTGTCGGCGACCTTGACTTGTTTATGTTTTTTACGTGTTTATGCGTCGCCCTATTCATTAACTTTTAATTTAATAATTTAAGGCAGTGTCTGACTGTCTGCCCTCAGTTCCCTCTGGCTCTCTCTCTCTCTCTCTTTCCGTCTCTTTTATTCTCGCCCCCTTTTTGGTGTGTCCGTCTCTCTTGTGCTTTCTGTTGCCATCTCCTTTTGGCTTATTGAGTTCGCTAAATTAAATTTAGCTTACTGTTTTATTTTGCTAGCCACATTCGTGTGGAAGCATTTCCCTACTCACAAGCACAACACACACACAGGCACACCCGCACGAAGAACTGCGAACGGAAATAAGAAGAAGAAGAAGAAGAAGCGGAAGAAGATGGAGGCAGAGAAAGCCAAGAGTCATTGCCTGCCTTTTTTGGTCTAAGGCGGCAGCGAGCCATTAAATTGGCATAACGTGCATGACGTGCACGGCACGTAAATAGGCGTTAAAATGTCGGTTAAACAAAACATTTATTTTTTATGTCTGCCTGAAAAGTCTGCCCGTACGTATGTATATGTATGTATATCCAAAATATTTGAGGGTGTGTCGGGCAATCCTTATTTTTATGTATGTGTGTCGGTTTGTTTGCCTTTGATTTGTTTTCATTCCCGCTTCCTGCCTCCTTTCGTTGCAGTCCCAATTTCAAGCGTGTTCCCAAAAAAAAAAAAGGCGGGCGAGAAATGCTCCTTATGTCGCGTTAAATTGTGTGTCTAACGGTAATTTTTTAAGCTTCACCCTTATGCATAAATTATAAGCCGCTGAGTGGCTGTCTTCAGCCCAAAAGTCAAATCATACGCATTTGGGCAATGTCCTTTCATTTTAAAGGGTAGTTGCATAGGCGAAGGGTATACTGATCATGAATTTATGAAGGAAATTATAGCATGTCTATAATCTTTAATATATTTAAAATTTAAACAATATTATACCTTGTAAAAATACATTTGAAAAATGCTTAGGAACTCAACTCAACAAAACGATGTTTCTTGTTACCATTTGGTATATTAAAGATTAATCAGAAAGGAAGCTAGGTAGCTAAAGGATAATTCTACTTTCGAGCTCATTAGCAGCTTATTAATTAATGATTATCAAGTAATCATTGGTATATTGTACGCGCGTTTTAGCAATAAGAATTAAAATTCCATTTTTCACAAATGCTTACCAAATAGTTAAAAGAGATAATTTCGAAATTTGTTCGGCTTTAAACTGATAATAAGCTTATTTACCAAATTCTATAATTTCAAAGAATCGTCATTGATAAGCCTAATTCCCTTTCCTTATGGAAAGGATAAGGAATAGTATCTCTAATGTTGTTTAAGCCTGTCTCTATTTATTCTATAACTTACCTAAATTCTTTAAATTAATATCCCCTTCTAAATGGGTAACAAAAGGTCTTCATAACTTGAAATCTATAGCAAGCTAGCTATTGTATAAAACACAGATAAATAATGCATCTTTTCTCTCCCAATCTCTGCTCTTTTCCCAAAATAAACCTTCGATCTGCAGACAGCACAAAATAATAGAAGTCAAACCAAGTTGGTGCGGCCGGAAAAATTGCAGCCATATGTTTCATACAAAAGCATTTTCATGTTTGGACTTTTAATTTTCACTTCGCGACTGACACCAACAGAAGCAGCCACAAAGAAGAGTCACCACCACCGGCGAAAGCAAACAAAAATAACAACAACAAGACAGAGGGAACCAGGGGCAGGTGATGAAGAGTGGGGGGAGGAAACTGTTGCAAATAATAAATGAGTCAAGTTCATGAAAAAGCAATTTCTTGTGGCAGGCCGCAGATATTAGCACCCGAAGCCAGAACCAGATCCAGAAATGCTCACGAGGGGGCGCCGGAGCGAGCAAAGGGGAAGCAGAAGTCAGAAATTAAGTATCGGCCAAATTACACGGCCGGGGGAACTGCGGCTGAAAATGGGATAACAAGTGATTTGCTTTGATTTTATGGGCTGGTGGATGGTGCTCGCCTTTTCGCCCTTACGCCCTTTCCATGGGGTGGCAGGATCTATGACAGGACGAGCCTGGGGTGAATTCCGGTGTCGGCGAGCTAACGGCTTTTTATTATGAACCTGTTTATTGTGTCATCCCCAGGCCGCTTATGATTGCAGTTCCGTGCCATAATGGTCTGTCATATATATCCGAAATCCCCCTTGGCCCGCCTTGTTTACGATATCCTCGGCTCGGTTCGTTATGCCACATTAATTGCACATTATGCCTAATGGCTGATTAAACAGCTGTAAGGATAATACGAGTGGCGGCACCAGCACAAGAATCTCGGGCAGTCTCTGCTTTCCCCTGATCTGGCAGCGACAGAAAAAGCAGTATCGATGCCAACATAGAAATGCACTTTGTCCGGGAAAGCCGCACTCGAAAAGCCAATTTCAAAATTATCAATCAGGGACGGCCGAGAGTCGCGAGAGCTGCCCGAGAATTGCAATCAAAATTCGATTAGCCTGCAATGCAAATATTATTTGCAAAGCTAGTCGGAGCACCGAACACGGGACACAGAACAGGGCACACAGGTGGGACAGACAGGTGGGACGGTTGTCTCTTAATAAACGCTTGATTGGCAAAAGCCAGAAAGTGCAATAATATTTTTCGGCTCGTTTGCGTTGACAATTTTTGCTGGTCCTGTCGATTGCAGATTGGTTATTGTGCTCGCTGTTTGTCCCCTCCTCCTCCTCCTGCTCTTGTTTGGGGCATAATCAAAAATCAATTGGCCAGGTTATTGCTTTTCCTTGAACCCCCCTTACCAACGGACAGGATATGCCGTTCCCCCCCAAGAGGCTGCCAGGCAACCGAAATATAAAATGGCCACTCAGCAAAGTCCACACCAAACTGTCCCCTGACTGCCGGCCTTTGATGTTGTCCTGCCCGAAGTCCTTGGCGCTTATTTTCTTTCAGGCTGCCTTCATCTTCAGCTTGAGCATCTTTTTATTATCATTATTGGTCCTATCTCGGCTTTCATATCCTCCAACGGCGACTGGGACTCCGACTCCAACTCCGGCTCTGGCGCTGAGTGGTTTATGGAAATCGCTTTTCGGCCAATATCTTTTCATTCCCGAGCATATAAAAAATGCGTATAAATTCATAAAATGCCGTCTCGACTTCTGCTCCCTTCCCCAACACCCACACCCGCACACACACACACACACAAATGCCAGTCGATTTATTTTATGTTATCCTTTAAATCCTGCTTTACGAGTCAGCCCCAGCAACACTTGCCGCCGCGCTGCCCCAGGAACCACCCAGCCCCTGGGATTGGAGCTCCAACCCGCTGAGACCGAGTCCACTACGGCCGTCTCTCTCTCTCACACTCCTCGCAGCCCACTCTAGCCGTCTCTTTCGTCTCTTTTGTAGAAATGTGTCGCACTGCCCTTTGATAGACATCATCAAATCGCTGGCTTCTTTTGGGGGTTGCCCGTGGAGCTGGCGGCACAGGCACAAGCACAGGTCTCTGCTTTGATTTCCTTGATTTATGAAATAGTTTTGGATATCTCTCTAGATTTTTTTTCTTGCTAGATTTTAGGGCATACTCTGCCTTTCATTTTGGTTATCCTTTTGTGGGTTGCCGGGGCAACAACTGCAGTCCTCTCTTCCCCGTTTGGGAGGCTGGGATTCTGGCCAATGCAACCCCCGAAAATTTGGGAATGTTTCGCTGCATTCGTGGAGCATGCGCAGCACCACGCCTGCTCCCCTCGGATTCGCTTTGTTCCATCTTCGCAAAGTTGTTCAACCTTTTTTTTTTTTTGCTTTTTTTGGGTCGTGGGGACTCTTGTCATTCTATCAATGGCAGCGGCATTTGGACCAGCTTATCCTGGATAGAGCCCCAGCACCATCACCCCCGTCCCCAGTCTTAGCCGGCGGAGTCCGTCCGGCACTTTGGCACGCCATTTTCACACAAACATTTCAATGAAAAGTATCAACGAAATTGCTTTCGGAATTGCTTCATATGCCATAAACAGAATGCGTGCCAGATTTCCTTGATGCTCTTTATGTGCATTTTATGGAGAACCCGCCTTCGCCAGTTCCGCTCCCTACGCTGTCTGGTTTTTGTTTTTTTTTTTAAAGTCATCGCTAAATTTAGCCCGTCGTCCTTGTTCCGCCGCCACCGCAGGACCCTCCTTTTTTCGCAGCTTGCTGCATATTTTCGTTTTGGTATTTCAATTAAAGTTTAATTAAAATTTGCGATGCCATGGTTATATCAGACGCGACCCAGTCGCCTTTGGCCCGACTTCGAGTGCTTCGCTGGAAAATACTCGTTACAATGTCCCCAGCTCCTTGACCCCACCTCGCGCTCGCTTTTAATAAAGATGCTCACTTTTTATGAGAATATTTCGTCTAATTTTCACAAAATATTCGGATATTGCCGGGGGAGTCACTCGGTCTGGCTGATATCCGTGCCCCTTTCCACATTTTCAGGTCCCCTGCAGGAGCAGTCAGTGGACTATTATTAGAGGGGCATTAAGCGGCTCAGCAAATAAATTAGTTCTGTCTGAAGTCGAGGCAATAATTTATCAGGGCACACACAGTGGGAAGGCCAGGAAGGTCCTTTCTAGCGGCATGGGCCTGGGATTGGACGGACTCGCAGGGAGTTCGCCTTTGGCTTAGGCCAATCGATATTCCCTATTCCAGCTGAATCACCAAGTGTTGAGGGGTTCTCTTTTGTCAAGAAAAGATGTGTTTGGAGCCCCAGGTTCTTTCTTAGATTTTAAACTGCATTTAAAGCTTTTAAATTAAAAATATGCAAAGAATAATGTGTCAAATTGATCTTTGGTTTATAAATTTGAAGCTATATGTTAAGGTTTTTATATCTTTTGTTTAATTATTATTATTTATGTATATAGTCAATGGTTCTGGCAGCTAGTACTATAAGTTTCTAAGTTAATTTTAGTTTTATGCTTAATTCTAAACATAAATACAAAATATAAATGCAAAAAAAAGTAATTATAGGCTATTAACTATAAAAAAGAAAAGTCTATGTGAATTTTAAGTTTATTGTTAAAGAAGAAAAGGAAACATAAACATGCGATTTAAAGGAACGATTAATTTTCAAGACCCTTCATGTTTTTAATTAAAAACTGCAACTTCCTATTATAAATATCATAAATTGATTTATATTGAAATAATATATTAACAAACCTATATCACCGAGGAAAAAACAAATCCTTTTATTTGCCTCAGATAAGTAATAGTTATTTTTTAAATATTTTATTACGAAATGGTTGTCAAGGTTGCTACCTCTCTCCGTGTAATGGCCAGGTTTCCAGGCAAATTAATCATGTGAGAAATTCATTTAGTGCACTGGCACACCCACCCACCTACACACTTGCCACGTGCTGGGACGTCGCTCACCCCGTAGCAACAATTTAATAAACAAACCAATAAATGTTGCAACAATCAAAGCCGAAACAGTGCTTTTGACAATGCCCGCCGAATCATGATAAGTCAATTTCTGGGGACCATCTTCTTTGTCAGCCTCCAACCCCGAGGACCCCGCGGAGATGTCACGTGTGACAAACAGATTGTCCTGGGCAAATTGTTCAATTGCCGGCCACCGGGGCGAGGCGGTGTGAAAACACAAATTAACAATTTTCGGGGTCCATCTCCCGCTGGTTCCTGCTATTCTAATTTACCCAAAACGGGGAAAATCGGATTAGGCGAGCCGAGGGTTTGGGGGGGATTGCTCCTTGGCACTGACTTTTATTTTTATTAAATTATATTTACCATAAATGCTGCTCCTTGGCAGCAGCAGCAGCAGCAGCACACATGCTCAGCCAGTGGGCACTACGTGAGCCTCATAACTTATGCACCTGCCGAGCCGACAATATTATACTATAAGGAAGACTGGCTGGAAGTTCGCCTTTTGGGGCTAATATGGACAAGCGATTTTCGGGCATTTATAGTGTGTGTGTTTGTATCTGCGAGGGTCGGATGTCGGTTGTCGGTTGTCGGCTGTCTTTATGCCGTCATTAGCTGCAAATCCATGTAGATTGATTTAGGGCCAGACGTGTGTGTGCATATCGAATGAAGGTCGTGTAGAGCCCATACATATGCCAGCGGTTTCGTATGCGGGAAAAGTGTGAAAATTTCGAAGCTCTAAATGTTTTATTTCGCCTTCGACTGCGAACTTAATTTATATGCTAATTTTATTAAACAGCAATCCCAAAACTAATCCAACGGCCTGACATCCTCTAAGCCGCAACGACAACGCAAAATCAAGCATTAAAACAGCAGGACAACGACGACACTGGCGGAGGCGAAAAAAGAGAGAGAGATATATAAAAGCCGTCGGCAGTTCTAACATGGATTTCCACACCCCGGAGCCGGAGCAGGATCCATATCCCAGGCCGCCCCCCGCATGCAGCTTCTACCCCCGCCGGCAGGTGATTGCATTGTCCTTTTGGACAACCGGATGGTGGGGGAAGGGTAGTGGTTGGAAAAACAGCATTAACGGGCAACACTGATACGCAATTATTAAAACAATTTATCAAAGTAGGACACATCCGGCTGGCGGCGCAGGGCCAGGACGTCAGCAGGATCATCATGAAGGTGTCGCCGCCATGAGTTGCTCACTCATGGCTAATTGTTTTAGTCAGAGCTGGGCGCATGGCCAATAAGGCAAAGTTTTTGGCATTCATTTCCACCGCAAAACAATTCTCGCACTCAAACAAGGACAAGGCGCTGCGGCGAGAAGGAGAAGCGAGATGCCAGGCGGAAGCGGAAGCTTAAACACAAATTTAATGAAGCAGTAAATTCGATTGTCGCATAAACAAAGCCCGCCCGCATGCAAAAAGGACCTCCGGTGGGTGTGGTTGTGGTGGTGGTGTTGCCGAAAGAGAGACAAGGATAATGGCAGCGGCACAGGGGAGCTGCGCCAGCCACAAAAGGATAATGCCCATTGTGTGCTCCTGTGTGAGAGTGTGAGCTTGGCACAAACTTTTGCAGGCACAAGGGCGTGCGGCAGGATGCCCGACTAAATGTGACTTTATGTGCTTTAATAAAGTATAATTTTGGGCGCTTAAATGGCGTTCGGTGGCGGCTTTCAACCCGGAGCCTCGTAAACTGTTGCAGTCCTGGAGGAGAGTGCCGAGAGGAGAGAGACTTCGTGGCTCTGGCCCCACCTGCAGGCCAAAAACCGAGCCGAATTCCAAATGTCCGCTGCGGTTTTGTGCAACACAAGTGAAATGTCATGTCGGTCCTAAAGCGAACTAAACCCGAAATTCCGACAGCTCCGACCACTGACAACTGTCGAGCCGCAGGACAAAACCACGCAGAGTTCAACGGAAGAGGCACGCAAAACTGTGGTCTAACTCCTCACTGAATAATGCCAACTTTAACGAAGTAACTCAGAAGTGTACAGGAATTCAACATTTGCATAAATTTCTATACAATTCTATTGAGAAACCAACGTTTTTATCACTCGCAAACAGCTGCAAGTTTAGTTTTCTATTTAACTTATTTTCACAGACAAAAATATTGAAATAAAACTAACATTTTATGATCAAGAAAATTATCAACAAGAGAAAATCAATTAGACATTGTATAATATCCATAGGATTAGTAGGATCTTTTTCATTATATGGCTTTATGATTGATCAGGATAAATATCCATTAGATTTTTCGAGAAATGCTCTTAGATCTTTCAATTAAATGCATATTAATTTTTTTGTAGTATCAAGCTTACTATTCAAACAAAGCTGATCGGAAATCATCCTCAAATCATCGCCAAATAATTTGAATGCACATTCCGCATCTTATTCATTATATGGTCTAATTAATTATAAAGGAAAATATAATCTAATCTTTCAGTAATATAATAAATTGTATAAACAATAACTTTTGTGATACAAAGTTGGCTATTTGAAAAAATCTCAACGGAAATCATTCCCTAATAGGTATTAAGTGCATTCCGCATCTTATTTATTATATAATCTTTGAGAATTAGGTGGACTAACCTGAACCCGCGACTCGGTGAGGCCGATGCGCATGGCGATCTCCTCGCGCATAAAGATGTCCGGATAGTGGGTCTTCGAGAAGCATCGCTCCAGCTCGTTCAGCTGGGCGGGCGTGAAGCGGGTGCGGTGGCGCTTCTGCTTATTTTTGTCCAGGTGCTGGAAGAGAGACACAGCCAAAAGGTGCGGCCGATGAGAGATTGGACCAGGGTATGGGGTCTTAGAACACAGAAGAACTACCGGACTAGGAATGCAAGCTACGCACTACAGATTACATACTACGAGCTACAGATTACGGATTACAGTTTACAGTTTACAGTTAACGGTCTAGGGAAGATATAGTTAGGCTAGGATGGGAGTTCTACGGTTCTAAGTATGGAAATCAAAGTACACTTACTTTTGTTTATAGAGTACGGATATGATTCATAGAGTACAATATGATTCATGGCACATTTAATTAGGTTCATTACACAATTCAGAACACAAACATTCACGTTTTTGGAAACAGATTTTCGTTTCGGAATCGAATTTCGGATCGAATTGGTTTGTTTTTGTATTGGATTTGGATTTTGTTTTTTTTTGGCATAGCAGAGTAGTATTTGAAGGAAAAAATAAACATCGAAAAGAACATGGATTATTAAAAAAGTTTCGTATGAACTAAGCGCTATCTCTTTCTGCCTCTCTCTCGCTATCTCTCTTTTTTTTCTGTCTTTCTCTGACTGTTTATAGCGCTGGCCTGCTCACCTGATCCTGTTGCTGCATGTTGTTGCTGTTGCTGGCGCCGTTGTTGTTGTTGTTGCCGTTGCCTCCGCTTCCGTTTCCGGCGTTCAGCGCATTGGAGTTGTCGCACAGACCACCGGAGATGTGCAGGCGAGCCACGCCGCCGCCCACTGGGCCCACACCGCCACCAGAGCCGCCGCCGGCACCGCCGCCCAAGTCGGCCAAGTTCGGACCCACGGGCAGTTGGCCAAAACTGTTGACGCCTGCGTGCAGCGCCGTTAAAGCGGCCTTTGGCAGATCACAATCCTTGGGACCTGTTATGGGCGAGAAGTAAAAGGGATCGGTTAATGGTATCTATCTATTTATCTATCAATCAAATGATATATCGATCTATTGATCTATCAATCTATCGATCTATCTATCTATATATGTCTTAAGCTTTAGTTTTCTAATGTTAGATTTAAAATAAATCGATTTTTAACTTTGTAGAAGTTACCTATCCTTCACAAATTTGAAAATATCTTTGTGATAAATGTAATGCGGCGTTTTGTCAGTTGATTTTTATAATTATATACATTATTTATGGGTTCGGAGTAAAAGAAATTAATAATATTTGCGATAACTCTTAAGAGACTTCAATCGCGATTAAAAAGTAGCTGGTTCGAATGAAGTTTACACTCAGCAAAACTAATATCAATCTATTTCTTCTCTTTTCTTTGTTTCTCTCCAAAAATTTTTATTTATTTGAAAGTCAGCTGATGATAATACATTTTTATTCTGCGGTACACTAGCTTATATTTTAAATATATTCTATTATACGTATTTAAATCTTTATCATTAATAGTCACTTCAACAAATTCCGCAAACACAGCTATATTTATGTTTGAATTATTCAATGAAATATTGTTTTAAAATTCAACTTTTTCTCAGTTAGCTTTGAGAAATACTTTAAACGACTTTTCTGTATTTAACCGTTTTTAATCCTTTTATTTTATTAACAATGATTGTTCACGGACTGGAATGGATCCTGAACTGCATTGCATTCGCTATATTCAGGATCACTTGGTGCTTTTGTAAATTGCTGCTGTTGAATGTGGTCTTCTTATCAATGGTACTTGCCCTTAAACACATTTGGACCCGAAGGTCCTCGAATCATGCGCAGGCTAACCAGTTGAACGAATGCGAATATAAATGTGAGTAAACCTCGAGATTTTTTTTGCCTTCTATTAATGAGTTGGTTAACTCCACGAAAACTCCACAGTTGCAAGCGAAGGCAAGAGTACTTGGCACACACACACACCCACGACGACGTTGGTAAATATTGTTGAATTGTTGTTGTTGAATCCGTAAACGAATTTCGAATTAAAGTCCGCAATCACTTGTTCCGCGTTTCTCTTTAATTAAGGTGCACAAGCGAACGGGGACCGGTGAGCCGAACGACCTAGAGGATTGCTCGCAACGAACTGCGGCGATCGGATAAATTGAATTTTTCAACAACCTGTCATTCAGAAGGTAAAAGATGCCAAAAACAGTAAGATACGCGGGAGAGCGAGAGAGCGCACACAGATGCAGATACAACCTGAGCTACAGATACAGATACAAGCTGAGGTGCAGAGTGCGAGAGAGTGCTAACCCTTTTCCGATGCTACAGAGAACAAAAAAAACTTATGAGTCATTACCTTTTAGTATTTAATTGTTAAGTTTTAGATACTTTGATTATTTTTATTGTTAGCAAGTTTACTGAACTCCTTCTTTATAATATTTATAACATTTAAATAAACAAATTTGTATTTTAAGAAAGAGGTTCTCCATTTAATCTATATTAAAATGCGCTACTAATTTTTTCCCTGTGCATCTCTCGCCCTCACTTGACTACGTAACGTATTTCTGTTTTATTTCCATTTTATTTGTACGTGTATATCACGTCAGTTTTGGGATGGGATTGGTAGTGGGAATGGGAATGGGCCTCAGACTCAGACTCAGACGCGGACTCGGACTCGGGAGTCGGGAGTCGGATTCACGGGAGAGTCATCTTCATCGTACGCCTGGAATTTTTAACATGTACGTGCGAGAGAGACTCCGGCTCAACTCTTTCTACGCGATTCCCTTTGTTGTTGCCCAAAACTGTTGCTACAAGTCAAACATTTACTCATCGCCAGTGGATGCGAACTCTCGTCCCCGTCCGTCGTCCGTCAAACGTAACCTTTTGGGGGTCGGGGCTCTAAGCTCGACGAGATGCTGTCATTCGATTGGGCCCAAAGTGAAGGTGTAGGCGGTGAGCAGTTTGTGCAATTTCCGCTGAAAGCGAATCCGAAATGCAAATTGCGGCTAAGCAGAAACAAGAAAAAAAAACACAGGCAAGACATTTCGCTACCGAATCCTCCGCGGAAACAATCCGTTTCAATTTCAATCTTAGGTAGACAACACTCTCGATTGCCGACTTTGATGTAGCGGCGGCGGTGGCGGCTCTCAATGATTTTTTATTGTTTTCGAGATGGACTTGTTAAAATTTCGGCAAAGATCAGAGGCGCAGATCCGGAGCGAGCGGATTCGGTATATAGGGCCTCTGGGTGAACAGGTGAACGAGTGCAACTCGAAAGCGACGACGCCACATAAAATCATAAATATAAATATCAACAAATATAAAAAGATATGGAGTTCCTACAAGCGACATTCCCTGTAACTGGCTGTGCTGCTTAAAGCGCGCTGCACGGAAAGTGCTAATTTTTACACATACACCCAGTGCGGCTACTGTTCATTAGCGATTTTCAGATGGTGACGTCCCCAATCGGGACCACAGCCCCCTCCTCTCTCTCTGTGTCTCTGAGATCTTTTTGAGAGGGGGCCTCAACGGCCTGCAATCTGTAGCACGAATGAAAGTCTGCTGCCACATATCACTGACATATTTTTAGAGCATTACGCACAGATCGGAGTGGCTCTTTTGAGATGCAAAAGACTTCGCGGGGGGGAAGCACATCGAAACTCTGCTCGTGATTAGTAAATTTAAGGCGCGGTGTTAGGTGCGATATCTCCATCGACACCCTATCTCTCTCTCCGGCTAGAAATTCACGCTCGATGGCCACATCTCAAACATCATGTCCGAGTATCTGCGACTCTGGGAGATACTACTATGCCCGACCGTTGCTCCAAAGAAGTGCGACTTTTAACATCCAACTGTTCCCGCTTCCTTCTGTTTTCCGTTTTCTGTTTTCTGTTTTCTCAAATCAAAGCCACACACAGTCACGGCATGTATTGGTAGGTAGTATGTGCGCGGAGAGTGTTTTGGCCACGTTTGGGAGCCATAAAATAGCGCCACTTCTCGAAATCGCACTTGTCTGGCAATGGCCCAGGCCCAGGCCCAGGCCCCTGGTCCGAGTCCAGGCCCCAAGTGTAGCTAGTTAGTTAGTTGGTCTAACTTTGATTTTTTCACCTCACCTTTTACAGTTGTAACACATAAATATTAAAAAGCAGCAGCCCTAACTGTTCATTGTGTATGCAGATCAAGGTGATGCCAATGGCAGTGGCTTCATTCACTGCAAATAAGTCTTTAAGCAGCGAGTATATTGTAGGGTTATAGCTATAGCACTTCTTCCGGATTATAGGGAAATCTTTAACAATATAAACCCTTAATTGACTGTTAAATATCCGTATGTATTAAGAAAGATATCAGAATATTGGAATTTGTAATATTTATCACAATAATCATATCAATTTAAACATTGTTGGACTTGTATTACAAAATGAACTCTGTTACAAAGTTATGTATAAGCTTCTTTCTTAAAATCTTTATTTATTTATTATATTTTAAGTTTTTCTTGTAGCTAATTTATTGTACATTTTTAATTACGATCTTAGAAACAGTAGACTTTTATCGATTTGTATAAAACTTATCCATTGACCTGTCTTTTTTAATTCAACAAAAACCTATTCGAATTCTCCCTAGAAAAGGCAATATAAATGCCACCGAAATCCTTCCAAGAAGTATCTGAATATATATATATAGCTATATATAATAAGAAATATTTTCTATTTACTAATTCATTGTGAGCGGTTCTAGCTAACTCCAGGTCTTAGCTCCACTGATCATGATTGAAATGGCAATCAATCGAAATGCGTCTGGATATCCACGCTACACAGAAACGATCTGGCAGATATTCTTGGTTTATGTATTCTATATTATATACAATTAATCCTCTAAAAACCTCTTCTCAGCTAAAAATACAATGGAGCACAAACAATGATACATATTGACCTTACAAAGCACAATATCAACATGATTTCAAGTCAACAAATACTGGACACGTCACACAAAGAGGGACTCCATCTCTATTATAAATAATGTCCCATATCTGCACCTACTACTCCATGTTTTAGATATCCCCACCTGCATCAGATCTAATTACGCTACCATAATGCTACGATGGATATAGAACATTTTCCCCAAACTTTGTGCAGACCACAAAATTGACTCAAAAACATGTTCCCAAATCATTAGGACGCGACCTAATAGGGCATAATTTTGTAATCTATCATCGTAATTTAGTTAGCCCGCCATTTGTGACCAGGCCAGAGCTGCGCTGGCATTAATACAAAACTGTAAACATTCCGGGATGGCCACGCAAAACCGACACAGGCCATAACAGAGATACATTTACATCTGGCCAAAAGCGGACATTTTAGTTGGCCAACAGCCACCAGCGAGAAAGAGGAGCGAAACGAGAAATGAAAACCGCACAAAGCGATTAATTAATTAAAATTGGCAAACATGAATTTATCGCGCAAGCAATTTGCACAATTTGCGCAAATCAGTTTGTCTGTTTTTGGGGTAGCCAACGCGAAAATGTTTGGACCTGGCCCAGGATGCATGGCATCCGCAAGTCCAGTAGGCGATAGAAGCGCACCCGGTCGTCAGATGCATGTGCAATGTGCATAATTATTGAAATTTGGAAATTGTGCGGTTTTTAGCAGCCGCCTAGGACACACCGGGTCCGGATCGCCAGGATGCAAATCTAGGCTGCTCCAACAACTAACCGCAACTGGGAACAGAATCCGCAGCAACCGCAAAACATTTCAATGCACATCGGATAGTGCGCGTATCTATGGAACGTAGAACTGTGGGTCTGTGGGACTGTGGGGGGTTAAGCACGCATATTTCACTAGCGCAGGCCACCGCAAAAATGCCAACGCACAAAGCCAGGGATTCTTGGAGTCGGAGTTGGAGGGGCTTGTGTGCAAATTACAAATGCAATCGTGAAATTAATTTAATTAATGCGAGGCTCACGAAAAAAGCGTACACCGAAAGCGGAATAAAATGCCATTCGAGTTCCTCTCGCTGCATGCAAATTAAGCATTAGTCTGGGCGAGAAAGGGGATTCGGAAAGTTCTGCCATTTCTTTTGCATGCAAATTGCTCTTAATTGTATGGGGCGCGCTCTGCCCTCTCCCTGCCACGCACCCGATATGCAAATGTTTTCGGCGGGGAGGGGAACTCCGAAAAAGGCTTACGAAATTTATTATGGCCAACTCGGGGCACTGCAGGCTGGATTTGGGCAAAGGATTTCGCACTGCGAGTCATTGAAATTTATAGTTTTCACGGAGCTTAAGCCGGACAATGCTTAAAGGCGAAACTTTAAAGGCCAACTTTGACAGTGGCTAATTATCCGAGGACTGTGAACTTTTAACAAATGGCAGAGCATTCGATTTATCACAGGTGTGGTCTCGATTGCTCTCAATAACACACTCCTTTCACACTAGACCCTGCAACTATGGTGCCCACATTAAGCATACGCAGCGTGGTCCGAGCGGGGACAATTGGCGCGTGAAAAATGGCAATAAATTAATAAAAGTAATTAATTGCAAACGCTACGAAGGACACAAGGGCGCAGCGAAGCGCTAACGGACAATAAAAATTTAATAAAAACGCGAACAATAATTCATCGCTGGGCGCTGGGCGCTGCCGTTGCAGTTGCAGCAAGCAAACTGCAATCCGGTGGTAGTGTCGGGCGGGCTAACAACAAATTGATTGCCGAAATTGAAAGTGCTTCAGCCATTGATCAACAATGTGGTGGAAAATAATTTATTCGCACACACACACAAATATATGCGGAATATTTACGGATTTATTAATTTATTAATAAGTGGACGAAAGTAAAGTTTGATAATTATGTGCGTGCGCCGGGGCCGTTGTGTAATTCACAATTTGCGGCATATTTAAAAGAGCAATTATATCAATTAACACACACAGACACACACCCACACAGGGGGGAGAAGGTTTGTCGAGTTAGTTAAATATACAACTTAATTATTGCTAAATGCACGCGACACCTGGCGCCAGCTGGTTAGACGCCTCAATTATAGGCCATTTAGCAGACATTGGAGATGCCCGGATCGGAAGATCGGAAGTAACTACGCCGGGCTTAACGAAGGGGGTATAGGGGGTGTGCTCAAGAAATTAGGCTTAATTATGGCCAGTCGGATCGGTTGGATTTAATACACCCATTATTATATATTAGCGCAATTCACTTGCCGATCTTAATTACAAGATTATACGCTCGATAACAACTTACCCAGCACATTGGCCCCAAGATTGTTCAGCATGTTTGCCGAGAAGTTGCGTATCGATAGAGTCGACAGGTTGTAGCTGTTTCTGTTGGCCGTTCCAGGAGTTTAAGATCACCTCCTTACCGGATTCCGGATTCAATTTGATTGAACCGAGAATCGTGTGTTTGGGGGTTTGTGGCAGACAAGAGTCCCAAGGGGATTTGGCTGCTCGTATACTCGTCTATCACAGAACGTTGGTGTTCACCTTCGGTGCGAATTACATTTCAGTTGTTGTTCGGTGGCTACGCTTCGAAATGGGTGTGGCTGTAAGTAAATATGATTCTTAGATTCTTTGTTAACAAATTTGGGAGAGATATAAGAAGATATCTGAAGAGCGAACACTAAATTCATTTTAACTTATGGAAATATTAATATTATATTGGTATTGATAGTATTTATATTGATTATCAATTATAGTAAGGGAATGTGAACTTTTATATATGATTTATATAAAGATTAAGTCTTAACAAGAGTATTTTCAAGAAGAAAAGGAGTTTTGATTAGAAGGATCTACAGTTTAGAATATAATAAACTTATTTCCGTTTTCAATTACAGTTTATTACAATAAATAAAACTCTAATTACAAATTAAAGCATAAAATATAACAAATAAACAATATTCCCTTTAAATTATTCAATTGTTAACCCAAACTACTTTATTTTAGATGCTAAAATAAGATTTTAAATCCATTTATTAAGGCTTTAAGTCCCTGTGTCCGTTTTTTTATCCCACTTCCGTTTCCTGGATCTAAACTCTAACCCAAGGCTAAAGATGACCGAAATTCCCAAGGCAACTAATTAATTTCTTTGGCAAAATGTTTTCCTTTGCCCTCTGGCTGAACCCTGACCCTCGTCAGGTGTCCAGCTTCTGGGATATTCGGCTAATTCAGGTAATGTACGATTTACTTGTAAACTAAGTCCATTTCACTTTCCTTAACCGCAGAAACTTTTGCAGACAATCGAACGTTGCGTATTTACATTGACTTTTATTGCTCATTTCAAGGAAAACTCACCTCAGGATTGGGTCTGTCCGCCTCCTTTTGCTCCTTGGACTCCTCCGTTTGTCCTTATTTTGTATATTTTGTGTGTGTGGCACAGGGTTAGCGGGGGTCAGAGTTCAGGCCAGACGATCAAATTGCCATAGTAAAATTAATTAAATGCCTTGACCATAAAAAAGCCAAAGAAAATTAAATCGAAGTCACTTGGCCGGAAGTTGCAAAGTTTCCTCGCCACTCACAAACACACGCAGACACACACACAGAGGCGGCACGCACGCACACACGCACACACAGACACCGTGGCATGCACTGACATGCACAGGTAAAAGCACGCAAGGAAACGGAAGTCAAATCGTTTATTGATGGAATGTTTGACCAACTGACAGCCGGACACTGTCCGACACAGTCTCCGTCACCGTCTCCACCTCCTGCGGGCGTGGCTTATTGTTTAATTAATCGCTTTCGTTGAATTTCTTGGCACATTTTCACTTTTTTTTTTACAAACCGCTGAATGTTTGGGGCTTTTCGGTAGCTCTCATGGTTGAATCATTTTATTTGGTAACGGTCTCTGGATGGCGACGGATTTCTGACAAACGGAATCGAATCGGATCGGAGCACAGCGCCGGAAACGTAGCGCTGTCAAGGCGGACTCGCTTGCATTTGAGGGCAGTGCGAAAAAATCAAAGCGAATTGACTCCGCCGCTGCCTGATAACATCGACATCGACGACTGCGCAATCGCCTACGCCACCCCAAGCCGCCCTGGTCGCACCCCCTGACCCCGAAAGCACCATCTCCACCCCCCTGAAGGCATTGACGCGTTATCTGCCTGCGGGTTTATCTCCTGCATTGATTTGCAAAAAAAAAAAAAATCACAGCAGAAGCGAGACGCGAGAGAGGGACAGCTAACGGAGCCCACTGCCATCTTGCTTTCGTGGCCAGCAGGCTGGCTCGCTCTAGCGCAAACGCCAAAGCGAGATGGCTAGCGACAGAGTGCGTGCCCTAGGCCACGCCCCTGATGGCAGCCGACGAATGAGAGAGTAGAAGTACAGTGATACAGAACGATAGCCCACTTGGCGCCCCTTTCGATAGCAGCAGCAGCAGCTCCTTGGGCGGCCTATCGATAGGCAGGCGGCAATCGATGGCGGACCAGGCTCCCCCGCGCAACAATCCGTCCGCCAACTACTCGACAGCTGGTTGCGTTGGCAACCTGCGCTTAGCCCACAGTTATTGCCAAAAGTCCACTCCCCGAAAAGTGCTTTAAATTCTTTTTTCAGCATCTCTGCCACGTGTCAGAGCCCGGAGACTTCACCTGTTGTCGTTTATTAGTTTCTGTTTCCGCTCTCTGGGCGGGGTGTCCCTCCCACGTTCGCTGGAATTTTGATAATATTTTGCATGCTGCACAAATGTTGAATTAGCCAGACAACGGAATGCCGGCCGAAATGAGAACTTGTCATGGCAACGCCGCTATTCAAAGGATCTCCGCGTAGCCCCCTTCAGCAGCCCCCTTCTCGGCTGCTTTCAATTTGACGGTGTCTCTTCGTTGGGGCTCACACATACACTTACACACGCACGCACACTAGCACATGGCGGAGTGAATGGAGGGCGTTAATTAAAAAGTCAAAGTAAAAAATAAAAACCACAAAAAGTACGCGCACAAACTGAACACAGTTGTAGGGCGGGCGAAGGGGAAACATACATTGGTTGTTATCTGTGTTGATTTTATTAGAAAATCACACTTCTTTTGGTCATAAGATTAAAAATTGTATATAAATGAATGCATTATGCGGGGCACCAATTCGAAACTGATACAACGGAGACCATAAGATGGCTTTTTATGTACCACGCATAAAGGATAAAGGGTTTCTTTTGAATACACAGAGAAAAAGGCCTATGATAGACTGCAAAAAAATGCAAATTATTTAAATATTGGTAATGGTAAACCTATAGGTTGGGGGTTTGGATACTTAATACAACCCAAACCCAAAATAAACTGAAATTTAATTTATTTAAAGGAATTATTTGTAGCAGATGTTTTCGATTAATACTCTAAAAGTATTATTTGCTTAAAATGCTTTAAAATAGCGAGTGGATCAGTAAATAACATAGATTAAAAGCGGATTTAAAAGAGTGTTCGATTAAGGTTACGGTTTCAACAAATATAAGTATTTAGGAAATGGTTAAAATGTTTTATTTATTATGATTATTTGCTTTAAATTGATATTCTGCGATTAATTCTTTGATAAGAAAACATTTTGAAACCTGAGTTGTGCGGCTTTTTTAAAAATCGTTATATATTATTAAATAATTAACATATGTTGGTTTTTATATATAGAAACATATGGAGATAGATGACTCTGCTGATGTACTAGATTAACTCTGCTAAAACACTCTAAAAATCACAGATTTAATACCTTTACTCGATTAAAATGGTAAAAATAATGATAAAAGCTGCTAAGGCTTCATGGTTAGAATATGATTTCATTAATTATATATATTAACTACGCTCGATGTTCTGATAATGCTTAACTACTTTATGAGTTTAAGCGGCAGTAAAATTTACTTTTGACCATTTTTAAGCATTACTTATGTAGCAATATCACTAAAACGTTGCAAAACAGCTAACAGATTACTATTTAGTAAACAATTTAATAATAAATTATATTTAACAAGAAATAAAAAGCAAACATAGCGTGTTCTAATGGAATCAATCGATTTTGAATGAAAAATTTTAACTTTTACCAAATAACAGCTGATAAAAGTTGTCTAAAATGTCGGAGTCTTCCATAAACCTTCACCTGACAATCTTAACCTGTTGGTTAGTGTATTATAAAGTAAACAATCTGAATAAATCGTGATAACATCTCAATCTCGCTGTTGGGTTCACTTATTAGAGCTTCCACCTCACATTTTCGTTTCTTTTACCTTTTTTGGCCAGCAGTCACATATCAAATCTTCGGTGTGTTAATTAAGCAAAGGCGCAATCGAAAATCCAATAAACGCAATAACAAAAATCAAAACAAACTAGAAAGAATAATGTTGTATTTGAAGTAGTTGAATTTCACAATATTTGCCGAGGGCTAATCATCTGGAGGAGGTCTCAATTAGACCGAATTTTGAATGCTCGGCATGAGCGGGTCGTAAATCACTTTGGCCGAAAGCCAAGCCAAGGATAGTGACTGTGACTAGGACAGCTGCCAGATCCTTGAGATGCCTGGCCCGGCATACCAAGGAGCTCTGGCAAACCCAAAAAAACGCAGCTCAAATGCAAAGGATACTCTCTCTCTATCTCAGCATGCACGACGACTCTTCTCGACTTTGTTTGGCAATCGCTTAAGCCAGGCCAGAATAGGAGAGGGAAGGCAGGATATATATGTGAAGGAGGACCAACAAGTACGTGCAGTCAAACAGATTTGCAGTTAGCAGCTCACAACAATTCGCTTTTAAGCCAGAGCATAAATCAACCTCAAAAGATATCCCCGAAAATCGTGGGGGGAAAAAGTTCTTGTTCTTTTTTTTTCGGAAGCCGCGGCATTTTATTGAAAGGATAATCGATTGCAGGGACTGGCTGGCAGCGCGCATTAAAGGATTTGACTTGCGGCAACTTTAAAACTTAACCCAAGGCGGTGAGCGATGTGAAATGCGGCTCTTTGCGGTCAATTTAATTGAATGATGAATTGCGTCGGACACTTGGGGCCGTAGGGGTTGCATGCCCCACCAATTTCTTCAGTTGTCACGAGTACTTGTGTCGAAGGATGAGATCCTTGGAGCAGGAGCAGCAGCAGGAGCTGCCGACAAAGACGAATACGCATAATCAGTCAAAATTTATGACAAGCGTCGAACCGAAAAGTCAGCTTAAGGCATTTAATTGGCCCAGGTCCAGCCTGGCTGTTCCCCCAGGAAAGTCCTAATTAGCAAGGAGGCATATGCCTCCATGGAGTCCATTTTTTGTCATAGCTAACGGGGACCCAAAGCGATTTTTACTGTTCTCCCGGCTCTGACTGATGACTCCGCTGGAGAACTGGAGAGCTCAATGGTAATTTGTCTAGGCCAAAAAAGGGCTTTTGGCCTTCTTGACTGACGGTTTGGGGGGGAAGGCTGCTCCTCCTCGATTTGCGCCTGCAAGGAGGCGCATAAAAGTTGGATAAATAGGGGCCAAAGCTGAGCAGCGTAAAACCGAAAATGTTGTGCTTAGTGCAGTTCCGTGTAACGCATTATTCTTGCTTAGCCTTTGTCGGCGTTTTGCCATTTTCTTTGTTTATTTTCTTTGGTTTGTCGCCACTTTTCGAAAAAAGAGCTCTTTTAACGTTAATAGTTATAGGAATAAAAAAGGGTAATTTTTGGTAAGAAGTAAATATTTGGAAATAATAAAAGTTCTGGCGTTGGCTTTGTTTTGTGGAGGACATACTGCCTGGATTAAATAAACAAGTTACTGACCTTTTCCAATGAATTGTTAACTATTACTATTTCTTAAATAAATTATAGAGAACTTAGTTTTTATTTTCGTTCATTATTTTTAAGCATTTTAAGCTTGATTTTCAGCTAATTCTAGCAAATTTTGTATAATTTCTTTGCTTTTAATTTTCTTCTTACGATTTTGCACTGCTTTGAACAGCATTTCACTGCTCGAAACAGCTTTACACTGCTCTAAACGGCTTTTAACTGCTTTGTCCAAATTCGGAGAATTGTTTAACGTTGTTATCTTACAGCTTGCAACTGCTTTCTTTACATTTGACAACATTTTCAGCGTAAAATATAAAGCGCCACCTAGCGTGTAACTATAAATGTATAAGTCTGGCAGCGCTGTACATTTGGCGCCAAATTTAGAAAGAGAAAAAGAAGAAGATAAATATTTTTATTTTGTTAATAAATAAAGTTAAGTTAATAAAGTTTTAAGTTAATAAATAAATAACAGAAAATAATGCGAGCAGATATTTCACTTTACACACTAGCGGCTAGATCAAGCGAAAAAGAAGAAGAAAAACTTAAAATAAGCAAAACGCGAAAATAAAAGCAAAAAGCGATGAACAGCGAGAGAAAAAAACAAGCAGGGAAAATCCAGACTCTTTCAATATCCTGGAATAGAGATCTGAATCTTGTGGTTTTTTATGTCTTACCAGAGTCGTACATATTTAATATAATTATAATTTAAATACCTTTTTCTCCTATTGAGGAATAAAACACCTTATTGTGGCTATTTTTAAATAGTTAAAATATTAACAATACAAACAGGTTAATTTTCCCTGGAATCATTCAGTTTTATGAGTCTCACTCCCTAATTAGTTATTAAGTGACCTACAAAATGCTTGAATCTTCAATTATCGCCATGCAAGTGCTAATAAAATCCATTAAAAGTATTGTCAACTGAAGCAGATCAAAAGATTGATTGATTGCGAACTAAATTAGCTGCTGAGCGATCGCTAGATTTGATTTGAACAATCATCCCCGAACTACCGCTTTCCACCCCTTGTCGATCACGGTTCCTGTAGGCGTTCTTCGCTTTTTGTCAATTCTTGCCAATGATACTATTATTTAAGGGAACCTCTTGTTCCTATTCAGGCGGAAGTGAAGTGGACGCACCGATAGAAGTGTCTTTCAGGCTGCAGCAAGGACATTATTGTGTCGAGCAAGTAGCAAACATTGTAAACAAGCAAGCAAGCAAAACAAGGCAACGCCCCTAAGCTGCTAATGAGGGCAACTGCGGCTGGAGGCTGTGAAAACAACACAAAGGTAGTGAAAGGACGCATGCTGCGATAAGGATCAGGATCACATTCACAGGCAGCTGAGGAGCAGGAGAGAGAGAGAGACATTCGCAGAGGCAACATGGCCGCAAAACGATCTTGAGGAAGTTTTTGCGGTAAAGGAACTGCAAACACTCTCACACATCCTGCAAACTACACCGGCAGGACTCACGTTGTTCATTTAAAAATCACACACACACAACCCATAATCCTGACCCTCGGAATGCATTTGGGAAGCGGGAGAAAAAGAGAGACATAAGCGGATTGGACAAACAAAGTTGAGTGGCCTCAAATACCTCGTCCTGTGTTGTTTGATGTCCTGCGGCGCATATTAACATTATCAGCTGTGCGGCTGCCGACGAAGGTTGGAGTAAATCCGCACTAGACAATGTTATCGGAGCCTAGTAATTGTCCTGCCATCCGAATAATGTGTGAAAATTTACACCGCACCCGAAGGCTCCCGCTGTGCTCGGCGCTGCCGCCAGGACATTCTTCTTCTGCTGCTGCGCACCGTAATCGTGGCAAATGTGGTTAAGTGATTTACGAGGATATTATCGAGCTGTTCAGCAGACAAATCAATCGAATTCAAAGTGAGACAAATGTCGTTTGCATTATCCTGCACCGCGACTACGCTTTGGCTCCATTTTTCGCGTCGCTTTAACAGGAGGGAAACCTCGCAGCGGAAACGGAAATTTCGTTCGCATGTTTGTGAGTGTCAGCCTTTGCAGTTGCAGTTCTGTTTGCTAGCCTCCTTATGCTGGTATTCCACAGTTAAGTTAATTTTTGGGATAAATAGCGAGATGATTGGTCAAGGCTATCTTTCCTTTTTAAAGTTTCTGTTGTCAATGATTTTAGTTTAAAGAACTGTCAGTAATTATTACAAAGCTAATTAGAAAACTAAGAACTACTAAGAGCTTAGGACCTACAATTAATACCTTGAAGTCCCACTTAAATATGCGATATGTAATCAAAACAAATACTGTGTAACGAGCAACCCCCGGGGCACGCAGATACACAGCCTCAATTAACCCTAAGCGACCATCAAAATCGAGTCATTCGGTCACAAATGAAAACAACTGCCGCGGGGCCTGCTCTGGCTCAAAAATGCTTATGATTGTTATTCCGTTTATTTGGGTATTTTGTTATTTTGAGCACCCTCTGGCAGGACTCGCCTAACAATGTTAGTGTTTCCGTTTATGCCACATGCTTACCCATCAATTTGCGTGCAACTCGCATGCCCCCTGGCCATGTCCAGGTCCACATCCACATCCTCATCTCTCTCTATATATACACCAGGCACCAATGGAGATGGCGAAGTCAAACGCCGACAATTTGTAACATTTGGCAGACGTCAACGCCCTGCACTAGTGCAGGAAAATCAAATCAAATCAAAGCCAAACGAATTGATCAGAAAAATGTCATAATTGAATCGCAGGGGCAAAGCAACTCACCCCTGGCTATGGGCGTGGCTGGTTTTTCATAACTTTATGCTAATCAGAGATGGCCGAGAGGTCTCAAGTTACACAGGGTCCTGACATACAAGCCCTCCATGGAATACATTGTAAACATTTCGTAGTAAAAGTAATGGAAATATCTCTCAATTAATAAAGATCCTAATGATTTCTTATTGTTTTTGTTATTGTTATAATTAGTAACTAATTAATAATGATTAAAAGTAAGGTTATCTTCAGCTTAAATAATTATTAGAATTAGTTGTTCCTCTACTCTGTGTTATTATAAATTCCTGTCAAACTTTAAGTAATATTTAGAGTGCTCAGAAGTCAAAGAATTATTGATGATTCTCCTAATAAAAGTTAGTTTTATTGGTAGATTTGATCGTTATCCATGTAATGCCTTTCTTAAAAACAATACTATATAGTTTAATCCATAAATTAAGCCCAAAGACAAACTATTGTTTGATAATTCATTACGGTGTAGTCCTGGCCGCTGCACAAAAGGTGTCACAGAGTTGAAAATAATTTCCGTTCGGCACCTAGTGCTCATTTCGCCTATTTTGTACACACAAAACTAATTAATTTCCCAAAAATGCAACAGAGAAGGGTTGCGGGACGCAAAGGATCGGGAAGGAATTTGGGAGGGAGAGCATCACAGGATATTTGTGCAAGCAATTTCCGCCGTCGAAGAGAGTTTTGTGCGTAATTAATTTATGCAAAATACAAATGCAAACAAATTGCAAATGTTTTCGCACAAAATTGCTGTCCGCCCAATTTGTTTTCCAAAATAATTAACTTTTCAGCGGGTTTAATTAGAAATTTTCTCAGCCAGGAAGGCCAGTATTTTGCTATCACCAGCCTGTAGCTTACTTTTCCCCAACCCCATAAAAGTTTCCTCGCTTGGAAATTGTACGAGAGATTCCGATGGACGAAGCCCTGTATCAGGATACTTGGTTGGACAGTGATCTCTTCAAGATCGCCATCGCTGTCGGGGTGTCCCTGGTGGTTTTATTAATCATTTACACGAGCTCTGTCATTTGTGGCGATTGTCCTGGTGGAATAATGCAGGTGGCAACGGCTGGGAACGTGAATCAACCGAATCCGAACGCTGGAAATGATCTGCCTGGCATTCAGGAGTCCGTCGACTACGACTGGATCCGGGGACCGCACACGTGGAACGTGCCGGAGAACAATCAGAGCCCCATCAACATAGACACGCGCTGCTTGGAGCAAATCTACTTCGACACGCCGCTGATTTGGTCCGCTTACGACGAGATGCCCCTGGGCATTCTCCTGGAGAACAACGGCAACACCTTGGTCCTGCGAGCCGCCTTCGATGGCCCGACGCCATCCATCACTGGCGGAGACTTGCTTGGCCCCTTCCATCTGTGGGAGATCACATTCCGCTGGAGCTGGTTCAGTTCGGGCGGATCGGAGCACACGATCGATCATCGGCACTACGCCCTGGAGATGCAGTGCCTCCACACGGACGCCGATAGCGAACATGTCGCCTCTAGCCAAGGCATACTCATGATATCCTACCTGTTCGAATTGTCGGTGGAGAATCCGTTTCTGGACGTACTCCTCCAGCATCTCGTTTCCGTGCAGCAGGCGGGTCAGAAGGTGGAGGTACCTGGCTTTCCGCTGAGCTACCTAATGCCCGCCTTCCACAATATGTTCTACAGCTACCACGGATCGTTGACAGAGCCGCCCTGCCACCGCGGGGCGGAGTGGCTTATCAATCCCGTGTCCTTGGCCATCAGCGAGCGGCAACTGAACGAGTTCCGCCAGCTGAGGAACATGCGTGGAGGTCGCATTGGAACTAATGCCAGGCCCGTGCAGCCACTCGATGATCGAAAAGTCTACCAAAATCAGTATCGCTCAAGTTCTTTAGAGCTTTAACTTGTTAATGATCGAGGAAAGGACTAACCTAGGTGCTAAATATATAAACTAAACAATACTTAACTGGACTCTTTTGTTAGCTTTTATAAACTAAAGTTGGCTAAGGAAGGTAAGTTACTTAGGAGAAGTCTACTTGTATAAGAGGGTAACCTCTTAATCAACTGATTGACAAAATATCAGTAATAATTAATCCTAATCAAACTCTTTAAATTAAATAACAGGATTATAAATATAAGTGACATAATCTTAAATAATTTTCGAAATAAATCAACCCGTTTAAAGAGCTTCAAGCGAGGCTCCATTGGCTTCGAGGCCTGGGTAATTGGTCCTGGTTCTGGTTTCGGTTTTCGTCCTGGACAGTCTTCCGCACAATTTCCTGGAGGTTGCCGTTTGCTGGGCAAATAGTGTGCTTATATAGTAATCCACTAATTAGTCGTTCAAAGAGCATTAGCATTAGCATTAGCCGTGGCAGGGTACTGAGCCTGCTTCGCTTCCTGTGCGCAAAATCGCCGCAGGACACGGCTCGGCGAGTATGTGTGTGTGTGCGTGTGGGTCCTGCGTCTGTAATTTCGTTAGTGCAGCGGAAACTGTTGCGGACATGTTTGCCCTGGGATTGGGATTGAGATTGGCAACGGGAATGGGACTGGAAAGCGAATAGGATTTGGTTTTCGGCCTCCTGCGGCGACGCACCCTCATCTCCTGTACCACTCTCCTTGTACCACTCTCCCTGCCCTCGTTGAGCACAGCTTGGCAATCAGAGGAGTTCCAGTTTCCAGGCTTATAATTATCGGTTGGCGCCTAACCATAGATGGAAATTTTCGAACGTACCCGTTGCCCTGTAATTAGTTTTTATCCCGGAGTCACAGTCGGGGCCCCTGCCCGGCCAGGATCCAATGCGAATGGGTTGTGGAGGGAGCCCACCACCACGTCGACGACTTGTTTAATCAATGGCAGGCCAAGTGAATTTCGTTGCAATTGCATTTGCTGCAAATCAACGCTAATGAAATTATACAAACAAGTTTCGGTCCGGTCCGATCCGCTCGATGTCTACGTCAATATTTGTGCTGTGTGTGCGCCCATTCGCAATTTGCATGTTTTGAAAACTTAATTGAATTGCAATTTCCACAAATAAAGCTTAATTTTTCGGTCGCGCTTTGCGTTTTTCGGTTGTGCGGACAGGACATGGATAAAACCATTTATTTTTTGGCCAAAAACTAAAAACTTTTGTCTGAGAAATGCAATTAAAAATGGATAATTCCATTTATTAATGCTTGATATGCAAATTGATTGCACACAAAATGTTCAATTAATATGAAAATGTTTGTTAGAAAATTAATGCAATTTTTCCCAGAATTGCAATAATTACTCCCCATACTATTAGTGTGTGTGTTGGTGTTGAATTAGATGAAAATGACACACTAAAATGCAAATAATATGCAAATAATTAGTTCGAAAATTTATTAGGGCGTCATAGTAGGCGATATAAACTGTAGAGTAGAGGAAATAAAGGCTATGGGAATTTTAAGAGATGGAAAGTATACTTAAAATATAATAAATGAAAATGAATATGAACGATACAAAAAGAATAAGATGCGGTTGTTATTTTCGAAGAGATTTTAATGTATAATTTGTTTAAAAATAACAAACATACCTTATTTTTAATTACAGAACTTGGAATACAATTAAAAGAAAAACAAACTTAATCACACTAAGTTTGTGCAACTACTTTAAAAAGCAAAAGATGCGTAACACAAGCGATACAGATCATGGATGGAAAAGTAATCAGTGCCCAAGTTTTATCTGAACGCTCATGATATATGTATTACTATTATTACTATTATTACTATTATTATTATTATTATTATTATTATTATTTTCCAGGAAAGGACAAGGTGTTCGTTTAAACATTGAATTTATAGAAGTTAAAATAATTAAATTGGCTAATTTACTAGGACCTGGACTAAGGACTAGGACTAAGCTAGGAAATTTATCTCTCTTTATTCTTGAAAACACTGTAAACACTTGACTGGCTTTTTAAATGATTATGATTATTATATTATTATGATTATATAATAATACTAATACTTATACTACTTTATAACATTTTCTTTTGTTTTTATATAAGAACTCACTCTTCTGGTTCTTAATAAGGATTGTTTATGTCAGAAGCTCCATTTTCTTGATTCAATCCTTTCAAGTTTATTTTCTTGATTTAATTCGGTGCAGATTCCAGCAGAACATCAATTCCCGCTCCCAGTCTTTGCCTTTGTCGAAGAAGTCGCTGCTAAACAAACATATCAATCAACATATTTAATTGATTGTAATTAGAATAAAGCAGGCCAAGATCCAAACTCCTCCAGTAGCTGTATAAACCGAAGCCAGTTCGGGCCAAATAACCCGCCGAGTCAAGCTAACCGCCAGCCAGCCCCGGATTTTCTCCTCACAGTTTGTGCTCCACTGAAAATGGCAAGAAAATGAAATTAGACGAATAGAATGACGATGTAAGTGCCATGAAAAGACGTTAAGATGCTCTGGAGCCAAGACGCTTGCCAAGGAAGAGAGGAAAGGACGGATAAGGAATGGAACGAGGAGAGTTGGCTGCTGCTGCTGCTAAAATTGAGGCAAATTGCATTTAAGTGTTGCCGTTTTCATTTAGCCGCATGAATATGTATGCCGAGGATGCTTCGACTGGAGTCTGGAGTGTGCGGAGGGGACGTCTTGCTTTTGTGGCATGCAAAATTGAATGAATAATTGAGAAAACGAGCGCATGATGGCATTAGTGTGTGATTGTGTGTTGTCCTTCATAGCTGTGTGTGTGGGTGTGTGTGTGTTTGCAGCTAATGAATTTTAATTGCTTTTATTAAGGCACAAAGCGAATGGATTAAGGCGGCAATAACCGCATCAAAAATCCCTGTTCAATGTTAATTGTTAATCATTAAATATTGTTGCTGGCAAAATCAATATGGCGGCTGACGATTAATCAACGCCATTTTGTAATTATCTCGCTGGAATATTTAATTCAATTAACTCTGCGGGATGGCCAGCTGGACAATTGTTTTTCCCTTTTTCCCCCCTCTGCGTGGAAATGGAAACAAATAAATTTAATTGAAAACTGTTATTGCAACAGTGAGCGTTACTAAGAGCGGCGATGAATAAAAAAAATAATAAAAACAGGACAATAACAAGACATGGCCAACACACATGAAAATTAATTTGAATGGAAAACTCGGTCCTTGTCGCGTCGAGTCCTTTGGCCAGGCTACGCCAGCGACAGCGTCGTCTCTGTCTCTGTCGCTCAGCCCTTTGGCGCACTTCCTTTTTCAATTAAACGCCACCATTTTCCATTAACGAATTTGCATGTGTGTCGGTGTGTCGGTGTGTCTGTGTCCTGCGACTGTGCCGGTGTGAGCCACTCACACACACACACACAGGCGCGCAGCTAAGGAACTCACACAAACACACACACACACATGTCTGTATTTCTATAATAAAATTAAATTAGAAGACCAGAAAATTAAATCATCAAAGCTTGACGTCTGCCGGCAGCGTCGGCTGCTGTTGCCTCCTGTCTATGTGTGTGTGTGTGTCGTACTCTCACCAACACCAACACACTGACACACACACACACTCGCTCAGCCCAATTTGCAAAAGCGACAGTTACGAGTTCATTAATTTTTCTTCTTTTTTTCCCTCTCTTCTTGCCGCCCCTCGTGCTCTGCGGTTTCCATCTACCTCCTGGCTCTCTCTCTCTCACTCTCGCTGTACTCTCCCCACCCTACACAATTTGTTGCCATCTCTATCGGGGGCTGGTCGCTTTGGCAATGGTGTGAGCAGCATCATAAATTAAATTCTTCATCAACTCAAACTCGTTAAGCGCCAATAAAGTGACAGAGAGTTATTTTCATCACTTTTTCAATGGTCTACCACAAGGCATAATGGTGTGCGTGTGTGCGTGTGTGTATGTGTGTTGGTGGCTCAAAGCGCCGAAGCGCTCACAGTCCAAAAAGAGAGCGTGAGCTGGAAAGAGAGCGTGTGCAGGCCACGCCCCCGAACAGAGATAGAGAGAGCGGTTTATTGAATGGGAAATCTGGTAGGAGGAAGTGGAAAAACTGGTTCTTCTTTCCAGCTGGAGAATGCCCTCTTTTTATTACTTTTTTTTTTATTTTGTAGCCACTTACGCCGGCGCAGACTCATTTAGATCAAAATCCAGCGGCAGCAGATAAGAGGATTTCGCTAAGTGCAGCTAAAGGATATACAGCTGGCCAGAAGAGCACAGAGCGTGATGATCCTTTCCCACTGGGCGTATGCTTAATCTGCCTGAAATTAACAATTTCTCTGCTCACAATTCATGACGAAAAGTCACCGTTAACTGTTTAACGATAAAAGCAAACTAATTAAATCCAGCGAAGAGGAGGAGAAATTGCCACATAATAAAGCAAATTAAAAGCAAATTAATTTAAAACAAAAAAAAAAGGGGGAAGGCGAGGCAGCGAGTTAACGTTGCGGATGTGGCACGCACACACACAGATGGTATGGCAGAAGGATACACAAGGATACAGCTCGTCCGCCTGTCGCTCCACTTCAATTAAGCATCGCGCCAACATGGCAGCCTCTCACAGATACACACGCACACCCACACCCAGCCAGACAGACAGACAGACCGAGCGATGGGTGGGGGGAGGGAGAGCGCACAAGAGTCCCCACACACACACACATACATTTTCAGGACGTAATTACGTTTGGCAAGCTCGTTATGCGTAAGAATAAACGCGCATTAAGAGCTCATTAGTTGGCACAAATCGAATCGTTGGGGCCGAAAGGAGGAGGCCCTTTGGAGTGCGTGTGTGTGCTGGCTGCTTGGCTAGCTGGCTGGCTGGCTGGCTATCTGGCATTTTCATTTAACGTGTAATGGAAGATACCGCTAACGGGCAGAGAGGCTGAACGAACTGGACCGAAAACGAAGAATAGTGGAGCTCGGAGGGGAAAAAATAAAACACAACTCATGACAACAGGTAAGCTGCAAGTTGCCTGAGAAATGTTAATGGTATTGGGGTATTGGCCACGCTTAATGGCTGTTCCTGGCCCCCAAACTGGCTGACGGCGTCTATTACCCTGCTGACAATCAAGTGTCGGCATTGGAAGGAGACTTTCACGGAGCCAGAGGGGGTTTCCGCTGCAAAGAACAGGAACGGGTTTTATTATAATATGGAATGATTAACTTGAGGAACTATAAACATTTAGCAGGAGAATATTTGTTTGGTTTGTTTTAAATGTACATTTATTATTATATTATTTGTATTATTATATTATTATTATTAGTATTGTATTATTCGTCTATCGTTTTATTACAAAAAGATAAGTCAAATCGTTCGGTAAAATCTATTAATTCATTTCAGCTTTTGTGCATGTTTTATAAAAATTTAATACTTTAGAATTCCTTTCATTTTAGAATTATTTTATTTTAACAGGTTTAATTTACTTATCTTAATCTACAAATCTGTAAAAAATGTTGTTAAATACTTAAATTAATATGGGGAAAAAAGCGGGAGCTGAAAACTGTTCCACTTTAACTTAGTTGACATTGGTAAAGATAATTTTCCGAATTAAAATCATTATCCTTTCATCAGATATAGTACTTCCCAGTTACAGTATCTTACAAACAATATTTAAAAATCATATATTATAATTTAATAAATTCATATTAGGCCTGAATAAGTAATTCAAGGATAGGAAGTATACTTTTGATAGGAAGTTATATGTCAGTTTGTGTCATGCAACCGCAAATCTTTTAACTTGATCATATTTTAAATAGCAGTTTTATTACGTTGATTATAATAGTAAATTCGTAAGGGTAATGCTTGATATTAATATGCTTTGACATTATTTTTAATTTAGTTTTAATCAAATGCTCACTAATATATATTAAATTAATTACAGCCAGGTAAATAAAATTCAGAAAAATACCTTTACCAAGTAATCGCCATAATATAAGTCAATAGTTCTTAGCAGGAAAGTTAATTAATCAGATTAAACATGTACCCTTACTCCAGTTTAAGTTCTCATAGTAACAAATAAGATCCCTGGCCTGAGACGCTTCCTGAATGCCCTTAAGTTTATTTCCTTGACAAATGCCGCTTGCCGCAATCAGCTTGCAAATTTGTAACAATAGCAGGATATTAACAAAATCCACTTATGTATCCGTTTTAGGTTTCACGCTCCTTGGGAGAAGCGCCAGAGCAAGACGGAGCCACTCGTCCTGCCGATGTTCACAGAAATAGACAGAGAGAGAGACAGGGAGAGAGAGTACGAGAAACACACACTTTGTGGCCTGAGCCCAAAATGGTTTTCCGATGCAATTGTGTGGTCGAAAAATCTGTGGCAACAAAGTCATAATTCCAGGGCGGAAAAGTGCAAGGACTTTGCTTCCTTCGGCCCCCTACCGCTTCCGCAGACAGGACAGCTGAGCTGAAGGGCAGTAAGTGCAGTTAGTTTATTTTATTACGCAGCCGACAAACAATCCACTTTGACCTGGGCCCATTGTTAGAATCTCTGGACTACGGATCTGGCGGGGTTGTCTGCTCCTTGCGCGAGTCCTGCGCACTCTCTCTTGCTCTCCAGCGAGTTCTCTCTCTCTTCTGAGCTGAGCAGACTCCGCCCCTTGTGGCACACACAAACACTCAGACAGGAGTAACGTGCATATATATAGGTGTGGTGAGCTCGACCGGTTTCCAATTTGATTTGGAAACTTGAGCCCAAACCGTCGCTGAACACGATTCCCGAGTTTATTGCCAACTCTGCCTTGGCACGGTGCGCAACGTTTTCGGTTTCGGTAGCTCCTGGTTTTCGTTGCTGAGACGTTATTCCCGCTTCTGACCCAAAATGCTTGACATTCAGTGAGAAATTAGAGGAAAGTGCTGAGAAATAAATACAATTCGTGTACGAGTGTTTTTAACTGTGATTTACCTACAAAAGAACTACTGCCTCCCCCCCGAATAAAAAAAAAAATATAAACCAAAATGGATATCAAAGCCTCGACGCCGCCAGTTCTCGAAGTTGCTGCCGGCCAGCCCGGCTCTCCGGCTGCCAAATTGGTAACCAACACAGCCGGAGTAGGCTCTGGTCCAGGATCGGGTGGAGCAGCAAACTCCGCGCTGGCGGGTAACTCCAATACTGCCGCCACATTCCAGCACATCTTCGAGCAGCTGGTGCAGCAGAGCGGCGGCAATCACAAGCTGCCGCCCAAGCAGCTGGAGCACCTGCGTCACCTGCTCGGCAATGTCCGTGACGCCAAGAACCTGCAGCTGATCGTGGAGAAGTTCAAGAACCTGGAGCAGTTCCACGAGCACTATGCCGCCCATCTGGCCAACAATAACACAGTGATCTCGGCGGAAGGTGAGTGCTATTCCGACGGCAAAGGTCGCTGGTCTCTGGCTAAGAGACTGTGGGTTCCAATATTTATTAATCATAAAGCCTATTTACAGAGATAAAGAATTAATTAACTAAATAAATAAATAAACAAAATAGTCAGTTATGAAGAGAATAGAGTCGTTATTAAACCAATTTCAATTTATAGAAGTTAAGTAGATATTGTACTTTTGTTTGTGTTATTAATTCTTGAATAAATTGAATTCAACTGATTAACAATTTGAAGAAAACTGAACTTTATTTCATATGAAGATCAATATTTATATAAAGCTATTAAGTATAATAAATATAGCAAATAATTGTGGAAATTAATCACTTAAAAATATATTTTTTTTATACAAAATCGTTGCCTATAATTTCTCCTTTTGCTCCTACTAAAACCTAACCCTAACAAGCCTAACCCTAAGTGTATAAATGTCCAACAAGAATAAAAGGAGTTAGTTCATCTTTTACATGATTCTAAATAATATAAAGCTGTTAAAACTGTAATAATTAAAGGAAGCGCATTAAGTAAATAATACTAAATACTTTCAAGCTTAAAAAGACTAATTTGTTAGTTATTGATTTAAAAACTACTTAAATTTAGGTCAAACTCAGTCTTTGAAATTTATAATTAAACACTTCCTTCATTTTTTCACGTGTGGCCTTAGCCGGAAAGGACTTTCAATTGTTTGATTATAGATTTAATTAACACAAATTGCTGCCGGACACGGACATGCCGGATAATCTGTTCACTGTTCTCCCCTGAATGCCCCCTGAGTGTGTGTGCGTGTTCGCGGCAATGTTTTTTTGTGCATTAACATGCACAGCGGAACAGTTTGAGAGAAAATTATAAGCTAATTGTAAGACGAGGCAATTAAAGGGATTTTACCTGCTGCATATATCCCAACCTGCCGCCGTCGCGACACGTCGCCACTTGGCACAGTTTGTTTTAATTTCGTTAAAAATGCATAAAGCCATCAGGCAACATGTTGCCTACTTTCCAGCATGCCGGCGTGACAACTGGCCATTAGCGGAGAGAGGGATATGGCGGGGGTCCGCGTTGCAATTACAGCTTTTAGCTCGTTAAAATCGCAAATAAAGTTGTGTGTTGTATGTGGACTGGACTAAATTTTAATACTTTCGAAATTGCTGACAAATTTGCATAGAGTCGCAGGGCCGGCTGGCGTGCGCCTAATTGACTTTGCCAAACTGTTGGCAAACAGGCTTTTAATTCAGCCAGTCTCCCCGCTCTCTGCAGGCACATATATATAAATTCGTACATGGCTATTTATGTTTTTAACCCGCAGATAGCAACGAGTTGCTGAAGGATAATGCCAGGAAGTTCGGATCGGGCGGACAAACGCTGACCCCCCGCCACACAATCGATGCCATTCTGGGCCTGAAGAATCGCAATGGAAACGGAACCGGAAATGGCCGAGCGGAAGCGATCAGCGATGGTAAGTCGTGAATCGGGGGCATAGAATAGAGGGTGAAGGCATTTCCTCTTGACTTAAAAGGTTTCAAAGAGCTCCATATATCCCTATATCCCTTTTGAACACCTCCTAACTCTTATGATCTATCTGGCCCAGAACAATTGACATTACTTGCGCATTAGCCGGGATCGTTGGTCGCCGTCATAAAAGGCAAATCGATTTCAATTACCCGCTCGCAGGCCATGGAATCAACAGACACAATCGCGAAATTGTATTAGCCTTGAATGGGGGTGGCGGGCGGCTGATGGTTACTGCCTGGGTAGGGGTTGTAGGTTGCATTGTGGGTGGCGGCGTCGGGAGTTGCACTTTGGCAACGCCTCGAGATCCACGACAGCTGATAAGCAATCAGTCAGCGGTAATCGGTCGTGAAGAAAACGAAACGAAGCCCCCAAGGAAGTCATAGATGGGATTAGAGTCGTCCTTTCCCTTCCGTTCCTTTGGGAGGAGGGGGTGCAATTCAAATTAGTGGCGCGGGCTGGTAGTAGTTTTGAAGGCTTTTTAACTGGATTACGGCGGGGATTTGCGGTGCCAGCTGGTGATGGCTCCTTCCCCGCTGGGTGCCAAAAATAGTCTCCTGCACGTCATTTATAATTCATTTCGCTTCTGTTTTGATTGCCGGCAAGCGATTGTCGCTCTTTCGACTCCTTTTCAGTCTACGCCCACGACCATGCCACAATTGGCAGCGAGTTGCGAAAAATAGGTGGGCATTGATATGCCAGCGATTATGGTTATGGCCATAACTCTATGCCCTGGGTCCTTGGACGATCCAAGCGGCCAGGTGCGAAATTAGGGAGTTTCCTATTGCCATTTCGGCACAGGAAATATTTTGTTTTTTACTCCTTTTGCGTGTGGATAAGCACAGAAATGGGCTTTAATCTTAAATGCACTGAAACACTCAAGAAATAAAATAAAATAGTGTCATTTGTTGCTTAGAAACGGAGTTCCAATGTTAAAAATTAAGAGAACAAAAGGTTCAGAAAAGCGCTAATGGGAGATGTCAATATAACGTTGAAGACCGATCAGTAGGCAAATCTGTACAGTTCCATAGTCTTCTGGTTATTATCTTCGTACAAAAGTTCTGTGAGAGCTCAGACTTAAAATTCAAGTCTCGATTTATACCTTATAGTGTCGAAGGGGACTTCTGCTTTTTAGCTTTACAACTCTTGTACTCTATTTGTACTCTATATAAAAACTAAACAAAATTCAAGCAGGTGTCCCAAGGTCTTTAGTATTTTAATATTTTTCCCAACTTCCAACTAGGAAACGAAGTGCTTGGAGTTTATAAACTCTCAGCTCCCCATCAGAGAGCCAAATCGATTATAGACAATTTTCATGTACAATTAATTCAATTAAGTGGCTTCATAAACACTCAAAACAGACAGCAGCAAACTCCCGAACTGCGCGGACGGACAAGCAACCCAATGACGACATTAACAACAAATCCGCAACAACGTCACGGGCAAATCAAAATGGCGCTGAGCAGCAACAACAAGAGCACAGGTTAAATGGCCGCAAATTAATTAGAAGCAGGCGGCGAATTAGAGGCGGCGGATAAACCAAGGGGAGGGCGGTTGGGGAGTGGAGGGGTGACTGCAAGGCTGGCTCAAAGCGTTTCGCATTTAAGCCGTAATTAAACTGGCGGCCAGGCACAAGCCGTCAAAAAGCATTTAAACTGACAGCTGGCGGCGGCGGTGGCGTCCCACCGGACAGATACTGTCTGAAAGGTAGAGGGGAGAGGGAGCTAAGCAGGCGTGGCAGGGGGGAGATGTAAACAATCATTAAAGGCGCAGGAGGCACAAGTGCATTTGGCCAACTTGCTCTGCATCCCAGAGATGCGAGATACAAGATAAGCGGCAAGAGAGAGAGCGAGACATTCGGGCCAAGAGAGGGAGACGTGGATAGCCATCGAAGTGATCCCCTTCACGATCCATCTACACGAGATCTGTTAAGCAGTTGACGCGGCATTAAATTGAGCATTAAGTCGCCTTAATGATTTTAATGCGTGTCTGCGCGACCGTGCGTCGGCGTCGGCGTCGTCTTATTAGCCGCCTTTGTGGCTTCTACCACTTTTCAGAGAGCCCCAAGCCATCCAACGCCCCCCTCTGTTACCTCGTACCACTCATGATTGACAGTTTTGTTTATGGCTTGTTTCGCTTTATGATATGAATCCGATATCGCGTCTCATCTGGCTGTAACGATCTTCCGGCGAACGAGGGGCAGCAGCCCCTCTCGAAAAAGTGCATTTCCTTTCGGTTACCTGTTCCATGACTGTTTGGAAACGCGTCTTGCCACGGCTAATAACATATCAATTAGGCCGCCTAATGGCCAAGTATTGGCCCAACAATGGGAAACTGTCAAATCATCATTAGGATTAGACAGGGCGGCAGGGGATGTGCCGAAGAAGTGACGCGATTAACGTCAATTTGTCCCTCACATCCACTGGATTCCCGGGAAACACACAAGCCAAATTAGAGCAAAATGAGTACATCCCAGTTCTAATCATGGTTCTAAAATCTTGCTCTCCGGGGAAAGAGTAGCCAGTAGCAGATATTCCCAGTCAGACCTTTTAGCATTTCAAAGCAGGCAAGTTACTGGCTTGCTTTTTTGCCGACCAATTTCCAGATGCCAGGCTAATGGAGAGCGTACGGAAATCATTTCTTAATTGATCTGTCGATCAGTTTGTTATGGGGCCTAGCACTGAATGAATGCTCAACCTGGGCATCGAACCTCCAGTCTCGATCAGAGTGAATGGAAGGTGGTTAAAAACGAGGTTCATTCACCATTAGATGAGTGGGTTGTGCTCGGTAATACTTTTGAATTGTTACTAATAACATTACAGACTGAGGTAAATAATAAACAATAAAGTAAGATTGATGTTTATAAGTATAGTATATTTTCTTATTTTGTATGGTAGTTATTTAAATAGCCTAGAATAGTTGTGCTTTGTTCGATTTTTATTTAATAAGATTCCTTATAATGTAATTCAGAAGAACTTGACACAGCCTAGGTCAGTGGAGTGAAAGAAAGATGGATAAATCTCAGGTTTCTTCACCATTAGAAGAGTGTGTTGTCCTGATTTATATTTATTATATTATTTATATTTTAACAATGTGACTATCTGAGGTGGGAATTAAGAAAGCTATACTACTTCAAAACGAGTTGAGCCTAAACTCAAAGTAAAAACCTATAAAATACGAGATCACTTCATAGGTGCGCAGTAAGCTCTAATTTCTACAATATTTCGTTGTTTCTCTTCTACAAAGTTTTGTTGATTTAATGAATCCTTGCTCTCTTTTTAAGATATGATATTCTTTATCTACTTATCTGTTGTCCAAACATTTCACCTTGATATATAGTATGCTAGCGAAACTGATGAAACCCATTCTATTTATTTTATAATCCAACTAATAATAAAGTAAGTTAATATAAGTTTATAATCTTGTATTGTATAGAAAATCAGTAGATGTTAATTACCTTCAATTGATAGCCTGGAACATTTGTATTTTATGGAAAACAATCTATAACTGAGTTATTAATATAACTTAACCTAATTTACTTATAATGACATTGAAAAGAACTTGAGGCAGATGACTTATAATATGTATAAAAAGCAAGCTGATGGCCACAATTAACTACCAAAAATAGGTTGCCAAAATATGACTTATGGTTAGTTTTTTCTTTGATATATTCTCCCCCTGCCTATTCCCTAATTTATTGCCACCTTATGAGAAATACCCTCGGATATGTATTCATCACATCATTCACACTCTGGCCGATTGCTCCCGAGTGAACGCCAGGCAGTAAAACTTTTGTCTTAACCTTTTATTTTTATTATTTTTTGTTTTGTTCGCTGCTCACGCAATTAACTCACGCACTCCGTGTGGGCCGCCGCCCAGCGGTGGCGGCCTGCGTTTGGCTTTGGGAAGCCAGGGGACTACCGAAGGGGTTTCCGAGGTGGTGAGCTACTGTCTCTCACCTCACCTCATGTGGCTCTCACATTCAAATAAACCTTTTTCGGTCGGCTTTTGTGGCGGCTACTTGATTTACAGAGGCTTTCAAAACGCTTTTTGTTGTTAATTTCATTAGCACCACAGTGGCTCCAAAATGAGACGCACGCTGGGCGTGTAAATTTCGATTGATTGGTGAAAATGCTTGCAGAGGTTAATTCGGGGCATTTACGATTTTCGTTTTTGGCTGCCGTTTAAAGTTAATTAGCCAAAATGTTGACCCAATTAATCGGGCTGCGTCGAATCGGCACGATGAGGCACATAATTACATTACATCAGAAAGCAATTACCCGAAAGACGTATCAGATAATTACAGATATTTTTTTTTTTTAGTTTCCGAGCTGAAACTTCTCAGTCTCTGACTGGGTAATTGGTTTTGTTTCGATTCAACGATTTGGAACGCCCCGAAAGCCAATTTAGCATAGAAATTGAATTCGGTTACACACAAAATCCCAGCCCAACGCCCCCTAAAAAAAAGCTAAGGCTAAGGATACGTATATATATACTGGTGCTGGCGCGGCGACAACTAATGACTTCCTTGCATGTCACGTGATATGCACAAGCGCCAGTCGGAACGCCCATTAGGGACCAGCTATAGCGCCTCATCTGGAACTCCTCGCCCCCATGGACGGACCTCCGGCATTTCGACTCGTTTTCCGAGAACTTTTATTGCCGCACATTGTAAATACGAGGCGGCTAATTGAAAGCCGTTTATTAGTGGTTGGGCGGCCAACAGGTTTGACCCGCTGCAGGTCGAAGTTGGCCCCGCCAACCACCAAATTAAATAACACGTCGTTATTAGACGGCTGGCTGGTTGGTTGGTTGGCTGCCTGCCTGGCTGCCTGGCTTTTAGCCGCCTTTATGACTTGGCTAACCGCCTCATTGAGCATACTAATTAAAATCTAATCAGTTGGCAAGGAACTGGGCCCACTCTATGATGTATTAGCGTTTGATCATTCTCAATTAATTGCATATTGGGTAACTATGTCGTAGTATTACTTTTTTGACATAAGAATAGTTGGAAAAATGTATGGCGTTCTATGGAAATAACAAAAATGCATGAACTAAGTACTTAGCTGTATGTTTTATCACAAGTTTATATAGAGAATCATTGGAAACTCTCTTAGGCATTTGTTTTTGGATTAAAATAACAGATTAAGATAATAAGAGAGCCCTATAGACATATTTTGCCAAAGAAACTTAAACTTATTGAGAAAATACTTAAGACCACTGACTAGATCGTTTCGTTTGTTGATTCTTAGAATGTATGTATATAATTAGGTATATGAATCTTCTTTCCAACCTCTTCAATACATATAAACAGATACTCTCCTGTCAAATTTATGGAATATCATCCTTTGCCTTTAGTATTTATAATACTTTCAACCTTCAATCTTCCTTTATTTCAGGCGAAATCGATCCCTCTCTGGGCGACGAGGATGCCACGGATCTGCGCTGCGGCATGACCCTGACGCAGCTGCGCAACATGGACAGCCACATGGCCAGCATGTTGCAGCAGCACGCCAAGAATGGCGGCGGCCTGACCTACGGTCCCCCAACAACTCCGCCCGGCGGTCAGCAGCAGCAGCAGCAGAGCCAGAATGCGAGTGCGGCGCCCCTGCATGGACATGGACAGCAGATCGGAGGTGGTCAGTCCGTTGGCCATCCGACGCATCCCTCCATCTCCGGCCATCCCGCACACCATGGACATGCGCCCTTTGGCTACCACAATGCCTTCGGGTTTCCACAGGGACACGGGTATGGAGGAGCCCAGGAGGAAGCGGCGGCGGCGGGCAATTACCTCAACTCGATGCACCAGATGGTCGAAGCCAATCAAATGCAGCCTGCTGCTCCGCCACCCCCGCTGCCGCCCAGCTCCTTTGGCAGTCACCAGCAGCATTTGGCCGCGTTGGCTGCGCAGGCTCAGGAGCAGCAGCAGCAGCAGCATCAGCAGAATCAGCACGGCAAATACGTCAAGTCATCGCCGCCTCCTCCGCCTGGCGGTTACTTCTTGGATGGCCAGACGGCGCCGGGCGCACAGTCGCAGATTGGCTATGACGAGCGTTCAATGTCCTCCACCAGCGACATGGAGGAGGATGACGATGACGCGGCAAAGCTGCCCCTGGACGTCACCTCGCCGCCCACTCCGGCGCCACGCGGTTCCCTGGCCGCTGGCAAACGTAAGTCCGCCGGCGTCTTCTGTGATGATAATGAGCCCAAATTGGCCAACGGTCAGATGGGCGGCAATTACGCCATTCGAGCTCGCAGCCTGGACGAAGTACAACATCAGCAGCATCAGCAGCAGCAACAGCAGCAGCATCAGCAACAGTCGCAGCAGCAGCAACAGCAGAACTTTCAGCACGACTACCGCAACAGCAGCAGCAACGGCAACGGACATCCCAATGGCAATGGCAATGTCTCCGCCGGCGATCATGGCGAGCGGCTGAACGCGGACAGCGACAGTTTGGTCAACGGCAGCTGTGCCTCCAGCGAGGATCTCAACCAGACCAACAGCAGCGAGCAGGGCGAGAAGATCACCTCGGGCAGCGATGATGAGGGTGGGTGACATAAATTCAAGTAATAGATCTTCTACAGAATGAAATTTATGAATAATACCCGAAAGATGTTAAGTGTTTTTTAAATTATTGAATACTAATAATATTTGCTTGAATTACCTTATATGCTTTGGTTATAATATCCTTTTTGTTCCTGTCTTTAGGCCAGGACGATAACTGTGCCAAGAAAAAGCATCGGCGCAACCGCACCACCTTCACCACCTATCAGCTGCACGAGCTGGAACGGGCCTTCGAGAAATCGCACTACCCCGATGTCTACTCCCGCGAGGAGCTGGCCATGAAGGTGAACCTGCCCGAGGTCCGCGTCCAGGTGAGTCATCCCGTCCGAGTCCTCTTTATGTATCTAGTACTTCGAGTGATTTACACCCGAACCCTGCTAATTGTGCAAGCAACGTGTCTGAAGGGAATCGAAAGAGGGAGCCAGGAGAAGGCAGCCAGGCTCCGGAAATTAAATAATTTCCGTTGGCGATTTATTTTAACGAAATTAAGTTGTGCCTGCTGTTTATCATCCCCTTAGATCTGAGGGCATACATCGTTCAAGCTGTTGGCAAGAACTTATAGCCAGAGACTCCTAAAAGAAGGAAGAATGCATTTTATTTTTCGGGAACAATTTAGGAATTACCATATAGGAGAAGGAAACGTATCAGCTTAAAGTTTAAACTGGAAAATCACTCAGAAATCCAAGCTAACTTAAAGGTATTTTATGCAGTTGAATTACTGGCAGTTCCAAGATCCATACCAACTCCTTTGTTTAAAAATAAATAATTACATTTCTTTATTTTGGCCAGAACCCATTTAATGTTTTTTTTTTACAAAAATGTATACTCATCCTCCCTGCTGGTCTCCCATTTCCGCCGCCCCTCTTTTAGAGTAATAATATTTGTCAAACTTTGCGCATAACTTGCCTCCGAGTGCATGGAACAATTTATGTCTCAATCGCGAAATGACAACGCCGAAAGAGTTTTCAAGTTGCCTGGTGGCCCATTCAATAAGTTTGCTTTTCTGCCACGGAGAGAATTATGCATTTTATGCGACTATGCGCCTTTTATGCTCGGAGACGCCGAAGGCATTGGCAATGGGGCGATGTGGCAGGATGCCATGTCTGGCAGCCATTCGTTTCGGGTGGCAAATTGTGACGTGAACGGGCAGGGCGCCTCGTAAATTCCATTCACGGCGGTGTAGCATAAAATACGCTCAAGCAGCAGCAGCAGCCAGGAGGTAGTTGGGTTTGAAATGGAGTAAAAATAATATCAAACAATGTCTATAAGATTATTATTATTTTGTAACTGACAAGTACACTAAATAAGGGATTTATTGCTAGCTTCTAAAAGTCTTAATTTATTTTATTTTCTAAATAGGATCTATTACCTAAGACCTTAGTGAATTTCCTTTTTTTTCCTGTGCCTCAAAGGATCCTGCTTTAGGTTCTTGAGTGGACCCGGCGACTGGCATACTTTTTCGAACCGCAGAACGGCGAAGGAGTAAGAAAATAGTTGGGGGAAAAAGAAAAGTAGGGAGGGGACAGGAGCCACCGGTAAATGCAAAGGACATATCAAATTTCACGATTTCGTTTCGTTTCCTCAGCCGACAAATCATTTTTATTGACTAAACATTATCGTGCCCACAGCCAGAGTTGGCGACACTGTCGTCGGCGTCTCCAACACAACACGGCACATAAATAAATAAACAAATACCGAAAAATGCCGTATGTATTTATAGGTGTATCTATAGCCCGGGCCCCGATATGGCCGTATAAACGGAATACAAAGGTAATGAAGCGAAATCGCATAAAAATTTCTCCTTCTGGTCCTGGCCCTCATGTGTCACTTTGTCAAATTGACACGAATTCAAATTATGCCAGCAGGAACCGAAACGAGCTCTCCAACCACCAACCCTTTGACTCGTTTTTTCGATTTAGCCAGGCCCAGCCGCATACCCCTCTTCAGTCCGTGTGTTTGTAATCGTATTTGCGGTTAGTTTGCATGAAGTTCTAGTTATCGTTTTTACTCCTTTCCTTACTATATATTTCCTTTTTTTTTTTGCTCTTTGACTGGGCCTGGGAAATTGCTTGGTGTGCAACTCGTTGAAGGTGGAAATTTGTTTTGATTAAGTTTCCACACACAGACACACACCTGGAACTCACATAGGCCGGCCAAAAAAGGAAATGTAACCAAAGTTGACTGAGTTGTTTCTTTGCAAAGCCCAGTCAGCCATCCACCAAATAGAATTTCTCGTTTAGATGAGTTCATTTCAGGGTTTTGCTATGGTCGGCCACTTTTCGTCGGTTTTCTTCTTTTTTTTTTTTGGGTGCGCTGTCATTGCATTGTAATAGATTTGTTAAATGTTTGTTTAAAAAGTTTGATTGGATTTTGCATTTGTGTATGGCAATGGAATGAATTTCTCTGTGGCTTGTTTGATTGTTGTTTAAATGGCAATATTTGTTGACAGACAAGGGCATAAACTATCCGGGGTCCCAAATGTGAAATTGTGTCACTTTGTGGTTTGTCCGGGGCCAACACAAAAAACCATCGGCCTCCTGAACAAGGGTTTGAGCTCGGTCTAAGCTCGGGGATTATCGGCGATGGTAACCAAAACAAAACGCATTAAGCCGGCAAATTAAACGGCAGATTAACGCCCAACGAAAAAAAAAACAGCCAGACAGACGATCATTAACACTTGCACTTCCCCTAAAAGCCCCTTCGAAGTCCTGAGAGCCGGAACATATGTCCGGGGAGATGACAATTACTTTTGTTTGGATTACACGCTGACAGGACTGAGTGCGACGGTATCCTGCCATCCGGGAGGGTTGTCCTGGCGCTCAGTCAAGGGTTAAAGCCGCCAGTCGACTCAATCATACGGCGCATTAGGCCGGGGGCCAAAAGAGTTTAATTAAAACTTAATTTACCATGGAGTGAACCGAATCCAGTGGGGAGTGGATTGAAGGATGTTCTATATTCTCGGCAAAAGGTGAGTGGCTGGAGGAGAAATGCTGCTGCTGCTGCATGTCTTGGTTTAGTTAGGCAAATAAACATGACTATTTCCATGTGCAACGACTATTTTTATTGGGTTTATTAGCAGCAAAAATAAACAAAGATAAAAGGCAGAGGCAAAAGTTTGTGTCAATTATTTTGCATAGTCAAATGATTAAATATCGTAAACCTGTCCAAATATCCTCCGCCAAAGGCATATAATAATCCCGTGTAATAGTTTATTTATCTGCATATATTGCTCATACGACATGTGTGACGTGACACAGACAGCCCCGGGGGCTGTGCTGTGCGAGCTCGAGCTTGTGCTTGTGCTTGTGCTTGAGCGGGGATGTGCATAAACAGCAAACAAATAAAAATGTCATTTCACTAACAAATAAAATAGATTTTTATTGCATTCCACTTGGGCTGCGTCTTTGCCGTCGCCGTCGCCGTCGCCTTTTGGATTTGAGCAGGAGCTTACATTTGGATATCCCTCCTCGACATTTCCACATTCTTTTTTTTATGCTCATTTCGTTGTGTGCTCCGTTCTGGTTTCTGCTTCGATTATTTTTTATTGAATATTTACTTCAACTTTGGCATTCGTTTGCTTGCATGACCGTTTTATCGACATAGTCCCATTTGTCCCTGCCCGCCCCCGGGCCTGCCCACAACGCTTTCGTTTTCACATGCCATAATAATAATGCATATTAGGTTCATTTGTTTAGACCCACTCTGTGCCCCCCCGGCCCCATGAAATCCTATACAAATCTAATAATGAAAACGATCGCTGGTCCGACTGCCAAACAAGCTCGTTCGTCGGGAGCCTGAATGTCCTGTGCGGGTCATCAAATCGCATGAATAAAGTCATTGAATGCCTAAGTAGCCTGGTCCCACTGGGCAATGGTAATCGAAATGGTGGGGGCGTTGAAAGAAAAAACGCTTTTCAACTTGTTTAACTTATTGTCGTGGTGCCGGGTCCCTCGGTGCGGGACCTCAGTCTCTTTGGAGAGTTTGGGGAGTGGCTGAACCTTTTAAGGCTATTTATTAGGCACTTGTCCTGATTTGTGTCCGCTCGGCCAGTGTGCCCAGAGCAGTTAATGAACATTTGCATTTCTTTTGGCAGCATTCCCGTTGATGTAATTAAATGGCAAATGAAATATGCAGCGGACTCAAGCGACAGCTGCCCTCAAGTGCCGCTGGCGTGGGCGAGGGTGGGTGTGGGCTAAGCAATTAACACATTATGCCACCTTGGCATAACAACAATAATAAGGAGCCGAAGCCAGCGGAGGAGGAAGGCCAGGGAAAACAAAGCCACCGCAAGGGTAAATAAATGTCAGGTCACAAAGGTTGACGGGGATATAGGGGTTGCCCTTAAGCATGGTCTTGAAATATATATTTATTTCTGTGCTTGTGTGTTACACATCTGCCGTTTATTAAAATGTATTTTGATCAACTGTCAACTAAAACAATGAGAGCCGAAAAACACTTTCAGGCACTTGATATGATTCGGCTAATTTTGCAAGAGCTTACAGGAAGGGGTTGTACTCATTATATAGTAAAATATAGAATGTTGGTTATAATCTGAGGTACTTATTAAATTCAACAAATGATTTAGTGGGACCTTACTGAAGCTGAGCTTTAAATTCCCGAGAGAACTATCACTACCGTTGATAGTGTGCTTGTGCTGGCAGCGGGCCGGTAGACAAATTTCCAGACCTCCGACTTAGGGACGTGTGGACCACTCTTTCAAGGCAAAGTAAGGGTTTCCCTCATTCCTAATTGAAAACATTTGACTGAAAATACATTTGAGGAAAGATTAGCGACGCAGGAGGAAACACAAAATCAGGCTCCCCACAGAAGTTTGCCGCTTTCAATTAACCCTCATTAGAAGCTCGCCTCACAAAAAGAGAAGAAAGCCTTTTGCGATCGGGACACGCCCACGCCGAATCCGTGTCGCAATTAATTAAGCTTGAAAGCCACAGAGAAGAGCACACACAGATACCAGGAGCCAAGGACCCGGGGAACTAAGGATGACGACGCAGTTGCCGCACGGCTCAAAGAAATTCCAACAGTTGGCAGCTGGAGGGAGACTGAGGCCGGAGATGCCGAAGGATCTCTGGCAAAGACCACATTGTCGGCATCGTTTGTATTTGTTTGCGATGGCATCCAATTTCATTCTTTTATGCGACTTATTGAGTTTACTCTGCGCCGCTATCTCCGTCTCCTGGTCCTGGTTCTGGTCCTCGTCCTGGTCTGATGTCCTGGCCTGGCCGGGCCAAAGGGTGTTGTTGTCTCCAGTGTCTGAGCCTGGGGCAGAGTTTAAAGTCTGCCTACTACGCCGCCGCCGCCTTTCATGTGAAGCTCGCGTTTACTCAGCGCACATCCAGCGCATCCTTGCCGCAGTTTAAGCTGCGAAACGTGTCCTTGTGTTGGGTACTTGTATTTGCTTAGCCAGGACTTCGGCTACGATTGCGCTTTTTCTGGCTAATAAAGTCTGGATTCGGGCGAGCAGTTTGGGACACGTGCTGGGGATTTGTTTTAGTTTGGGTTGTTCGCTTGTCTCAAATTCACCGTAACCTGTCAACACATTTCAATATAAATGCATAAATCAAACGGAATGAAATTATAAATCATATCACCCCTGGGTCGCCCTTCGTCGCCGTAGAGGTCGAGGTGGTTGCAACCCCCAGACATAGCCTCACTTGACGTCACGAAATCGTGGATTGCTTTGCTCTCAGCACTCCCCCCTCGACATGTTTCGCTCGGAGCAAAGTAAAATATAAACCAATGTAATCAAGCGAAGACAATTACAATTACAATGAAATTATTTCCCATTTTGTCAGGGCTTTTTTTATGGTAAATTACTTTTGGCAAGGTCCTTGGATCTCTGAGAAAACAGCCAGGAGAGCAGCTGTTCCGCCCCGAACTCATCGAGTGTCAAGTGCACGGTGGGGTGGGATTTGTTTTTGGAGAGCCATCACACACCCCTCGGATGATGAAAACGTTATGAATATTATTCAATTTTGACGCCTAAATGCTTTGTAATGAGTTGCACATCTGTTCGCTTCGGCAAACGCTTTTCGGCCGGAGTCAAAAGGCAACAGGAACAACAGGATAAAGGATGAAGTGCGGGTGCTTTCGAGCATTATGTTTTTATTGCATTACAGCCCTATACCCGGGCTGCGAGTCAGATGTCAAGGATGCACTCAATCCAGTTTACAGTTTCGAGCGGGATTCAATCAAGACTTTGATTTTGGATTGTGTAATCAGGGGCCCCTGATTATTGCGCCCGCCAAGCCCCGTCTCTCATCTGCATCTGAGATTCCTCTTGGCTGTCAGTTTAAATGAGCCTCGGGCTTAAGTTGTCAAATTAGCAGCCACAATACGACTCCAATTGCGATCCAAAGTCAATCAAAAGAATGCCCCGGCCGAGAGAGACAAGGAAATTCCCAAATCGAACTCTGAGACAGGTAGAAATGAGGGGGAGAACGGAGCCCGGGCTGGCATGTGTGTGCGATACACAACGATACATTGACTTAATCAGCTTTATATAAATGCTTATTTTTGACAACGCCCGGGGAGGGAGAAACTGCTCCGTACCCACATACGCTAATTATGGCTGGGCCCAAACCGCTTATTATAATTTCAGACATCATATTTATGAGAGGCCACAAAAGGAACTCCTCCGCACACAAAGAATTCCGCTTGGAGGTCGCTTTTCCGCTTTTAATTAATTCCCGCTGCCTGCTAATTGGTTTTATGCGTTTCCCAAACAAGTTCCTACTGCGACTGCATAAATCACAAAACACTTAAACAATTTTCCGAGCTTTGGCCTCGGCCGCCAGCCTGTTCACGTTGATTACGTGCTAATTAATCACCTAAACAAATTTTCGCTTCGGCTGGCAGGTGGAATAACAATAATAACAATATTATTTTCGAGAGCACGCAAATTATAATTAAGTTATCAGGGGACAAACTTTCAATGTGACAGCCCCCCAAAAACTATGCCGAACTACACGGCAGAAAAAACACATGCACAATAGTGCCTATAAAATAAGTTTATAAATGTTAGACATAAATTAACTGGGTTTTATATTTTATTAAAAGATCTATTTGTGTCCTGTCTTTGGAATATTTAAAGCCTCGGCTATAACGTTTGTAAGAATTAACAAATTTAAAATGTGTAGCTACTAGAACGTGAATATTTTTCTATAACAAAGTTACTAATTAGTTTCAATATCTCTGTTAGCTTTTATACAGTTTCCAATCTTTCCATAATCTTTTATTATTTCCGGCCTTCAGTCCGAACTTGAAGTGACATTTCCCACGTTTGTAAACTAAACTTTAACAAATACTTAGCTTAGGCTTTGTGCAGTGCACCTCAATATGTATTTGTCCTTTGAAATTATTCAAATTGAGCTTGGCAACTGCTCACCAACTGCCTATATACTATCACCATCCCCCTGAGGCCCTCGACTGTTGCAAATTAAAAATGCGTCAACAGAAATTTGTCCCTGTGCCTGGGAAGTGGCATAGCCAGGGACTAGGACTGCGTCGAGTTCCCCAACCCCTCGGACTGAGCAACCCCCGCCAGGAGCCTGGTATTTGTCGTCCTTTGTAGCCGATTTAACTGCTTATTAACTGTGCGTGCGCTCGTTCCTTTCGCTCCGAATGCTGCCCGGCATGTCAGCGAGTAAATAAATAGCTAATTAAATACAGGGTGCCACGTGTCTGCGCACAAACACGCCCCGGCAAACAGACCCCCGTCTCGCCAACACAACCAAAGTCATTCGACGTAGTCCGAACAATTGAAATCCGTAAGGAAACCGGAGCCCCTGTGATCGAGTGGGTGTCGGATTGGCATTTGGCTTTCCTCCAGTGCGCCTTTCCGACTTTTCTCACAGTGACATTTGAGGCGGAGTCGCTGCCAAGTCTGCGGCTGTCACAGAATCAAGATTTGTCGCGTGCTAGGCCTTCGATTACAGGGCTTTAGGTGGAAAACTAAAACTGTAATTAGTAGCAGTGAGTGGAGGGGGAGTGCGATGAGCTGACAAGCCAGATCTTAGGGTGCAAAGGTTAAAGGATGTTATAAGGGACCACTTTCCTAAGAGTATTATTATAAGAGCTTCTAGGCGGGGTGTCGTTTTCTATTTTCCAAATAAGATTAAAGAATATCCAACTTTTCAATAATATCTTCTTGATATCTGAATTATCGTGGAATAAATTAAATAACTTGAAAAGAAACTCTCCGCTTTTTATGCTCAGATCACATTGATCACTAAGTACTGTTACTATTTCCAAATATATCCGAGCTTATCTTTCCATATTTTAGTAACGATTGCCATGTAGGCAACATAATTTGCGGAAAATCAACTGATCAAAACCTCCTCTTAAAATAAAAGGAGCTCCGCTCCTGTTTCTTCACTCCGCCAGCTCATCGTTGAAGGACCGGTGGCGGCGGCGGCGGCATCGAGTGTAAATCAATATGCTTGTCGGCTCTTAAACTAATTAAAACATCTTGCGGATTGTGGCCGTCGTCAAAGCTTTTGTCTTCGCTCTAATTTGTCCTGAATCGCACAAAGCGACCGTAACAGGATGCCCGAGACTCTGGCTTAGGTAGAGTTCGTTATAGAAGTACCTGGGCCGGAACTAAAAGCCAACAATGGAATAAAAAACATGTCATAAACTAACAGGGCAAGGACTCCATGCTGCGGCATTGTCCATCCCAAACCCGGGCTGGATTTATGACAGCCCCTGAATGAATTGAACCGAACCGAACTGAATGCTCCGTGTCTGTCGCTGTCTGGAAGCGAGGACAGCCATATAATTAGGCTCCCCTAAACGGGATTTCAGAAATTTTTAATTGAATTAAAGCTTGCGCGAGGAGCGGCACGGCGTTCCCATGGACGGAGAGCATGCATTTGGTTTATTACCTTAGGCGCCGCTATCAATATCCTTGAACGCAACGGGTTGTCCCTGCTCCGGCATGACTTTCGAACCTCGCCCCTAGGGTCTATGCCGAGTCTCTAATTGCAGGACTTGCTGGGCACTATATTCGCTTCCATGCAATTAAATCGCCTATCGCCAACGAGAACCGGCTCAAACAAAGTGCATTCGATGGCATCGGGTTTTCAATCAATTTGATTGAATCGCATGACAAACAGGCGGCACTGGGATAATTATAGTCCTGTCGCTGCCAAAATGATTATGCCACAGCTAGTGGCGAGTAGTAAGCAGATCCATCGAGCTGATTTCAGGTGCCCCCCGTGGGGAGAGATAACGGATATGGGAACGTTGCAAAATCTTTATTTTATTCTTATTTTTTTATGAAATACAAGGTTATAAAAATCGAGAGTCAAGAACTTATCGTTAACTTATATGGATAACATTCATTTGTAATGTATTTGGCAAACGTTAATCGAAATAAAAAAACAACTTAACAATAGAGTTTAAACAATTTAAACCATAATTCTAATATTGATAAAGTTAACAATATCTCTGAGTGTCGACTAAAAACATCGTTCTCAACATCACATAGAAAAATGCTTAAATGTTTATCAAGAATAACATAAATCAACATTGAAAATATTGATCGAAATCGCTTTTATCATTAAGATATTGATAAAATCGATATGATCTTACAAATATTCACAAAGTGTAATATTTTATAACCTCTTTGTATTTATTTTCAACGATAGTAGCCTAATAGAGGTTACTGTTCGTCTAAATTGACTCGACTGTTGATCCTTTTTTTTAAGCTCAGAAATAAATTAATCTAGATATGAGAAACTATTTTTGGTTTCCCAAGTGTCTCGTCGGAAGTCCGGGAAACCATTTGCACAAAGTATCGCCCACCGCAAGTCCGAACAACCTTCCCAAAATAGGAAGAATGAATAAACCAACAATAAAAACCTCTGTGTAATATCAAGTAGAACTGCAACAATCCAACAACCCCGCCTAACAAACCACCTTCTCCACCGCCACTCCCCCTCTACAAGTTGCAAACAGTTTTATTAAGCTGCTGAAGCTCTTGTGTGTTAAAAGTCAATTTTCCAATTTGCAAACTGTCAGAAACATTCGAAAAGCAATTTCTGCCACACAGCGAGTGAAAGAGAGGGTCGCATCTAGCCGCGAGAGCGAAAGAGAAATGGAGAAAGCACGGAGAGAGAGAGAGAAATAGAGAGTGAGAGCGAATAAGCGAGCACGTTGCGTATACGCCTTGTATGCTGTGTGAGTTACTTCTACTTCTATGTGGGGCCATTCTTTCCTTCTTCTTCGTTTCTTTTTTTTTTGGGTGGAACGACACTTTGCGGCAGAAGTTTTCCAATAAAACGGCAAAACTTTGCTGCGAACAAAATTAAAGAAGACGACAAGGAAAATGGTAGAATGACATAGCCAGAGGAAGAGCGAGATGATGATGTTAAAGTGGGTTTTGCAAGGGGGCTTGTGCACGGCAGGGTGATGATGGTGGCGCTGGGGGTCGCAAATTGTTTGCTGCCAATGTGAAGTTTATGAAAAAGATTAAAGTTGAAAAGTGGTTGCCTGATGGGGCCATGGGTTTGGGTGTATGGTGTTCTTGTGGTGAGTCGCGTGCTCCACATGAATGCCAAATTGCTGCAGGCCTGCTCGATAGGGGGTGGTTGGGATGGTTGGGCGATTGAGTGCTGGTTCGGGTGGCGGGTGGCTGTTTGAGGCCAGAGCCGGCTAAATGTAGCAAAATTGAAAATGGCTGAAAATGGGGAGATGCCGGCTGCCCTGTACGTGTGTGTGCGTCTGTTTGTATTTGTGTCTGCGGGGTGGAAAATTGAGTTTGGTCCATGTCATGGCGAATGGGGGCGGGGCAGCCGCCCGGCATCAACAGCCAAAGATGAAAGCAGACAATTTTGCCAACTTTCGGGTGGATGAGGAGAGTGGTGTGTGGGGGGTCAGAGGTCATAATGATGTTTGTGGGCGTGCCACCACCCTTCAGCTGCCTGAGAGAGAAAGCTTTCTCCTCTACTCTCCCGAGTGTGCTGGTGGGGATTTTCATTATGACGCGCCATGAATGGAAATTACCAAATTGATTTTGATGATTTAATTAAAATGAAGAAGCACAAACTCAAATTATAACAGCCAGCAAACTCTGTCTCTTTCTCTTGTCTGTTCTCTAGCTTTCTCTTTCTGTCAACCCACTGGGAGTGTGCGTGTACTTGTGTGTGTTTGTGGCAGCATGAAGTAGTCGAATGTGGCCTAAAGCTGCTAACTTTAATTTATTTTCTTCGTACAGATTTGAGAGACAGGAAATTAGACTTTCTAAATGGGATTCCAGCCTGATGGTGCAGGGGAAGCCAGCCAAAGGGCAGGGAAGCCGCTTTTCCCCATTTTATTATTGTTGTCTGTCTACTCTGCTAATTGGTATCCGACAGATATTCGAAGATAATCAAGGAAAATCTCCAATTCGAACGGATTTCATTGGCTTTGGCTTGGCTGGAAATGGGCTCTAGTTATCAATTAAATTTCTGTACCAAAATGAACTTTTTTAATAAGGAATTTTTATGAATTTGCTGGATTGGCAATCCTTTTTTTTTAATTTGAATCTTTTAATTGAAATTTGAAAGCCATATTTTTATCAGAATGTATTTGAAAGTATTTTTAGCTCTATTTGGAAAATAAATGCTTAAAGCTTGTTGATTAAATCGCAATAATATCTTTCTATTTATTTTTTTTTAAAGTAAGAAAAGTAATGAAAACTATGCATTCTAACCTTACCTTAAAGTTAAAAAAAAAACTATGTTATGAGGAAATACAATATCCTATTATTTTAAAATAAAACAATATTTGTTTATTGTGTCCCTAGAAACATAAACTCCATAAAATTGAGGAGAGAAATATCCCATTTCAATATTTCTTATTTCGAATACTGAAGTCCCCAATGACATGTTCGATTTTCATTCGATTTCAACATCTTCCTATTGCCGAGTGTATTTTTTAATTAACCCATTTGAAATTGCGTTTTCCGGACTGGCAAATTTGTTCTGCAAATCACTTTCGGGGCAACGAAAATAATTTTACGCACCATTATCTTTAATTAAAGAGCCGCAGAGAGACCGAAACCAGAGCACACGCATACACAAACACGCGCAGGCTCACACAAACACACGCACACACACACACCGTCTCGTATGCTTGGCTTGGTTTATGTACTTGTGGCAGGAGGAGCCAGCAACAACAACATTATTTCAGGGTAATGAAATTTCCATCAGAAATAATTTCTTATTAATTTGCGCAAATTGCATTTAATTACTTTGAGCGTGGCAGCGGCAGAAAGTGCGAGCAGGATGATGGAGGAGCAGCTTGATGGGTGGGGTGGTAATGGCCAACCCTTGGGCAATGAGAAATTTCCCTAGATGGCCCTGGGCTCCTCTGCTCCCCACAGCCCCCTGACTAGCTCGGGCTTGGCTCCGCCACTAATTAGACAGCCACACTCATACACACTCATTGTTGCGATAATTCTAATTAGAGCCAAGGCAACTAATTGAATTTTATTTTATTTCCTTCGTTACTCTGCCCGGTGTCTGTGTGCGCAGCTCAGCCATTTTGTTTGCCTGCCTGCCTGCTTGCTTGTGTGTGCGGGTATCTCTGTGTGAGTTTTCATTAACAATTTTGCGTTGGCCGCCATTTTGCTTTTGTCTTGTGCGGCTCTCTTTTGGGGCTCGCTCTTGCTCTTTGCGTTGCCCCTTTCCCCCTTGGCGCCACACAGCTTCTTCTGCCTGCGTTATTAAGCCCATTCAGGTTTTCTAATTACGTTTTGTGCGCTTCTTCGAAATGCCTTTCCTGCTCCCTGCAGACGCTTAGCGCCTGATTAAATTAGCGCGTTTCTTGTCAAGTGATTAATTTAATTGCCCTGCAACCCAATTAGCTCAGACACCACTCTTTCTTCTCCTTCGCCTCTCGTTCCCAGGTGTGGTTCCAGAATCGACGCGCCAAGTGGCGTCGCCAGGAGAAGTCGGAGAGCCTGCGTTTGGGGCTGACCCACTTCACCCAGCTGCCACATCGCCTGGGATGCGGTGCATCCGGCCTGCCGGTGGATCCCTGGCTGTCGCCGCCCCTGCTAAGCGCCCTGCCAGGTAAGAATACTTATATTTGGTTTGGAATAATCCGAGAAACGTGGAGATCCTAAGTAGGTTAAAATAATATAATATTTACATAAGTATTTACATAAGTATTAAACCTATTTTTGACTAGGATTTTATATTAAATGAATGATTTACATGAGAACGTATCCTTGAACTTAGTAGGTTGGTGTTTTTCGCTAATCGGAGAGGATTTTGAGCAAGTCGGTGCAAGCAGAGTCTGGGAAGAGCAACTTGCTGACTAGCTGTTACAAAATATTCCAAGAAATTACATTAGAAAGCAAGTTAATTTCTCTATTGTTTGATTTCTTTGTATTTTAATGCTTTATATTGTTATTTATTGATACCAAAAGTTGTTCTGTTGTTTTAAATAAATCCAAAATCATAAATATTTTGTACATTATATTCAGCCTTAGCTTTTTATCAGTTTTTTATAACTTATATTAGATATTCAAAGGTCTCCCCGTTAGTCTGAAGAAATGCAATTAGCGCTCCGATTTTTCCAATTTCTAAGTACTTAAGTTCCAATTAAAATTTACCTCAATCATCTCTGCAACTCCTCTCTCCGCAGGCTTCCTGTCGCACCCGCAGACGGTGTATCCCAGCTATCTGACGCCACCGCTGAGCCTGGCGCCCGCCAACCTGACCATGAGCAGCCTCGCGGCCATGGGCCATCATCATGCCCACAATGGACCGCCGCCGCCCCCACATGGCGGCCACGGGGGGCATGGTCAGCCGCAGCCGCCGCCACCTCCGCCTCCACCCCACGGAGTGCCGCACCCGCACGCCGGCCATCACGTGGTGCCGCTGTCGCACCTGTCGCCGCATCTGGCACGCATGTCACCGCATGCGACATCCCTGGGCTCCCCACACCATGGCGTGAACCCCCTAAGCACGTCCCTTCACAGCAGCCTGCCGCCAAGCTCAACGTCTACGACTGCCGCCGCCGTGGCTGCTGCAGTTTCGTCCTCGCAGTCATCCTCCTCCTCCGCCTCATTGGAGTGCAGCGGGCCGGATGTGTGCATGTCGCCGCAGAACCTGAGCATTGGGAACGCGGACTCGAACGGCGAGGGGCGGGACCTTAGCAGTGACCTGGACGCCGGAAGCAGCAGCAGCAATCCGGGCAGTGGCCTGGACAAGTGCGCGGCCAGCGCCAATATCGAGCTGCTGGACGTGGGTCGGGACAGCCCGCCGCCGCCACCCACGCCGAAGCTATCTGCGACCCCGCCGGCCGACATGCGGAGCAATTCGATCGCCACGCTGCGGATCAAGGCCAAGGAGCACCTGGATAACCTCAATAAGGGCCTAGTCTCCATGGTCTAGCCGCAGAAGCAGACGGTCGAGGTTCCCGAGTCCTAGGTTCAGCTCCAAATCAAAATCATTCCCCCAATATCATCTTCTAGGTGTGTTCTAAGTTTAGTGAATTTCGTGTTGTAAGAGTTGAGTTCGGAGCCATGTGCAAAGTGTATTTGTAAAATTTCAATTACTTCAAAGACAAACGGCTGAAGAAGAAACCTATTCCTAAAGCATATTAGCACAAAATAAATATGACAAGTTTTAGCTCAACGCTGGTGATTTATTGGGGGGTTATTTAACAGGATGGGATAAACCGAAGGTAAGATGAAACTAACTCAAAGGATAACTTAAAGGTGAAATCAAACTGTTCTCAACTGATGTAAGAACCATATCTTAGCGAATTTGTAGGCTTATATTGAAAACATTATAGATTTTTCATTCAAATGGTTTTATAGGTATTATAGTAAAAGAATTAGCAGCTATTGATGTTATAAAGGTATAGTATCCATAAATATTTAATGCTTTTAATTCTATTTTGTTTTAAATACATTTTAAAAGAGTTTATAAATTACACAGTCATCTCTTTAATATTAGTTAAAAAGTTTAAGGTGAAATTTGTATTAAAAAATAGAAAACACTCTCTGATTTCTTCTACTCCTCCAATTTAAACAAAATAAAATACGCAACTCAAAGAAATCATACGTGTTTTCTCTCTAGACTTTGATAATTAATTCCTTGGGGAGCTGTTCAATTAGCAGGGGAGCTAATCAAAGGCGAAAGCTGGGGGGCCGGAGAGGAAATAAGAGCCATCAATAACTCAACTTGTCTGGCCAATTATGAGAGCTTATCAGCCCGATTGATCGGGTGCTTAATGACTTGATTAATAAGAAAATCGGGAGACATTGAGCAGAAAATGCTGACAAGCAGTAATTAAATGCAATTAAAAAGGACTAAATACACTGCAAACAAAGGGACTCGCTAGGAGATGGGGTAAAAAAACAGGTGCAGTGGCCGCAGTTGAATCTAATAAAGTAACGAATAAAATTATAATTGATTAACGCCGCGGGCAATTAAAATGCAAGCATGTTGCCCCCGACAGGGAGTCCTTTCACAAAAATAAGTACGATACATGTACCGACATGAAAGCATATCCCATATGAGCGTTACAATTTGCTCGAAGGACTCGGCGCAATGATAATTGCCAGCAATTACATCAGGGCGCTTATCACACGCACATCTACCTGGAAAATCTCACCCAAATGCATGCGAAGCGCCGAACACGGGAAGGAAAACTCTGCGTTTACAGTGAAATTGTCGAGGGAAATGGAAATGCTGGTCACTTAGCGGCGGGCGAGCGTTTAGGGCCAGTTTAATGACAACTGCGACCCTGCTGGGCCAGCGGCACAAGGCTACTCCTGTTTAATTCAATGCAACAAACAGCCAGGTCATGTCATAAAAAGATTTTAAAACTGATTTCAAATTGTTGAGTGCATTACAATTGATATGAATGTGATTATGATTTTCATTAGAGGTAATGGCATGAAATAAAACCTGTACAAAGACCATTTTAAATGTATATTTCTAACTAGCATCTACATAAACAAATAGTAATGAGGAAGGAAGGGGGATAAAGGGTAAATGAGGAATGTAACATAATGTGAGAATTAATGTTATCCTTTTAAAAAATTTGTGGCAGAATTCGACATTTTCTACTTTAGAAAAGCTTAAACAAAGCCAAAAATATGACTTAAAATTTAAATTAACTTTGGGAGGCATTCCATACCAAGCAAAACAAATATTAAAACAAAATATGAACAGTTCAGTAATCTCCAAAGTACTAAATCGACACGCCTGCTGGTGCTCATCAAGAAAGGGTAAGTAGAAGCCTGCTGGTATAAATAGGGATTATGATCCAATCGATTACCTAACATCCTTCCAATTAATTTAATTTAAATTTAATATTTTAAATATTTCCAACTCCACACTGGCGCCATAAAGAATTTAGTATTTGCTCGCTAGTTCACTTTTTGTCCGTTTTTGAAACAAGCCTTAGGTTCATGAGTTTAAGCATGGCGCTTTAGCTGCAGTTATTTACACAAACATTATTCCAAAAGTATTTTCTTTACAAAGCAAAATAAAGTAAAAAGTCCTTTATTAATTAATTAATTAATTAATTATTGTATTAATTAAAGTCCAAGATTCTTTAACAAAAACATGTCAAAGTGCCGACTACATTTGGCAATTCAGTGGCGCTACCTGCGGCCAAATTGCACACTCCTCTCAAAAACTAGCCGTACAGAGGGAGCCACATTGCACAGCCGCCTGACCGCGAACATAAAAAAATCGTAAACTAATTTAAATGAAATAAAATAAATAAGAAATGGTTGCCATCCCCCGACAATTGTAATGAGCAATTGTCGGAATAAGAATATTTCCCCTCTGCCAGCTGTCAGATTGTTAATTATCTGTGTAGGGGAAATGCATCCGGGGCATTGCACTTCCACTTCCACCTCCACGTCAGGGCAAAACTAATATACATTTATAGATCGCTCGCTGATTGAGTGATGGGCCCATTGAGAGATGGCCGAGGGGCAGAAAAGAGATCGGGCGGGGCATGAATCATCCCCAGGAGACCAGAAATAGGTGCCAAGTGCTCGCCATATAAGGCATAAAAGCCATCAGAAGGGGAATGGCATGTGTGGCGATGCCCCAGCCCCTTGTGGGGGACGGGGCCTATGACGAACCAGAAATACACATTACAAATGAAATAAAAATGCGATGATGCCGGCACAAGTGCAAGACAAAGTCCAACTGAATTGAACTTGAATAAAGTGCTCGACGGCATCACCGGGCGACCGAAGAAGTCGAATCAAGAATCCCAAATGATTGGGCGAGGGTTCTGGGGGCGGCTCTTGGAGCAGACAGCGACAAGTGTTCCACGCCGAGAGCTCTATAAATAGGAATTGTCAAAAACCACCGAGTCCGAGTCCAAGACCAAGTGGATGAGACGATCGTGCTGGTTTCCCATGGCCATGAGTGGTCCGAGCGGAAGCTGCATGGCATTGGGGCCAGAACAGATCTATCCTCCAATTTCTCTATGTCCGCCTATCCATACATATGTCTATATCACAATTGTACTTTAATTAAAGGCACATCCAACACTCACACATGAACCGAGATATATATCCTCGATTCCGCTTCGAGACATATCGCATATTGACGACATACAGCTGATCGCGCCCGTTTGGTCGATGATGAAAGCGTTGGCGCTATTTTCCTTGTACTCTTCTCTTTTTTTTTTCTCATCCTCTAATTCTCTACATTTTTTTCGATATATATTTTTTGTTTTTCCTATGCGCTTGTTGCTTCTGTTTCGTTTTCGTTTCGTTTCGTGTATATATAAAATAACAATGTTAAAAATAAATTCATCCAAACGAAATGAAACCAGCGGCAGAACCGAAATTATTGAACAACATTTTCTCTGATTATGATTGTTGTTGTGCGGGTGTGCCGATCTCTGGGTGTGTGTGTGTGTGTTGTGTGTGTTGGTGCTGGTGTGTACGCTGCAAACTGAGCAAAATCCATTTTAGAGCACACCATAAATGTCCGCGTCACTTTTGGTTGTTGTTACTCTGCTCCCTCGCACAGCCGATATATGCCATGGATTTTTTTATGGGTGACCCAAAGGCAGTCGGAAAAATCAGAGACCTGTAGGGAATGCCTGAAATCCCTTGGAATGAAAATGTTTGGCAAGGCGAAATGAGCAATGCTGGGATTTTTCTCTTTATTATTATTAATAGGTGTAGCTTTTTATAGGGAACTTAAAGGAAATATTTCAATAAAGTTTGAGGGCACAGCAAGATCTTTGGCACTTTTGAAATCAGATCATTTATCATTTTACTTCCTAAACTAGAGACTTTTATTTCAGAGGAACATACTATCTTTGCTACGTTGTTTTTTAATATTTACGCATAAGCCCTGAGATATAATGTTATATATATTATAATGTTATATATATTATATATGTATAATGTAGTTATATAAATAATGTTTTCAATTATATAATTCTAATTATAATATCATATTAGCTGTCATTGGAGAAATCGCTCAATTTAAAAGGGATCCTTGGACCAATATTCGGTTCTTTAACATATAATTCTTTTATAATCTCTTGTTGCTTTTTAATTTAATTATTATTAAGTTTAGATTTATTATATATAATGAAAATACTATATAAATATTCATTTATTTATTTATCAGCTCTCGTGTTAAACATGAATACAGTATTAATTGATTTCTTTGCCATCCCTGATCTTAAGTTCAATAAATTATAAGGTGTCATACTTAAAAGAACCTCAATGTTTGCACAGTTTGCAACAGTTCCCAACTTTGTGAAGGTGTGCCAAAATCTTCTTTTAAGAAAGGCCTAGACTCTAAGCTTTAGAGTTATTTCTGGTTTAAAGAAAACAAAATTGTCTTATTTTTTAAGGCTGTATATAGTATTTTCTATGATAATTTTAAAACTATTTTATTGAAGTTAAATTTCAGATCTATTCGTGACAAATAGGTAACGACTTTTGCACAAATAGGTTGCATGATATTGTTCGTTCGTTGTGCATTCAAATGAAGGTCCACGCCTAAGTGGTTTTTGGGTCCACCCAAATCCGATATGAATACTATTCAGAAGGGGAACATATGCACGGATTGCCGTCGACCGATATTGCTCTCAATTCGGCAGCATCTCGATGTTCTTGAACGATTCTGTTCGCCCTGGAGGCGGCGTACAGTGCGGCGGACCCAGACTAAGCAGATATATAGAGCGACCTATAGATATGAGAAACAATACTCGATGGAGCGCATATCCGAAAGTATTTCGGTCTGGCAAGTGGACATAGCTGGGCGACAGATATTTTTGCGGATTCGATATAGCTTCTTGGGTCTTGCATATAGAAATGGCCACTTGTCTGCCTTCGCCAACGACCGACAGATTGCAGGCAGCACGTGAATGACTAAATATTAAGTTATGGGTTCGAATAGTGTCTGGGGGGAAATGGCTCTCTGCTGAAATCCGATAGGATTCCACCAATTCGTATGGAAAATTCCATGCTACCAGCTTCAGAGTGCCGGTCTCTGTGTATCCATCGCGGACTCCTAAAAATAAACCTCGCCTGCACCACTCCAAACCCTAAACAATCGGGGAAAACTTTTTCCTGGCCATTAACACAAATTAATGCATTCCAGAAATCACAATCTGAATCGAAATTGTGTGTTTATATGCGTTCGCCTGACCTCATTTCAGGCCACGGAGCTGGAGTTGGAGGCGATGCACGAGCGGGTCTGGGAGGGATTGCCGCCAAGTGGCAGATGAGTTTGTGGCAGCTGTGGACGGTGGTCAGTGCTGGAGCTGTTAATGCGCTAAACAAATCAATGGTCATCGATTGTGATTAGGCCTATTAAGGGATTGTGTGGGCAACCCTTTCTATCTTTTTGCAATCACTGTGTGCCCCTTTTGTTTTCCCTCCCTGGCTGTGTGTTTGTGTTTGCCTGCGAAAATCCAATAAATCCCGAAATGCATGTGGCAAACTAATTTGAAATTAATTCACACAGAGACCGGGGAAAACAATATTCTTCGGCAACCCCCGCCAACGCCCAGACACTTTGATAAACTCTGTCAATTGCCAAATTGGCAACTTAATAAAAATTCCGCTCAAATTCATGGGAATCCGGAGCATTTTAAACGTACAAAATGGGGTGGACCCCGTGCTCAGTTTTCCCAGGGGCAACCAGAAATCCGAAATCCCTTATCCACGGCCCTGTACCGGCTTGTTGCCTTGGCTCTGGGGCGTAACCCCGGCTCCATCCTCGCCTTTCATCGCCATCATCGTCTGTGTGCATTCCGCTTGAGCTGTCAAATGCGCATCGCAACAGTATCCCTCCTGAATCTGAATCAGAATGTGAAGCCAAAGCCGAAGCCGAAGCTGAAGCCTCATCCTTATCCTGTGACTGTGTGATGTGGTGGCCACTTTTTGTCACCCATCCTTTGCCGTTTCAATTGCAATTTGTTTTCGTTGATTCCCAGCCTCGACCTCGGCTCGGTGTTTGTTTAGGTCCTTGGTGTGGGTCTGGTGGCTAGAATTTTTGGGATCTGGGGCATTTTGGCATCGGGTAATTCACAAATGAATCCCTTTAGTGCTGGCAATTGGCGCACGTGCACTAAAACAACAAGGCGGCATCGCTGCCAGGATACGTGGTCATTATTAAAATTCCTTGGACCCGCCACTACTGGCGACGACTGGTGACATCCGCACCTTTCATGGTATTTTCCTACGCTCCAACGAGTGCACACTGCGCTTGCCTTTATTAAATTTTGATTTAGCCATTTATATAATCTATTTGCAATTGGCTTTATTTTCGTTATTCCAACGGGGCAGCGGGCAAAGTTTGGCTTTGCCATTTGACTGCCGCTGCCTTGAGGGTCCTTCCGAATGGTGGCAACGGTGGTTGGCGGGACATAACGCCGCACAGAGTTCGGCAGACATGTTTGGTCTGACATTGATCTACTTTTAATTAACACTGAATTAATAGTTGAGCTGTTACTTATTATACCACAGATTACAAAATAGATTTTAAAAAATGTCGCTTATAATATAATGTAAGATCTGTGGGAGTAAATATTTAAACATTGGAAACGATAAAACTCTTTTAACATAATTGGCCATTTGCGAATTAGATGTTACATTTTGAAGCAACATTTTGTACGACTTACCTTTCTTTTTTTTCTATATCAAATTAAATATCTTATATAAATTAAAGGAACGACAAATAGAAGTTTAACTACTAATAAATTATACATTTTTCATAAAATAGGAAACGTATTTAAAAGTAATTAAAAATATCATATTGATAAAACCTTTATATTTATTTTTTTGTTACAATGTTATTTAATTTAATTTTACTCATATATTGTAAAGCGCTAACCATTTGCTATGAAACCAGAAAAATTACTTTTAATCCTGTTTTTTGCTTTACTCCACTTAATTTGTCAATATAAAGTGAAAAGTTAAATAAGAATTAATACAGAATTAAACTGATCCAATTTCCAATCCAATTTTAATAATAATAATAAATATAATATGTATAATATTAATTAATTTAATATTAAATTTAGATCTGGTCGTATTTCTTCTCTCACTTATTTATATGTTTTTCAACCATCAATACAACCAGGTTCTTACCCATATGTCTAGTATATGGACACATTAAATTTATTACAAAAATAATAAACGCTCCCTTGACTTAATTTTTAATATTTATTTAGTTATAATAATAATATTCAATAAATTATAATAATAACAATAATAAATAAATAAATTAAACTAATATTTTCTTATGAGAAAGTGACTCTTTATAAAATTGTATATGATTTCTAAAAATCCTCTTAGGATTTTCTAAGATTTATATGTTTTTCTTTTAGTGTAGTCCAGAAATACAAGAAAATGTTTAATATAAATTGATTTATTCTCGATACAGGTGAAATATGATCTTATAAAATGTATATACTTATATAGAAATCAATCATTTTCAAAGTACTTAGTTGCAATATTGAAAATAAATATAAATTTGATTTGGTGTATTTGAAAATGATCTCTGTAATTTTACAAATGTTAAAAAAAAGTATAATTAAAATTTATAATTAAACGCACAGCAATTATATCTTTTCAATCATGATATATATGCCCTAATTTTTGATATGGCAGCCCTGGAGGAATGCTATGCTTGTTGTCACCTGAGCTAAATATAGCCCCGGCTAAAAATATTCGGCAAATACTCGTTCATCCAGCTCTTACTAGACTCTCACACAGAATCAGAACAAAAACATTGGCAATTTCAAATCCAGGAATTAGTCATTCCCCTCGCTAATATTAAGCCCCTTTCGCAGGGCTATTGTGAGTGTAAAGATATAATTATATATGCATATATTGGGGGGAAGAGCATACATATTCTCGTACTTTTGGCCTCGGTCAGCTAGATCTAAAACCATTTGTTTTTCCATGTAGTAAAGCCATTCTATATCGCATATATATGTATATAGTTGTGTGCCTGTATGTGGATATAGAAAAAGTCGGATGAAATGTGCGAGTAGGAACGATTGGCCTCACCGGACTATGTGTGATTGTGCCATAAAACATAAACATGCCCCACTTAGTTGCAGCCCAAAAATAGACTGCACCGAGAACCTAATTTAAATGGGAACCCTGCAAAGCTGGTAGTCCTATCCCGCTTACGTCCCCACCCTACGACCAAATCCCGATTTTGTAAATAAACAATTAGTTAAATTAATGCCCATTACAAGGGGCGTGGGCGGGATTCCGATCAAGAGATCGGTAGAATTAGAAGGCAATGAGAGCGCAATGAGAAATATGACCAAAAATAGAAATGGAAGGCATGAAGGTGCAAAGGCTGGGAAGAAAATATAGAGATGCGATTTGACTACGACGGCCATACATACATATAATATAAGTATGTACGTATCGAAAATAGAAAATGAATTTATTACGACATGAGAAAAACACGAAAGTTATGAAAACAACGAGGAATACGAAAAAATAGAACTCAAGAATATATCCCCCGCCGACCCAAAAAAATCCAAACCAAAGATATGGTATAAGCGAAAGAGAGAGAGGGAGAGAGAGAGAGCGAGCGGGCCCCAGAGAGCGAGCGAACGATCGTGCTGGAGGCGCCGCCTTGCCTTATACGGCACTTTTGGACTCGGGCCAGCCGATCTTGGGCGTTCGGGCTGCTCGGCTACTCGGCTGCTTGGCCTGCTCGACTCCTCGGCTCCTCCTCGGCACCTCGGCTCCCCACCCGAGCGCCGCCGATAGCGATCTCCACGCTCGATCGCGCCGAACAGTGCTCCTCTCGCTCTAGCACATCGTGCCTTCCAAAGCGCCCCCTATGCTGAAGGATCTATTTTTAGGAGCATCGGCCGGTGGGCAGCATGCTGCCATCCATGAACAAGGCAGGCATAGCTATTGCTATGTATTGGTGTTGTGCTGCTGTGGCATAGGAGGGGCCATGGCGGGGGCGGAGGCGGCGGGGGGGCATGGCAGCGTCGCTTCTTGGACGTGTGTGCTGGCGTTTCGGTGGCGGTATAAAATCCGAGTACCAACGCGGCGATACTTTAGTCAGTCAGTTGTGTTCCAAGCCGTACACACCGTAACTCTTGATTTAATTCACCCGTGGTGCCGTAAAACAAACAAAACTCAAACAAAATGTGTGACGATGAAGTTGCTGCTCTGGTCGTTGACAACGGTGCGTATCCCCCAAGCAAAACGGATTATCTCCAAAGAGCCTTCGGCGAAGGGAATTGCTAGCCAGCCCAGCAAGTGGACTAAACAGCGCAAGGATATTTTGCCCAGATAGTGATAAAGTGATAGCGAAAGTGAATGATCTCTGAGTTGTGAAGAACTCCGAAAATATCTTGAAGATTTTCTTCATTCAAGAATCTAAATACAAAAAGAAATCTCAAAAAGAATACAATCTTCCGAATTGTTACTTGTTTGACAAATACTCTAAAATGTATCATCATAATGCAAATATTTATCTTAAATATTTTCCTTATATCATGAGATCATCTCACTCTTTCAATTTATTCCCAACAATATTAAAAAAAGATACAATTCACCTTTGGAAATACAATTTCCCCATAGAGATCCCTTGAAATATGAAATATATACAATATATTTAGATAGAATATAGAAAGAGCAATTTAATTACTATGGATATTATATTTACTCAAGGAGTACTGAAAATTCACTCTTAT